>CM021766.1:73969372-74006185 GCA_011076525.1 Nettapus auritus
GTGTACTGGGTCTGGCTGGGATGTTAACTTTCCCTGCAGCAGCCCATACAGTGCCACGCTCTGCACTAGAACAGCAGTGTTATCACACTAGTGTTGCGTCTGCTGCTGAGAAGTGCTGGCACAGCATCAGGACTTTCTCCAACCCTCCTGGGGGGTGGGCAAAAAGTGAGAAAGAAACATCACCAGGGCAGCTGACCTAAACCAACCAAAGAGATATTCCATACCATATGATGTCACACTCAGCAATAAAAGGTGGAAGAAGGAGGAAGAGGGGAGGGGTGGGCTTTCATTGCAAAAATGTCTGTCCTCCTCACGAACACTGGCTACGTGCATTGAGGCCCTGCTTCAAGGACGTGGTCAGGCATTGCTCATTTGTGGGAAGTAGAGAATAATTTCTTTCCTCTGCACTTCCACGTAGCCTTTACTTGTTTTGTTGTTCCCTTTTTCCCTTTCCCCCTCCCTTTTCCCCTTTCCCTTTTTTCCCTATAGTTGAATTGTTAATTAATAATATTTCCTTAATATATATATTAACATATATATAATATATATAAGTATATATATATATATTATATATTGTACAGGTGGTGTTTTCGTCCATTCCTACAGTGGCAGGGAGGGATTCTGAGAGAACACATAAAGCCCACCTGATAAACACATGGCTCAGAGGCTGGTGCCAACACAGAAGTTTTGGGTTCTTCGACCACAGGGCGCTTTACTCGGCACCTGGCCTGATGGCCGCAGATGGGTCCCAACTGTCCCCAAGGGGAAAATGGATGCTGGCCCAGAAGCTGGCAGGGCCCATTGAGAGGGCTTTAAACTAGGTAAGAAGGGGGATGGGGAAGAAACAAAGCTTGTTGGAGGTGTGCCAGGGGGAACAGTGGCAAGGCTGGGGGAGAAGGCAAAGGCTCAGCTGAAATGCATCTACACTAATGCACGCAGCATGGGCAACAAGCAGGAGGAGCTGGAAGCCATTGTGCAGCACGCAGGCTACGACTTGGTTGCCATCATGGAAACGTGGTGGGACCAATCCCATGACTGGAGTGCTGCAATGACTGGCTATAGGCTCCTCAGAAGGGACAGGCAGCACGGAAGGGGTGGTGGAGTGGCTCTCTATATTAGAGAGTGTTTTGATGTCATCGAACTTGAGGCTGGGAATGACAAGGTGGAGTCGCTATGGGTTAGGATCAGCGGAAAGGCCAACAAGGCAAGCATCCTGATGGGGTCGGTGTAGTGGGTTTACGTGGCAAGGTTTTGGTAGCAGGGAGCCATAGGGGTGGCTTCTGTGAGAAGGATCTAGAAGCTGCCCCATCTTTGGTAAGGGCCCCACTGCTGACCAGAGCTGAGCCAATAAGCGATGTTGTTTTGCGCCTCTGTGAGAGCATATTTAAGACTGGGAAAAAAAGGCTGTGCTACTCAGCAGCTGGGAGGGTGAGAGGAGTGAGAAACAGCCTTGCAGGCACCAAGGTCAGTGAAGAAGGAGGGGGAGAGGTGCTCCAGGCACCGGAGCAGAAGTCCCCTGTGTCCTGTGGTGAGGACCATGGTGATGCAGGCTGCCCCCTGCATCACCATGGTGGAGCAGGGTTCCACGCTGCAGCCTGTGGAGGAGACCACGGTGAAGCAGGTGGACCTGCCCTGATGGAGTCTGTGGCCTGTGGAAGACCCCTGCCGGAGCAGATTCCGGGCCGGACCTGTAGGCCGTGGAGAGGAGACCACGTAGGAGCAGGTGACTCGGCAGGAGCTGCTGCCCGTGGGGGACCCAGGTTGGAGCAGTTTGCTCCCAAGAGATGGACCCCGTGGTATGGACACGTATATGGAGCAGTTCTTGAAGAGCTGCTGCGTGTGGGAAGCCCATGCCAGATCAGTTCGGCAAGGACTGCATCCCGTGGGTGGGACCCCACAGCACAGGGGACGAGAGTGACCGAGAAGGAATGGCAGAGAAGAAGTGCTATAGACTGACTATAACCCCCATTCCCCTGTTCCCCTGCGCCGCTCTGGTGGAGGAGGTGGAAGAGGGTGGATGGGGGGGGGGGGAAGGTGCTTTTGGTTTCCTTTGTTTCTCACTTCTCTAGCTTGTTAGTAATAGGCAACAAATCTTACTTTCTCTCTATGCTGAGTCTGTTTTGCCCGTCACAATAATTATTGCGCGATCTCCTAGTCCTTATCTCAACCCTAGAACCCCTTTCATCGTATTTTCTCCTCGCTCCTCTTTGAGGAGCAGGAGTGAGAGCGCGGTTGTGGTGGAACTCGGCCACCCACCCGAGTAAAACCATCACAGTCTCTTATAGACCACCGAACCAGGATGAGGGGGTGGATGAGGAGTTCTACAGGCAGCTGACAGAAGTTGCAAAATCATCAGCGCTTGTTCTTGTGGGGGACTTTAACTTCCCAGACATATCCTGGAAGCACAACACAGCCCAGAGAAAGCAGTCCAGGAGGTTTCTGGAGAGCGTGGAAGATAACTTCCAGACGCACCTGGTTCGTGAGCCTACCGGGGGAGGTGCCCTGCTAGACCTTCTGTTCACTAACAGAGAAGGACTGGTGGGAGATGTGGTGGTGGGGGGCTGCCTTGGGCAGAGTGACCACAAAATGGTAGAGTTCTCGATACTTGGTGAAGTCAGGAAGGGGACCAGTAAAACCGCTGTCTTGGACTTCCGGAGGGCTGACTTTGAGCTGTTCAGGACGCTGGTTGGCAGAGGCCCTTGGGAGGCGGTTCTGAAGGATAGAGGAGCCCAGGAAGGCTGGGCGCTCTTCAAGAAAGAATTCCTAATGGCTCAGGAGCGGTCTGTCCCCACATGCCCAAAGATGAGATGGCGTGGAAGAAGACCGGCCAGGCTGAACAGAGAGTTGTGGCTCAAGCTTAGGACAAAAAAGAGGGTTTATAATCTTTGGAAAAGAGGGCGGGCCACTCAAGGGGACTACAAGGATGTTGCGAGGCGGTGCAGGGACAAAATTAGAAAGGCCAAAGCTCGTCTGGAGCTTAATCTGGCTACTGCTGTTAAAGACAAGAAAAATGTTTTTATAAATACATCAATACCAAAAGGAGGAGTAAGGAGAATCTCCACCCTTTAACTGGATGTGGGGGGAAACTGAGTTACCAGAGATGAGGAAAAAGCCGAGGTGCTTAACGCCTTCTTTGCCTCAGTCTTTAGCAGCAAGACCAGTTGTTCTCTGGATACCCAGTACCCTGAGCTGGTGGAAGGGGATGGGGAGCAGAATGTAGCCCCCACAATCCATGAGGAAATGGTTGGCGACCTGCTACGGCATGTGGATGTACGCAAGTGATGGGGCCTGATGGGATCCACCCGAGGGTGCTGAGAGAACTGGTGGAAGAGCTGGACAAGCCGCTTTCCATCATTTATAGACAGTCCTGGCTATCGGGGGAGATCCCAGTTGACTGGCAGATTGCAAACGTGACGCCCATCTACAAGAAGGGCTGGAGGGTAGACCCAGGGAACTACAGGCCTGTTAGTTTAACATCAGTGCCAGGGAAGCTCATGGAGCAGATTGTCTTGGGAGTCATAACTTGGCACTTGCAGGGCAAGCAGGCGATCAGGCCCAGTCAGCATGGGTTTATGAAAGGTAGATCCTGCTTGACGAACCTGATCTCCTTCTATGACAAAGTGACAGGCTTAGCGGATGAGGGAAAGGCTGTGGATGTGGTCTACCTTGACTTCAGTAAGTAAGGCTTTTGACACCGTTCCCCACAGCATTCTCCTCAAGAAACTGGCTGCCCATGGCTTGGACTGGTGCATGCTTCGTTGGGTTAAGAGCTGGATGGATGGCCGGGCCCAGAGAGCTGCGGTGAATGGAGTCAAATGCAGCTGGAGGCCGATCACTAGTGGAGTCCCCCAGGGCTTGGTACTGGGACCAGTCCTCCTTAACATCTTCATCGATGATCTGGATGAGGGGATCGAGTGCACCCTCAGTACGTTTGCAGACGACACCAAGTTAGGGGCATGTGTCGATCTGCTCAAGGGTAGGAAGGCTCTGCAGGAGGATCTGGATAGGCTGGACCAATGGGCTGAGGCCAACGGTATGAAGTTCAACAAGGCCAAGTGCCGGGTTCTGCACCTGGGGCACAACAACCCCAAACAGCGCTGGGAGATGAGGGGTTAGAAAGCTGCCTGGCAGAGAAGGAGCTGGGAGTATTGGTCGACAGTCGGCTGAATATGAGCCAGCAGTGTGCTCAGGTAGCCAAGAAGGCCAACAGCATCCTAGCTTACATAAGAAACAGCATGGCCAGCAGGTCCAGGGAGGTGATTGTCCCCCTGTACTCGGCTCTGGTGAGGCCGCCCCTCGAGTACTGTGTTCAGTTTTGGGCCCCTTGCTTCAAGAAGGACATGGAGGTGCTTGAGCAAGTCCAGAGAAGGGCTACAAAGCTGGTGAGGGGCCTGGAGAACAAGTCTTATGAGGAGTGGCTGAGGGAGCTGGGATTGTTCAGCCTGGAGAAGAGGAGGCTCAGGGGCGACCTTATTGCACTCTACAGGTACCTTAAAGGAGGCTGTAACGAGGTGGGGGTTGGTCTGTTCTCCCACATGCCTGGTGACAGGACGAGGGGGAATGGGCTAAAGTTGCGCCAGGGGAGGTTTAGGTTGGATATTAGGAAAAACTTCTTTATTGAACGAGTTGTTAGTCACTGGAATAGGCTGCCCAGGGAAGTGGTGGAGTCCCCATCCCTGGAGGTCTTTAAAAGACGTTTAGATGTAGAGCTTAGGGATATGGTATAGTGGAAGATTTGTTAGTGTTAGGTCAGAGGTTGGACTCGGCGATCTTGTAAGTCTCTTCCAACCTTGACTATTCTGTGAGATATATATATATATAATATATCCTTTAATTAAATTATCCTTATCTCAACCCATGAGTTGTTCTTTCCTTTACTTCTTCCCCTCCTCATCTGAGGAGGGGGAGAGAGAGAGAGGTTGTGGTGTTCAGCTGCCCAGCACAGTCAAACAACCACAAGGGGATATTTTGTGCTCAAGTTTTTTGGTTTGTTTGTTTTTAACATCTAGGTCAAAAAACAACTCTAAGCTGAATATCCACAAAGAACACTTGTATCATGGAGGTACTGGCTGGGTCACAGGCAGTAACAGGTAGAACTTCTAGGTTTTAAATGGTCAAATTAACAGCTAATTCCACCTTTTCCTTCCAAGATGAAGATGAAAGAAAAGGAAAACAGATCTTAATTTAAGAATGGCAGATATTTCATTTAGGATACCATGTTAAAATTTCAAATACTGTGACAGCAGCAGTACAAAAACCTGAAGAAAATAATTTCACAAGCATTCAAGCCCTGCGCTGCTTATTAAACAAACCATTGCTGCATATACTCAAAATTTCAAATATCTTGGCTCTTAACGTTTACTTTCAAGATTTATAGGCACACTCATTGTGCCTGACATAAATGCTTCTGCATACATTATGCTAGCAAAACCTCATAATGGGCATGTAAATAGATATTTATTCTCTTAAAGCCAATGAGTACACATAAATGAGCACTGCTTCTGCAGTTACATTGATGTATCCACTGAAGTCTTCTTTCAAAATTTTCCAAGCAGTGTTCAGGAAATACATGTATGCTTTTATTGTTGTCACTAGTTTTAAGTATTAGTAGGTATAGCCACATTGTCCTTAGAACACACCATTATGCATTTACATTCACATGCTGAGAATCACATACTGGAGACAAGGAAATTCTTGCTCTGACCACCACAGAAGACAGATCAAGTACTTGTGCCTCATTTTATCTACATCCACATCCCAGAGAACTGTAACCATGATTATCAGTGTGGCTGTTATGAAGATCAGTTAATTTTAGATTGTGAAGCGCTGATAATGAACTCTCTAGAAATCAAACAAGATTGCTTTTAACCACCAAGCCTTTAGTCAGGAACAATAACAAGACATTATATCCTCCCACTGCATCAAAAAAAAAAAATATATATATATATATATATACACATACATACATACACACCATTTTCTCATACTATTACAGCTCTCATTCTGAAGTCATTTGTTAAAATACTTCATTTCTCCCAAAAGAACAGTAGATGCACTTTTGGTCTTTAAAAATAACAAACACACCAATGATCTCTTTGCTAGTAATAGGGTGAAGAAAATAACTGCAAAATATATTACCGTTTATGACTGAAATCACAACTAGAGTTAATGTGCAGAATTTTTCTCTGAGGATGACAGCAGATGCATTATCTTCTTGTTCAGCTTCTCCACTAACAAAGGTTAAACTACTGCTATTATTCTTCTAAAGAACTGTTAGATTAAGGTCGGTGATGCAATATAAAGAAGTGGATAGATAAGTACTTTGCTAGCCCTCCATGATTCATTAAGAAAGCAGGTACTCTATGTTAGTTTTGTGAAATGCAACTTCAGCTCCACTCCAAGCAGTTTTCACACTTCAACAGATCTATCACTTTAAATTCATTAAATATCTACTAATAATTAACATGACTGATGTATTTGATTTCAGTATAATGACTGTTCAGAAGCAAAACCAAGCAAACTCTACAATGTTTATACCTATAGTTTATTTCTACCCATGGTTTCACACATGGTTTTCTAGCACTTGCTAATCTGAGGACAGAGCCCATTGTTTCTATTATTCAAAATACATCTTAGTTTCCACTATATATATTAATTTCAAATTGCACTGTCATCCATCAGTAAGATACAACCTAAAACATACATTCATAGAAATGGGAAATGGGAAGACTTATATTTTGAAGAGATAAAGACATTTGCTCTTGTTTAATTAAAAGATAACCAAAATTAATTTTCATTCAGGGCAAAAGGTAATTTTATTCATTTGTTTTACAGTGTAGGAAAATAAAAGATTGACAAGAAAAGTGTTAAAGAGTCTTAAAGACGCCATTCCAAGCTACCTTATGTTCAATATGAACCTTGTGTTCTTGGTTGGAAAAGAAGACACCACTACCATATTAGAGTGCCTCCATGTAGGTGAATGACCTAGCATTAAGGCTTCCAACTTCTGAATTTGTCTCATGATATTCTGTGCTATACCCTGAGGCAAACTAAGTTTCAGATACCATGCTTGTTTTCAAAGTTAAAGTACTACAGCCCGAAAACAACGGTATTAGCTTTCTTTCAATTTTTTTTTTTTTTTTTTTTACTTCCATTCATAGATCATAAACGTGAAATTCATCTTGCTTTGTTTACAGAGAACAGATTTAGTTCCTTTATAAACCTGTAAAATGGAAACACATGCTCACAATTGTTGTGCTTAAGGAGTTAGTCACAAGCCTCGGAAGACAAATTACCCTAACCATAGTTTCAGGACTGTTCCAGACGTGGAAGACTTTTCATTGTAACTCATCTTTTTTTTAATGGAAAAGAACAAAAATGAGCATTGCCAATAATGTGCTATACTTTTATCCTGACCAACTAAGTAAGGTTTGATGTGAAAGAAAAACTTGGACATTTGAATTAAGGCTTAATATTTTTCCTATTTTGTGAACAGTCAGAAGTATTTCTGTGCTTAGTTGTCCTACTGAGTGCTTAAATTTCCCTCTATAGTTCCTAATGGAATCAACTCCGTTATCCAATACAACTCCAGTAGACAAAAAGACAAGCACTGCAAGTAGACTAAAGCTACTCACACACTGCTTAGTCTTATTGAGGTATACAAAGGCATAATTTGTATTTGTTTTCTCCCAACAGCAGAAATACACTATTTTCATCTATCTGCTGTCCACTCAGCTATCCTTCACACAAAATATATAGGAAACTTTGAAAGCTATACCCTTTTAAAATGTGTCCAAAATTAACCAATGGGTTCAGGAAATATGACTGACAGATAGAAGTAGTTGGCAAAAAAAAAGGGTAGGCAGAATAGAACATCAGCCTTAGAAAAGCAAATTTCTGAGAAAATAACTCTATTTTGAAGAAGGAGTTCATAATCTGTTGCTGTTCAAAACTGAGCAACTCTGGACACCAGTAGAGGGATATATATATATGTATATATATATGTATATATACACACACACACACACACATTATATATATATAAAAATTTTAAAAGGATCTAAACACCAAGCATGATTACTTTATGACATCCGGGCACTAATGCAAAGACCTTTAGTATCTTTCTTGACGTGTCTTGTAACATCAGTGCACTTAGACATTTGGTTTATGCTATAAACATCACAGTATTCTCGCATCACAGAGTAGTGTAAATATAGACTATGAATCCCAGTTATCAGGAAAGATATCAGTAAAATCCTAGTACTAACAGTGCTAAATAACTACAGGATAGAACACAAGCTGTTTGCAAAAATCCTTCAGATAATTAGTTTGAGGCTTTCAGGCTGCATTAAGAACATTATCACTTTGAAAGCAGAGAACTCTGACAAGAAAAAAGAACACTAGAAGTTATCCTAAATTACCCTACACATCCTAAGTCACATATACATCTGTCAGAGCTCTCTATGAATCATAGAATCATATCACAGAATCACAGCATGACTTGGGTTGGAAGGGACCCTGAAGAACATCTCGTACCACTGACACCCCCCCACATCCTCCCACCCCCCCCCAACACAAACACACACACCATGGGCAGGGACACCTCCCACCAGACCAGGTTGCTCAGAGCCCCATCCAGCCTGGCCTTGAACACCTCCAGCGATGGGGCATCCACAGCTTCTCTGGGCAACCTGTTGACAGTGCCTCACCATCCTCTTAGTGAAGAATTTCCTCCTTACACCTAATCTAAACCTACCCTCTTTCAGTTTAAAACCATTCCCCCTTGCCCTATCATTACCTGATCAAGTAAAAAGCTGTTCTCCATCTTTTTTTAAGCCCCCTTCAAGTACTGAAAAGCTGTAATTAGGTCTCCCCAGAACCACCTGTTCTTCAGGCTGTACATCCCCAGATCTCTCAGCCTTTCTTCATAGCAGAAATGTTCCAGCCCTCTGGATCAACTTTGTGGATAACAGCTCCGAAGTTGCTTATCAGAATTTCTCATCAAGTATACCTTTGGAAGTATTCATTTTGTTAAAACCACCGGTAATTCACTTATTTGTATCATGGTTTTAGCCGAGATGGTTAATTTTCTTCATAGAGGCACACAACACTTTTGGATTTTTTATGAAAATAGTGGTAATAACACACCAGTGTTTTAGTTGTTGCAGAGCAGTGTTTGCACAGAGCCAAGGAGTTTCCTGCTTCTCATGCTGCCATGCCAGTGAGGGGACTGGGCATGCCCCAGGAGCTGGGAGGGGACACAGCCAGGACAGCTGGCCCAGGCTGGCCAGAGGGATGTCCCACACCTTGTGGTGTCTCATTCAGCAATAACAGCTGTGGGAAAACGGGGGCTGTCAGAGTGATAGCATTTGTCCCATTACATGTGATGAGCCCTGGCTTTCCTGGTTATAGCTGAACACCTGCCTGCTGGTGGAAGGTAGCAAATGGATCCCTTGCTTTGCTTGCACACGCAGCTTTTGCTTTACTTAGTCAACCATCTTTACCCCAACCCATGAGTTCTCGCATTTTTACCTTTCTGATTCTCTTCCCCATCCCACCTGAAGAGAGTGAGCAAGCAGATTAGTGGTGTTGAGCTGCCTGGCAAGGCTAAACCACAACAGTTTGCTAATGCAAGGTACAATCCTTTACTAAGTAAGTTTACTAAGTAAGAGAAAAACAGAACAGAAATGGAAAAAAAATAGACCTGCTGTTTTCCTAGCAAGGCATAAAGGGATTGCCCATACCAAAACTGCAGAAATGAAGGCATTTCTCACAGACATTTCAGCTACTCTCTGCTGACCATTCTCAATAAAAGGAAAATTTAAGAAAATGGCCTTTCAGGCCTTGCATAAGAAGCTATTGATTTCACTGGCTACAATCTAACTGGTATCTCATTCCATTATTTAAAAAAGTTAGGGCATGTCATTTTTGCCAGCAGCATCAGACTTGTTCCAGTGCTAGATCACTAACACATTAATGGTTTCATTGACAGCTCTGTGAGGAGTGGACAAAGGTCCTGCCTATTTACCATGAGATTCATAACTGCACTCTCACTCAGTAGATCATCCTGCAGATTTTAAGTACAAGGTATTTATCATCATAATAATTGAGCAATGTATGTGCTATGTTTAAGAACAAGCTACCATAGCCTACTAGAAATTCTAACATATTGGGGAACAGAGGCAAAGATCGACTGTTATGCCTCGCAGATAAGTTTGACTTTAAGGAAAAGTACACAAATACATCTTTATTAAGAAGAACATTAACTAAGTATTCTTATTCCATTCAACCATAGTCCCTCTGCAATCTTCTAATTGTGGTATGCTTACTCAAAAAGCAATTGTACACTTTAATAGAAAGCATTCTTGAGTAATGTTTCTATATGTTTTTGGTCCACTTACATTTTTCTTTAGCATTTTACCCTCAAGTATTTGAAGCAAATAATTATATTCTTTCCTGCCAATATATAAATAGTGTTAGAATCACTTTACGTCACTAAAAAAACTACCAAGTCCTAAGGTGAGGAATTCCCACAGCAGCAGCCATTGTCTGACTGCACCCCAGTGAGGCTGGTGCAGGGCCAGAGAAGCTACAATGTCTTGGTGATGTGGTTGGTATCTGTGGGTACCAGGGCACAGAGAGGCTTGAGGGAGGGCCAAAGCTGAGGGCCAGAGCTCTGTGGCAGCTCCTGAGCACAGGGTCCTGCCCAACCTCCTGTCTCTCTCATACCCAGCTACCACCCAGCAGATACAGGCCATGTCCCACCATGGTGCCTGGCCAGGGGAGGGGGAGACCCTGGGCAGGGGGCAGGCTGGTGGGCCTGGGGACATGACTGCGTCCTCCATATTGACTCCAAGATGTACATCCATTTCTGAATCATTGAGGAGGGCAGAGCAACTCTCAGTAGAGTCTACACTTCTTTTATAGTGTATAACAAAGACAAGAGAAAGCAGCTAGCTAGCTAGGCACTGGTGGGACTTCATGCCAGAGTGTGACATTAACAGAAACACTCAAACGCAGGGTGGGACTCTTCCATTATCCCACCCATAGGCTGAACAACTTCCTTGTTCTATTCAGTGCTAAACACTACCCATTCCAGTCAACTGCTGTAAACCATTAATATTACAATCACTGGGTATTTTTCAAATATACCTTTCAGTCAATCATAATACAGGAGTAGATTTGCATACTTGTTTCCTTTGAAATGCCTTGGAAATCATTTGAAGCTGAGATATTTCAGAGCGATGAAGCTACCTCAAAATACTCTGTAGTTCTTCAAGAATACCCTTTAACATTAATGCGTTACCTGCTCTCATTATAGAAGAGATACACCCAAACGATGAGGAATTACCTTCATGCCAGGGGAATATCACACTGAGCTTTATTAAATGTACTTTTATGTTCAAAGAGTATTTCTACTGGTAACACTTCACATCACTTACGTACTTAATCTATATTCCTAATTATGTTTTTTTTTTTAGTGTTTTGGTCCTTGGTCCTGCTTTTTCTTTTTTTTTTTTTTTTTAATCAAATATACTTTAAAAAGCAGGAATAGTGCTCTCTTCCCTCCTACAGGTGTAAAGAAAAAGCAGATTCTTTGACATTTTCAGTCTTACTATGCTTAGAAGTTAATATAACTGAAATAAAATGCCAGTTGTGAAATTGTTATAAGAGGCCAAATTTAGAAGTTTAGCAGCATTTGATGTCTAACTCAGTAACATGAATCTGACCCTTCTCTGTTATCTCTGGGACAGATTTTCTGTTTAGATCCCCCAAGCAGCTCAAGAGAACTAGTAAATTTTGAAAGATAATCACAAAAATACCAATTTTTAAAGATTTGAACACAGATCTCAGCTTTGGGCACTACTATCACTTAGGGTTAGGTGTAGACAGTTAAAGTGTATCACCAGAGTTTCACTTCTTAAACAACACATACACAGCAACCTTAATACTACAACTGCCATTTTAACGTATTTTAAAATTAGAGTAATTTTATCTTTTAACAGTACTGCATGATAAACTTGATCATTAATGCTACCTACCAAGACTGGGGATCTAGGAATTAAATCTAGTGATACTGTTCTTTGCACCAGGCATTACTAGGATGTGAGCAGAACAACAACAGGTTTGCCACATCTTAAGAACCTCCAAAATAATTATAACAGGATCATTATTTTAGATTCGGTATTTGGATTTACTCTTAATGTTGACCACTGCAAAAAGATCATCAATGGAGATCTTAACAAGGTCAACTATGATATATTAACAGTATTTTCAGTTTCTGCAGTGAAAAACACAGTCTACAAAAGATTACTGACTTATTTATCCAATTCTTGAAGCACTGCATCTAAAAGGACCATGAATAAGAATGGATTTTCATAGTTTTTTTTTTTTTTTTTTTTTTTTCCCCTCCTTATACTAGTTAGAAAATCCCCTAAATGACAATTATCAGAGGAATAAAGGCTATTAATTGTCAGAGGAATAAAGGCTATATAAAGGCCAGGATTTGATTTCACCACCAGTAACTTGATTATAGTTTACTATAATTATATAGCCTTCTGTTCATGCTCTAATTTATTTGTGATATGGCAAAACCTTGCTGAGGTGAACTGTTGATAGCCTCACATCTACCCACCTTACAACAATCAATTTCACTACAAATACAATACTAGTCTTCCCCCTCCCCTCTCAACTCATCTCTTACCTTTTGGGGTTTATTTTTGTTTTTAAAAATCAGCCTGTACACAGATGTCTGGGATGTCTCATATTTTGAAAAAAACGTTTTGTAGCACAGCAACACATTCATTTTTCTTCTAATTTACATAGCCAATTTACTGTTATTGCAAGTGTTTTTGCACTGTATTCAAGAAATAAAACATTGAAGTGCTGAGAGAAACAGCATGAAACTTATTTTTCTCTTGGAAATTGACACCAGCACATTCCACTCCAGTTAGAGTCTTTTTTTTTCCTGCTTTCACACTGTTCTATTTAGTCCACAGATGCCTTGCTCTTTTCTCATGGCAGATATGACAGATAAGACCAAATGAATTTGTTCTTTTTTTTTTTTTTTTTTTAAATGCTGTATCATTCCAGTGTGATATTTTTCTTGCTTTCTGACTTTTTCTTGACTTTTAAACTCTATTAAAAATACTTTGTTTGAAAGTTTTACAAAGCTATACCTTTTGTTAGATTTTATTGCAAGTTAATTTGCCTTATCTTCTAGGAAAATATATTGCTGAGTGTCCCATTTCTTCTTCTCTGTTGCTTGTTTATAACTGCACACAACTGTAACTGAATGTACTAATGAAAGCAAATACTGTGTTTTTTTTATTACTTTCCTTTTCTCAAAGGAAATCTCTATTTCATAGGATTTAATTTTTCTTTCTTCATGGTAATGTTAGTTTTGTAGCCTTTATCCATATTTATGAATCAGTGCATACATGACAACATACACACTTCTTTACCCAGCTAAATAAAAGCTACAGAGCCTATGCAAGAATAGTCCTTGTTTCTCTAGCTGTTCTTTGATGCTTCATTGCAATTTTTCACTTAATTTTTTTTTGTAGGCTGCATTAGGCATTTTTTCTTTAAAAGAGAACAGGGATGCTTGTGCTGCTATTCTGTTTGATTCACACACATGGTTGAAATACACGTATTGCAGCTGATAGACCCAATGTCAGAACACATAACACAAGTACTCCTGAAAGCAAAGTAAATGGATTCTATATTCAAGATTCTTTCCAATTGTATTCCCCTAAGAAACTAAATGGGAGTGATGCAACCTCAGCTCGGGAGTAATTAATTCAGATTTAAGCCTTTGTTTCCAGTTACTTTTAACTCTATTTTAAAGATGTACTTCAGCTTCCCCCACCCACCCCTGCTGTATTAGAGTTCAGATGTTGGTTAACTTGAGAACAGTTTGTTTTTTAGAAGCATCCAGCTGTTTTACTGCTTGAGACTTATCTCCAGGTGTGATTCAGCACTGGGCAGAGAGGTCCAAGAACTGCTGGACCATTATGCATCACCATGTTCCAGCACTAAATAACTAATGCCAAAACTTTAATGCAAAGTGTCTGCAAGGGGGTCTTCCATCTGCCTGGCTACCAGGAGCATGAGGATTCTGATGAGACAGAACAATGTGGGACCACGCTTGGATTAGCCTAAAATGAATGAAAAGAGGTAGGAAAAGGAAGGCTGACACAGCTGTAGTGCACCCTCCCTCCCAACAAATCTAGCCTTTACTGCAGTCTGTGACCTAGATTCACTCTCATACAGTAAGCAAGCTATGCCTAAGAGGAGTGGTTGGATACATCCTCCCCCACCCTCCAGTTGTCAATGGAGAACTATTTAAAAGCAATTAATAGCTTCTAGGTAATCACCACCACTTGGTCAGGCTCAAGTTCAGGTAACACAGATAACCGTTCAGGCAGTACTGTCCTGTTCCTGTCTTTATTATTCCCCCTATGCCCTGGCAAATGCATTCTTTAATTGTACTCATGCTGCAGAGGCTATGCTTGAGCACACTGCTGGAAAGCTGGCTGCACCCTACTTCCACCATAAAGGACAAGGATGCCCAAGAAATCCTGCCAACTGGTCCACCAATACAGCTCTCAGTGCACAGCTCAAAACATTAAGACCTCAAGGCACAATTATGGTAATTTAGTTTCACCTCCTGCATAAAAAGAGAATTTCCAGGTTTTATTTCACTGCTGTAGATGTTAGGGCCTGGAAGCTAAAGATGATCATTATGTCTGACTGACCTTATTGCATCAAGATGAGAGCCACAAAAAATCATTTGAGTGTTAGGAGTGTTATTCTTAAGGCAAACTGGTATCCTCACTTTTATTTATGCACTTAATTTTAGTTTCAGTAAGATATGGTGCTAAATATAAAGACCAAATAAGTCAGCCCCATAAAAGATTTACAGATCTGGTAAAATTTTATATGAGAAGTCTACCCTAATAGATTTTAGATTTTAGTATTTAAGGAGTTATTATCCTAGTTCTTTCAGATAGTAGCTCAAGACTGAAATTCCACTTATACA
This sequence comes from Nettapus auritus, assembly GCA_011076525.1. Taxonomy (NCBI): domain Eukaryota; kingdom Metazoa; phylum Chordata; class Aves; order Anseriformes; family Anatidae; genus Nettapus; species Nettapus auritus. Next base: position 73,984,416 of record CM021766.1, read on the forward strand.
GTGATGTAATTAATTACATAAAATTTAATTAGTTGCAATGTTGCACTCCTTAGGGTGTTTCTCAACCCACCCCTAACACCAACCATCAATGTCATGCAAATACATATTTTCATTAAGTTTCTAGTAAGAAAAAATAATCTTATCTGTTACTAAAAGCTGGCATGTACACAACTGTAACATTTAGACATAGCTGAAATTGCCATGGCACAAGCTGAAGTCGAGATTTATTTTTAGCATACAAATCTGTCCCCAGTAAGGGAACATTACTTCTGCATACACTGCAGATTGATAAAGAAAAAAAAAGAAAAAAAGAAAAAAAAAAAGAGTATTGCTTATTTTTATGTAGTTTTATCGATGTAACTACTGAAAGCCAAATACTAGTACGATTGTGTATTTGGCCGCTAAAGAGCAGCACAAGAGTTTATTAAAGTTTATTAAAATGCCTGCTTTCTAGTCCCAGTGCCCTACATTATATGACAAACCAAAAGTAGCCTCTCAGGTTGCTATTTTACTGAACAATGGCTTCCCAGTATTATTAATTGAGAATGTTTAGAATAGAACTTGAGATGGGGGGGCGGGGGGGAAATGGGGGACATGACACGGAAGAATCCAGAGTTCTGACCACAGTGAAAACTCTGTAGATATGGATAAGCTGCAAAGAAAAGTATGGTATGTTGTTTGGTGGCTTCATTTTCCATTATTCTCCCCAGCCCCTCTTGTGAGCTTATGTAAATCATTAGATTTTCTTAGCATTCATAATTACTTTGCAAGTAAAGGTCACAGAGCGGTTGATGCCAAATGGATGTGCAAGACTGGGAGGGCAAAGTGTTCTGTATCTAGAGGGAATTGTACAGGTTAGGAAAAAAAACGTGTTCAAAACCTGGGCTAATGTAGAAGGAGAACTCAAATTCTGGTGCAGTGAATTTTTAAGCAGTTACACAAGCACTCTGTCACCTGACATAGTCTGTATCCATTTGTAGCTGCTTCTACAAACTTTAGGCTGCAAAGTCAAAGTTGCCTTGATTTTTTGTTTTAAACATATTCAAAATGTACACAAACTTGGCAAACAAGTTTGAGTGTTGTTTTTGCTATATATTCTGTAATAGTGCAAGCACAAACAGCCAGTAACAAGTTTTGAGCAATTTCAGAAAGGATTCTCATCACAAACTTGAGAAACCTAACTACATGGATAGTTTTAGACACAAACAAAACAGTACACCACACACCCTGATGTCCTCCCCCCACCCAAAACCAACCAAACAAACACCCTCAGTTAACCATTTAAGTTTTCAGCAAGACAGCAAAGTCAGTTTTAAGAGGAAACTTGCAACACAGTGTAACAGCCATAAACTCAAAATCAAACGCAAAGTGAGCATCACTAAAATATTTTTAAGACTGAAGCCTATTAAATTGCTTAATTCTCAAAGGAAGTGAGAGAAACCCCATTACTTGAACCAGCTAAATCTGGACTGTACAAAATATCTATCTTTCAGTACCTGCCTGGAACAATCCCACACCTAAAAGTTATTGGACAAGATGACCCCAGAGGTCTTCCCAGCTCTAATTTCTTTGACTCAATGAATAAACATGAACCTAATCAGAACAGGTACAGTGTTTATCTAAGCAATAATGTTTAGCTAACTGGAGCACACAAGGGAATTAACTGCTTTTATGCTGCTGATTAAACAAGATCAGAGCTTTAAAATAGGTTTTGGAGTTTTAATTTGCAGACCTTGATATGAATTTGTATAGTAATAACCTGTTTATAACCTTGGGCCTGTGAAACAAGCCTTTAGATGAAACTTTATAAAAAATAGTTTGTAGAATACAAAACATGAAGACCTGACTCAAACTACGTAAGATTTACATAAATAACTTGCAAGTCTTTTCAGACACAGGTTTAAAGTAATTTTAGAGAAAAAGAAAGTGCTAACAGTGATTGAAGTTTAAATCCTAAAAGTAGCTTGAGCAATGTGATACTGCTGGATATTTTAAGTTTGTATTTGTTTCAGATAAATCTAATTTCCCTATGAATTTAGAGGCAACTTATCGTCACTTATATAACTATTCTTTTTTGACATTTTCAACAACATGTATGTCATTGATGACTCAATACATTATAGTTTGTTTTCCACCATTCAATTACTCAAGCTTAAAATTGCTTAATTTGCTTTTAAATATGACCAAGTTGTTATTATTGGTTTCTGTATGTATGGTTTTACAAAGGCAATAGTGTTTTCCCTAAATATCTGTGTTAGCACAAGCCAGAATACAAGAACGCTTTTATAGCAAAAGCGAACAAGAGGTCACAGAGCTGGTCAGTTCGAGTGTACTCGATATAAACTAGTATTTACTGTTATTTTACATTCAGTATCAAGTTCTACTTGAAAACCCTATAGATAAGTTCCTTTTACTTTTTTTGCTGTTGTTGTTTTGCTTGCTTTACAGTCAATAAATATAACACTAGGTCTAGAGAAAGAAGCTGAACTTTATTTCTCCTTGAAGAAATAATAAAAACAGTTGAATTCCAATCCACGGGTAAACCTGCATAGCAAACTGGACCAAGAAAATGGCTAATTTTAGAGGTTTTGTGGCTTGTTGGCTGAGTGCACTGCAGACCGTCATTACCATAAAGTGTTACCCTATGATTCTAGTCTATTATTCAGATGTCTTTCACATTATAACTGCATTTGATATCCAAATACACTGACATTGTAAAGCATATCACAGCCCTTACGGAACCACTTCATGTCCTTCCACTTGAGACAGGTCTGGTATTATATTCTATAGACAGACTTTAGCTGTAAGTTTAGGAGACTAATATATGCATATACTAATCTCAGTTGAAGAAGCGAACCTCTAAGGTAAGGTCTCAGCTCTGCTCTTAGGTTCTTATTTCTCAGCCACCACAAAAGTATTGAAATGCTATTACCATAAATTTCTAATCCCAGTAAAAATTCTTCTATAAAATCATGTTGCTTCTGGTATGGATTTTTTAATAACATTCCCAGGTACTTTGTAAATAGGATGTCCTGTCACTTAAAAGGAGTGATTTTAAGATCTGAAGATGGTTCGTAAAACCTATTTTTCTTCTGGTACAGCCTAAGGACTGCAAGATAACATTTGTATTATTCTAGCTATTATGAAAACCCACATGAATATGAAATAAAGAACTCTTACAAAGGAGGGAGAAGACTTTTTAGGTCTGGGTTGATGCAGAAGCAGGAACTTCTGACTTCCTAAATTAATCTCTTAAAAAAATGTCACCGTTAATTACAAAACATCTTTAGAATGATTTATTTTCTTATTCAAGAATTCAAATAACAGAAATGAAGAGTAAACCATAAAGCACAAAGAACTGAGAATAATCATCACTAGTCATGCCTAGTCAAGCAGTCATGCCTACTGCTTTTATAGGTGCTTTGCTGAAAGTTTTACAGAACAAAAAAAAAGTGTGAAAATAAAATAAGGTGTTACCCCCACACAAGAATTTCAACAGTTATACCAGATCCACAAAGTATTCCCCTAACTCCAGCGTAACCAAATGCAATTATGGGTTTACAGTAGTAAGGGAAGTTACATTATATTATATATCCTATACTTTAAGTCATTAAATTCATTAGCAATGAGAATGAAAGAGTATTTTGGGAATCAACTAAAAATGGAGACAACCTTGGAGATGAATGAGTTTACCAGAACTACTGCAGAGTATTTACCATGTGTTTTACTATTTCTAGTTTTTAGGCAGCTGTTTAGATAAATCAATTGTGCATCAAGTCAAATCAACTTTCAATTTACTTAATGAATTAAGTGAACAAATAATTAGCTGCATTGTTTCTTCTGAGTCTTTCCAAACGAGAATCTATCAAATGAACAGTTAGAATAGTGTTATATAAGCTATGGCTTTCTATAAAAATACACTGTTGATATGATCATGTTGGCATTTTCTTAAAGCATAGTAGGTCTCATTAACATTATATCCCACTATTTATAATTAGTGGTCATAAGACCATTCAAAAAAGCCACTTGCAGTGGGAATTTATATTTCCCTTGAAATATAAAATAAAACCCTGGAATGTTTTTGTAACAAACAACAATATTTTTTCAAGGCATGAGTAAGACACAAACGTAGAATGAGCAGACATTAAAAACCTGTGTTTTCCACTGTTTACAGTATTTTATCACCACTGAGTGCCTGAGCATGACAGTCTGTTCTTATTGCTGTTATATGGTCTGTCAGTTTGTGGTAGCTGCCTCTCCTATTTTTTCCACTCAGAGCATATGACACCAAAAACTTTTACTGACAGATTGGTAGTTTGACAGCAGTGGTATGTTGCTATATATGAAAAACTTTAATTTGTATTTGGAGTCAAGCCAAAGTTTGAACCGCATTGGTTGTGGGCAGTTGTGTTAGCCTAAACCTTCCTCCAACAGTGGACCTCACCATCAGCTGCAGAACTTTATGGAGTGCCTCAAAACCAAACCAAACAAACAAACACACACACACACACAAAAAAACACATCTGACCATGAAGCAGACTGCTGTATTTAAGCTAGTTACCCTAAATTTCTTACATAAACAATAGAGATTACTGTGGCCTATTGTATCTGGGTCATAAGTAATTTCATCATGGAACAGATGTCTACAATAGGACAAAGTGTTCTATGCCTCCTTATCCCTATTAGCTAAAAACGGATCCCACGATGATTAGCAGCTATACTTCCAGCTGAGTAAAGTATCATGATAGTATTTTGTATCTTAAGAAGTATCAAGGTCTTTTGCCTCAGGTTTAATACCTATGCCTGTAGGTAAAATATTCACTATAGCAAAAGTAGAATCATAGAATATCCCAAGTTGGAAGGGATCCATACAGATCATCAAGTCCAACTCGTTGCACCTCACAGGTCTACCCAAAAGTTTAGACCATGTGACTAAGTGCGCAGTCCAATTGCTTCTTAAATTCATACAGGCTTGGTGCAGTGACTACTTCCCTTGGGAGCCTGTTCCAGTGTGTGACCGCCCTCTCGGCGAAGAACCTCTTCCTGATGTCCAGCCTAAACTTTCCCTGCCTCAGCTGGACACCATTCCCACAGGTCCTATCACTGGTCAGCACCTGTCTCTCCACTCCCCCTCGTGAGGAAGTTGTAGAGACAGCGATGAGGTCTCCCCTCAGCCTCCTCTTCTCCAGGCTGAACAGGCCAAGGGACCTCAGCCACATGTCATATGTCTTCCCCTCTAGGCCCTTCACCAAAGTACTGTAAACTGTTTCAGTTTCTCACTCTGTTTCCACATTCCCGATTTCTCCAGAGGATAACAAGGAAATAAGAACAGTACCAATGTGTTTTTTTGTTCTTTTTTTTTCCTATCTAAATGCACTCCTCCCTGGTTTTCCATGCATCTGTTCCATTTACCCCCCTTCATCAACATTTTCACATAGGAAAAGAATTGTTCTGATCATCGTATTAGGACAGTCTCAGTAAGTGAATAAGCAGATGGGTAAAAACCTTGATTATTGGGTTCAGAGGGTAGTGATGAATAAGTAATACACAAGTGGTAAATACTCTACGGGATCTACCCTAGGACTAGTCCTGTTTGATAACTTTATGACCTGGTATATGTGGAGGAGATGACAGAAGGTGTGCTGGTCATATTTGCAGATGACAAATTGGCATGAATTAGTCAATACACTTGGAGGCAGGCCTGTCATCCAGAGGTACCTAGACAGGCTGGAGCAGCACACCAACAGGAAACCCCTGAAACTCAGCAAGGTCAAAACTGACCCCAGGCAGGAAGCACCAGTGCAAGGACAGAGGCTGGCGCTGTCCACCTCTGCTCACCAATTACATTTCATTCAGATACTGCATCCAATCTTATGCCCTCAAGCACAAGAAGAGCATCAATAAACTGGAGCTCAGGGGAGGGTCTCCAAGCTAACTCAGGCCTGGAACACTTGTCCTGGGTGCAGAAGGTGACAGGGACCAGGGCTTGTTCAACCTGGAGAAGAGAATACATTGGAGGAACCTAAGCAGTCTGCCCACACCTACATGGCAGTTACAGGAAAGAAAGAGGCAGGCTCCATATAGAGGTTCATAGTGAATAAAGGAAACAGAGGAGGTTCAGACTGGATATAAGGAAAAAAAGAAAATCATCTAAGGAAAGGTGAACAGCAGAACAGGGTGCTCAGAGGGGCTGTACAATCTCTGTCCTCAGATATTTTCAAGACCAAACTGGATAAAGACCTGGCCAGCCTGGGAAACCGACCCTGCTTTGACCAGGCAGTTGGACAAGAGACCTCCTGGAGTTTCTTCCAGCCTGAGTGGCCCTGTCCTATGATTCTGTAAACTATTACTACAATCATTCTCCAAGTGATAGGGAAGCCAACAGGGAAACGTACTATACTGAACCTCATTCTCACCAACAAGGAGAGACTGGTGGAGAATGTGAAGCTCAATGGCAGCCTTGGCTGCAGTGAGCATGAAATGGTGTAGTTCAGGATCCTGAAGGCAGCAAGGAGGGTGCACAGCAAGCTTGCTATCCTGAACTTTGGAAGAGCAGGCCTCTCCAGGGAACTGCTTGGTAGACTACCATGGCTCAAAGCCCTCAAGGGAAGAGGGGCCCATGAAAGCTGGCTAATATTTGAGGATCACCTCCTCCATCACAGCTTCTGTACTGTACCCATTTTACTGTAAAATTAAACTTTGCTTTCTTTCACTTCTTGAGGTTAATAACGGATTTGTAAAGCTTAACTTTTATAGTCACACACTGCTGAACATGAAATATGTTCTGGGTTTATAATGCTAGAACTGACCCCCACAACAATTAGCATAACTAACCTCCTATGGAAATCTTGCTGTCTTTCACTCCCTGGAATAATAGATGGTTTGAAGGGAAAAGAGACTTGAGGAAATCTAAGGTTAATTTAAACAGTGGTATGTGTATGAAACATCTGAGGAATTTGTAATGTTAAGTTTCTGGCAGGAATGGATTAATAGAAGAGCAAGTGCTGAAAGGAGTATGATTAATAGTTTCACATGACTAATTCATTACATTGCATATGATGCTGTTATATATTGCCTTGCAGGTTCTCTTAGAATATAGGCACATTTTTTATTCTGAAGAAAATGCTGTGCCATGCAGTTTTCTGCTGCAATTGCTGTGCATGCCAGCTGTGACAGGCACTGCCTGCTACTTGGGACCTTTTACTTTACTTCAGCTTCCTGCAGTGATGATGCTCCAGTTACAGATACTCTCCAGGAACAGCTCATTCCATTGAGGCTTGTGAATGACAGTATTATTATGGCTACATGCTAACAACTTTCACTTAAGAACTGTTGTGTAGGTGCAATAGAGGATCCAATGCTAACAAATAGCAGGTTGTCAGCTTCCACTTTAATCCTAATCCAACCACACAAATCCTCCCAAAGACTGTTTCCCTGCAGCCCAAGTAAGGAGGAAGGAGCTGGGGGTCAGAGCACACATTGGATAACTTCATACACTAAACCATTTACAACTGAAGTAGAATTTCAGATTTCTTTTCAAAGGTTTAAAAGCGAAATAGTAGTCCTTCCTCAAACCAAAAGATTTCCTTCTGTGGATGACTCCAATTTTATATATACTGAAGGGTTTTTTTTTTGTTTGAAATTAGAAACTCAGCAAGTCTAGATTCATTCTGCAGAATCTACTGGAAAAACATTCACTGTTTTTTGTACACAGGGCAAAAATAATGAAAATAAATTAACATTTTTGTAACCAAACACTTTCATTTTTCTAAAAGCACATGCAGAATTTTTCCAAACTGATTGAAAACAATGTTTATGAATTTAGAGACAAATGGGCCAAATTAATTGGTAAAATATTAATGAAATAATAGTAACTCTAAGCTACTTAATATTCCTTGGCTAGATGCTCTAGAAATCGCTGTCCTACGACTGAGCAATGTTTCACTAATTTAACAACAACAACAAAAAAAATCAATATGTTGCTCATGAGGGAAAAAGCACTCTAATAAATTCCCAGGAGACATATGTAATGTGTGAGAGCACTGAATACGAAACAAGCTATAAAACAGAGGAGGGAAAAAAAAAAAAAAAAAAAAAAAAAAGAAAAGGAAGCAGAGAACACTAGAATTAAACAGTTATCAACACTAAAGATACTAAAGACAAAACCCTGCATCTTATTTATTAAGTTTGAAACAAAAGAAATCAGCATACTTTAAGTGCACGTTTAGATAAAGATGATAGCTGCATTTCACAGAATGAGCAGAAAATGAAGTATTATTTACAAGTTTGTAAGATGTGATATTGTAGCATCACAGGATCAAGATGCAACCGCAACCCTCATGTTGGGAAATTGCTCCCAGGTAGCTTGCATGCAAGACAACTGTTTCCAGAGGGAAGCTGGGGCAGGAGCACCGAGGTTCAGCAACAGTTTACAAACTAGCCAAGTTCCAAACCCTGTGGAAGAGAGCTAAAATTTTGCCTATGCATAAGTAAATAATGAAGTCTGCATAGTAACAACTTGTCAGCCTGATATCGATCCTGGGTAAAATGCTGAATGGCTGATACAAGGCTATTAAAATAATTAATACAAGTGCTGAAGAATTAAAGGATTAAAATGTAATTAATGCCAGTCAAGAGGAGATAACAGCAACATTACTTCTGATCAAAATATATCAAGCTATTTCCTGTTATTTATTTAGTGCACTGCTTAGCAACTGACATTGCGTAATATTTCAATTAAAAGGACTCACAAAATAAGCAACATGTAAGTAGATTAAAAAGCTGATAAATATTTCCTTGGGCTTCCTGTAGTAAGGAATAATAGTCAGAGTGTGTTTTTATCAGTATTTCAGATATCAGTTCTAATCGCATTATTGCCTAACATTTTGTCAAACACCTGGAAAGAAATACATATTGATCACTAATAACATTTATAAATGTTAGAAATAGGGAAAATAAAAGGACAGATCACTAATCCAAAGTGATCTGGAATTCCTGATAAATGGGGCACAAGCTAACAGAACGAGTACCATGATAACTGACAGTAAGGTCAAAAATTATGGAAGTCAAAGGACTCTAGAGAAGAGTTGTTTTTTTTTTTTTTATGAAAAAGTTTTTGGGAACTGATCAGTAACCAGCACAACTGAAGATTTCTGTGTAGCATTTAATAAGCACTGCATAACACTAATAGCATTTCTTTAATAGTCACCGTTAAGCCAAACAAGAAATTGGCCTTGATGCTTTGAGCTAGCCAAGGTGCATTAGGTTTCACTTGCAATGCACTGGCTGCCTTGTGCCCTATTACCTGGTGCCATATAGAACAGTTGAACAGCTGTAACTGCTGGCTGCTGACTCTGCCTCAATGCCTGTGTAAAAATCCCTTCTTCTCAGATGCTAAGACTAGCAAAGTCATGGTGTCTCTTCACCATCATTCCACATGAACTATTCAATCAGATCAGTTTGAAATGCAAAGTGTAAGAAAGTGAGTACATAGAAAGACTTCAATATAAATCCAATGTATTCTACCAGTGCTCATGTTAGGACTTTCTGGGCACAAACATTAAATAGCAGTTTTAGACTGAACTCCACAGATAGAATTTCATTACTTGAGTTGTATCTCTGCCTTAGTTTCACCACACTGTCAATGATGAAGTTATAGATTGCTAATGATTTCTCATACAGTCAAATGCCCGTTTTACACATACACGGCTAAGGACAGCCAGAAAAAAAAAAAAAAAATCTGACTACAGCTGGAATGCACAGAAATATTGCTATCAGGATAGTCCCTTTCCCTTAACAGGGAACAAAAAGTAGTAGCATTTTAGGAAGTTTGCTTAGAATTAAGCTGATTAGATTTAAAAGATAAAGGTGTATGCTTATAAGATAAAACTTTACAAATGACTTACAATGCAGTATTCAAATGCAGTTCAGGAGCTACAATTTATGTTTTTACAAATCACAGTAAATGTTTACCACGTACTCATCTTTGCAGACCCATTTAAGTAAACCTAGCATTGTGTAGCTGCAATTGATGCTTAGGTTCCTAAGAAATAAGCTACTGTGGAGGATATTTGTATAACACAGTATCAAACTATTAGCTAGTTTCTGTAATCTATTTCCATAACTGTGTTTTCACAACTCTTCAGTTTTGCTGATGAAAGAGCATTAGTATTATAATTAATATGAAATCAATCTATTTGGAAAAAAAAGTGTTCACATCACAGAAAAAACACATTCCTTAAGGCCCACAGAGAAGTGATTTCTGACCTATCATGCTTCCTACTATCTTGGAAGTCAGACTTCTTTGCCAAATTAAAATCAGATTCACATATTGGCAGTGAGTTTCAGACATTTGTTCTGTATGCCATCTGTACATCAACATCTGTTTTCTCATTTTAGGAAATATTTACCTTGTGCATGGGCTACAATATAGACACAAGAAGCCAGAATACTAACGAGAAACAGATCTGTTCTGACCAAATTAAAGAGTCCACCTCAACAGAATACCCTTTTCTAATCCTTGGAATTCATCATAAAGAACAAAACTGTAACAAATCAGATCAAGTGTTTATATCAATTTTCTCCCCACCCTTTTGTGATGTCCAACAGGGAACAGGTAGGAAAGAATGAGAGCAGTGCACATTTAATGATAATTTCCTGAAACACTTTGTAGTTTACAGTAGTTTGTGATTCAAACTACAAAGGAAATGTCCATGAGCTTCCACTACTTTTGTAATCTTTTAGACTCCTGAAGCAAGAAGTTTCCCTTCAGAAAATCATATCCACTCTATTTTATTCATCTGCGTTTACTAATTTGACTTTTTATGAATAGCTTCCATTAATTAGCCCTGCACCAATAGCATTATCACCAGCCTGTAGTCACCCAGATCTCTGGTGAAATCGTTTTGAACTCCTTGGAGTAATAGAGGATATTCACCAATTTCCTGTTTGTTCTCTATCTGTTCCATAAACCCTTCTACTAGCTCTTCCATTTAACAGGTTCCCTGACATTAAAAACAGGATTTCAGTGTGGAAACTCCTTAAGTTCCTCAGCGATGAAAAGCAATGCAGCCCCTCCCATAAACTCCTTTACTGTGGTCTTACCCTCTTTGATGAAGGCATAAGAGGCAGACTTAATTAGCCATACAAACTTTGTCAGCTTTCCTCCTTGTGATGGCTTTAGGAAAGATTTGACTGCACTTCACACCTTTTGAATGTTATTCCTTTAACTCTTAGGGTTTTGCCTCAGTATTTGCATGCATCTTAGAGTTTCTGATCTTTCTGTTTTCCCTTTCCTTTGATTTGCATCAAAGATCAACATATTTAAAGACAAATTGCACATACAGACCTAGTATTTTAACAATTTCAAGCTTCTTTGTATTTCCTATTGTGTATTGGCACTTAAATTCTTAACACTAAAGACTTCATTTACTTTCCTTGAAAAATCTCAATAGCTGAAGAAAACATAATACTTTAAACTAAACATTTGATCATTTAAAGCAACAACTGTGAGCATTTTGTTGTAAGAGCATATTTAAGATAAATGAATAGATATTAACTGTGATCAAAACTAGTGAACAAGATACAGTGGTTAGATACAAGATACAAGATTCAAGATACAAGCTTGGTTAGGTTTTAGGGATGAATGAACTCATGATTTAAAGGACAAATAACGTTGCTATCAAAGCACTGAAAAATCATGGGACATGCTATTTCAGAGTGCAGGTTACCTACCCTGACTGCACTGTGCAATTTAGAAAGATTTTTCAAATTAAATCAATTTCCAGAAGATTACAGCTTCATCTATATATATACACTTATATTTTAAATGGGGCTAAATATCAGAGCCAAATATCCCAGTCACAGAACAGTGCAACAGAGCTATACTGCTTCTCATACCTCAGTTTCTATGCATTATACAACATCATGCACAAAGACACTGGCTTAGCTGCAGCTAGCTAGAATATTTCCTCATGCAGTACAGAATGAAGCTCTGTAACACAGACACTCCTGTATGCACTGCCAGCACCTTTTTATTTTTGTATCTGTACTGTGTGGTAACAGCATCACTTTGATCGATTGTATGTTCACATACTATGACACCAATATAAAATAAAGTCCCAATTGAAAATCAATCCTATCTATTCTGAAGAGAGACTCTGGTCCATTCACATACTGTGGCAAGATCTGTCAGATCAGGCTGCTAAAAGTCCCTTTCATTTGTCTTCTGATCTTGGAGAAGTTGTTTCATTTGCCAGTGCTGCTACGATTTAGCTACACAATCAGCCCCGATCTGAGTTTGGTAAGCAGGAAGCTCTGCAGCAGCTTCACAGTAGCACACCATATGAAATTAGAGCTGTTTGTCACATCAGGCAATACCAAAAGGAAGGTTATTGCCTCTTTATCCACTGTCTTCCCAATTAAGTCTAATTTTGGTTGACAAATAGTAGCATACTAAAAAAAAAAAAAAAAAAAATCAGGCAAAAATGCAAGAAAAGGGAAGCATCCTTGGTTTAACAGAGTATCTTGGAAGCCAAGCACCAGTGAGCTGACATTTATGGACAGTAACAAACACTGAACATACATCCCCTGTTCTATGACTGCACTGTATATATTAATCTATGCAGAAAATATTTGAGACTTCACACTATGGATTTGTCCTTTATTTGCAAACCTACCTGAAATATCTCAAGCAAAGAGCCTACATTTGTCAGAGGACAAGTAAAAACAGAGCTGTTAGCAATATAACATCATAGCCAGAACTGTTTTTTGTTGTTGTTGTTTTTCAGTTCAGTGGCCAAAGATAAAAGCACAGAGGAAAAAATAAACAAGCTGTAACTAAAAAATTGTGTTTGTGGGCAGTTATTTTATTCAGCCCCAAAGAACAATAATGAACTTTTTTCAGTAAAAGCAAGGAAAATTTATAAAGAGTATTAAACTGTCATAGCCAGGTCACAATAGAAACATTAGCACCCCTACACATACATCCCTTTGTAAAGATAATCCAGCTCTGAAAAGCAAAGGGTTTTATCCTCTTTTCTGCTCACCTCAAGCATTTGACTTCAGGCTCGTCATCCAGCAGGGGTATCTATGGCACTGAGTAACTCAATAGTTGGGGGATGGTAAAAAAATAAACTTTAAGGCTTTTCTATTTTGTGTATTTCCTTCAATATTTTTTTCAACACAGAATATTTCAGCTTAGGCTTAGGACATTCTCCAGTACGTGGAGAATTAAGTGATGTCGCATTGGTTCAAAGGAAAGGTAAAGGAACTGCCCTGAAGAAAGGAAAATTTAATTTTATACCTTAAAAGTTAAAATACATTTTGAGCCAGTCTCTCCTGTTCTTCTCAATCCATTTAACCATACAGTAGAAAGAGAAGTATTGACAGTATCTCCTTCCTTCATTTCGTAGTATTCAAATTTCTAGAAAAACACAGCCAGAAACTGGAACTTCACATAGAAAGAACTAAATGAGTCATTTAGAATGTTGTGTTCCTTTTGTGTATGCACAGAAGCATTTAGTGCATCCCAGAATAATTTTGAGTTTACACTTTTGGCAAAGTCTATCATTGTATTTTGCTCCAGGAACTAGCCAAATGCAAACACGTGTCAGAAAGCAGTAGAGAGTCCTGTCCTACACAACTATTTATCTCAAACAGGTATCAAGAGAACAAAAAATATGAACTGAATCACAATCCAAACCACAAAAGAAGACCAATGATAAATCATTAGCAATGTAAAAATCAGCAAAGCATACATAATTATTGTCTAACTAGTGTTTAGTTTCCTCCCCCTTAAGAGTACTGCATATATGCAAGATTCTTGAGGATATAACTGAGCATTGTTTTCCCATCGTTTCAAGTTACCCAACAACTTTAGCATCTGGTGAAAAATTTCTTTTCATAGTAGCTGGTCTGAGTGTAGTCCATGGATACTGATATTTAACTACATGCTACCAGCACTTAATGAGAACTATTTGTAGAGTTTTTTGTTGTTGTTGTTGTTGTTTTTCCTCTTAGAGATTGATTTTCCACAAGACAGCATTATCAAATCATTAGGTTCTGTGCTTCTAACTAGGACCTCTCTAATTAGCTTGCAGCCTAAAATGAGTCTATCACCTCAGACAGTCTTATCACCATTAACTGTCCAGATTTTTCAAATATCATGTTAAGGTGTTTGAGTTTAGCCTTTCCTGATATTAAATTGATAAATGTCAAGTTAATTCTTTGTAATTTATAAAGGTTTTCAATAATGCATATCCTAGTTACATAGTATATGCCTATGATTAATATTTTAAATTAAAGTATTATTGAATCTATACTATCAGTGTAAGTAGAACTGCTGTATGATTGTATTTATAATGACTTTTACTACAAAGATATTACAAGATTATAATACCACACCAAAAAACTTTCTGGGAATGCAAACACGCAGTAATGTTCAGGGAAGAAAATTGAGAGAGAAGGGTCTGCTAGAAGGACACGTTAAAATAAGCAAAAAAGATGGGAGCTGCTGGAGATGTTACCTGATTCTGAAAGACTCTTCAGAAGTATAGGAAGGAATATGAAATACAGGCTCAACACTTACTATACAAAGCAAAACACACCGATCACAAAGCCATGAAAAGATTATCTTCCTCCTTGTTCTGAGAAAACTTGCTGGTTTGACAGTTTTCTCCCATCCCTGAGCTGGGATGCCCCACCCTTAGAGAAACAGGGAACCAGGTCCAACGCAGCAGCTGGGATGGTGAGCACTAACTAGCAATGGTATCATTTGGAGGGGGCTGTCTGGGGGAGGGGGGAGGACATTGGTTAAAGAGACGGTTACAGAAAGCAGCCCTTTGCACATCACTCTGTAGTGATCATCAGGCTTTGTGGGTACTGGAAACTTCTCACAAAATGCATAAAAATATATGCAACAGATATCAGCTATGACTTAACCACTTAAGTGCAGAACTGACTAAAACTACACCAAAATGAATAGGCAGACTTTCCTTCAGTACCATTTCAAAGTGGTTTACAACAGTCCACAGCTGTGACACCCAAATTTGAAGGTGGATGGGAAAGTCCTGTTTAATATTTGAATTACTTATTATTCAAGAAAATACATTCCTAAGGTATTTGTAGTCAATACCTATAAATGTATTTTCAGAGCTTCTGCACTTATTGTCACAGTATCTGTGTCACATTTACATTTAAATTGGTCTTTACTCCATGTAGTTTCTGTTAAAAACTTGTTTTGTTTGTTAAACAGGATGTGTAAAGAGGAACTTGTTTGTTAAACAGGATGTGTAAAAAGGAACCGAGTTATAAAACTTTGTATATGCTAAGAAGGTAGCATTTCAGATACCCGAGACCTCCAGGAACTCAGAACCTGCTGACAGCAGAATCTGCTGAGCACAGCTTCTAACAACTGAATGGCTGAATCATCGCCAGTTCGATAAGGAAACACCCGGGGTCTCAACAACAGTGAAAGACATACGCAGAGTACTCCGGAAACTGAAGAGGATAAAAAGGAGGCCCTGAAAGGGATCGGCGCGGCAGTTGACGGGACGGAGATCCCCCTGTCGCCCAGCGCTGCATTGCTTTGTTGCTACGCTTGCTGTAATTAATAAAATTATCTATTGGTCCTTGCAACTGTGTTCGGCTCATTAGTTGCTTAAATCCCTCGATAACAGTTTCAGTGCTTCAGATGCAGAAAAAAAATCCTAGGAATTACGTATTAAATTCTCAATAACTGTTTTGGGAAAGTACAAACAGCTGAAGCTTATCTCAGGAGTTTTTCTTGAAGGAAGTTACAAACACCTGGAATCTACTCCAAGATATTTATGCAGCCACATTAACATTAAGCTAGCCAATTAAAACAGTGTTGTTTCCTGCAGCACTGTACTGCCTGATTCTAGACCTGGGCAAGATCATCTCCCTGGCTTTTGGCAGAGGAAAACAGCTGTTACCCACACCAAGCCTCTCAGGTCATTCATAGCCCTGCAGCACTCTGCATAACACAGGACCTAGCTTCCCTGTCCCATAAAGTGGAGGAGAAAGCTATTGGTAACTGATTAAAAGGTACTTTGGAAGAAGCCAGCATGCTCATTTTCTGAAAATGATGTTACCCTGCCTCTCTATTAGCATTAAACCTGAAGCAAAATACACACAGCAAGATAGGTGATCTGTGTTCTGATACCTGTAGCAAAGTCACCACACACAGATGAGGTTTATTTCTATACAAGGTCTTTTGTTTCTTTACACAGAAATCTAGATTTAAAGAGTTCACCTCAGATATTCTCCTTCCACTTTCTTTCATTAGCAACCAATTACATTAGATAGTATTAAATGCTTTAATACTTCTGAAACACTTCTCACTCTTCATGCAACCATCTCTCATCACATGCACTGGAATAACACCATGAACAATTTCTTCCTTTCTATGTTTCTTACTGTGGTTTTCCTCATCCTTTTCCAAGCTACAAACACAATCACAGTAGCAACTCCCCAGGGGCAGTCAGGGTACGGTGTTCTACGTGCGTTAGTACTCTGAAGTATTCATTTGTTCAAGAGCTTAGGGATCTTAAAGTCAGGAATATTATCTATAAAGAGCAATATATTAATCATTTTAGTAAAGGGACTGTAACTGGCAACTGCTCCTATGTGCAGCAATTTTATTTCTGCTTCTGATGTGGTATGCTATGACTTACATACACTGCTGTATTTAAAGAAATCAGGTTTTAAGTAAATCTTAATTTACCATCTTTCACGTGTTTTGGGCACAGCCAGGGGCTACCAAACCATCTTATGACCAGCAATTGAGAGGCTTGTCAGTCCATTCCAGCTATTGGAAAACCTACCTTTTGGTGAATTTGAGATAACCCGGAAAGAAAAATCCTGATGCTCATGAGGCAACTGTAGGTTACATTCTAAATGAAAGATAGTTTCTGCTTATAAATAGTAGGTCTAGAGAAAACCGTTTTATAGGGGGAAAAGTTAGGATAGATGAATAAAATATTAGGGTTCAGGAGAGAAATCTTATCTATGTAAAGTTGTTCTGTAACCGCTTATTGCAGAATTCCTCCCCCTCCAAAGACATTTATTAAAGGACACTTTAATAACCTGAAAGCTTTTCAGGCAGCAACACCGAAGTGTAGGAATTGAGATCTAGGTCCTCTGTGTTGTCAAGCCTGACAGAAAGTAGCTATCATGCAATCTTTAACACTTCCTTTTGAGTGGAAACATCAAAGCTCTACTTTAAAATTAGTACCAGCTTTGAATCAGCATACTAGTAGTTAGATAACAAGTCCAGCTGTACATCCTCATTAAATAAAATTAAAACATATTCAAAAAAAAAACCAAAAAAACAGTGCATGCAAGATATTCACTGTAATCTTGAAATTGAGTAGTTAAAACAGTTGATCAGAGACTGCATCACTACAGAGCACAGTTCCCATGAGTTCCTACACTTGACAGTCACCATCCATATCATAAAGCATAATGCTATCACCTGCTTGCTCTTCAGATTTTTTCACCTGTGCTTATATGTATGATAGAAGACAGACTTAAAAAGCAGTATGTAAAGTTGTTCCTCCTGCTGTTATAAAATAACAAAGTTTGTTCATTGTAAAGGGAATTGTAAAGGGAACTTGTGCCTTGTTGCTGCGCAGGAACTGGGAGGGGGGTTTGCATACATGTTGTAATCAATGACCCACGATGGCTTTCTGATTGAGTTAGAGATTGCAATCTACTCCTCGCTTTAAGTTGCAAAACAGGTTTCCATATAAGGAGAAAGGGGAGACTGAATCGTGGAGGAAGACTACGGCCTTCATCTTCACGACCACCAGAGGGCTGAAGACGACCCCCTAGCAACAGCACGCGCAGATGCAGAGTATACCAGGGTGTGGCCACGTGGCAGAACTGCCAGCCTATAAAAGGAAGGGACTGAAGGGGGTTGGTGCGTGCCATTGGTGGAGCAGAGACTCCCTGGCCGCTCAGCGCTGTTTTGCTTGTATCTGCTTACTCAATTATTAAACATATTTTTGAAAGACCAAAC
Organism: Nettapus auritus; assembly: GCA_011076525.1. Classification (NCBI taxonomy): domain Eukaryota; kingdom Metazoa; phylum Chordata; class Aves; order Anseriformes; family Anatidae; genus Nettapus; species Nettapus auritus. The sequence goes on from CM021766.1 coordinate 74,002,456, forward strand.
TGGCGTGGTCTAATTTATAACACTGCCAAGTGAATTGCTCAAATTATTTATAGCTCTCTTCAGAGCCAGTATCTCTGTGTTGCTGGATTGCTGAAGAATTTGAAAGAGTATGATGAGAGATCAGCCACTCTCAATTTTCGTTTTACAAATGGAAGTTGTTGTTTTCTTATTAACAAAAACAAACAAACAAAAAAAAAAAAAACAAAAACAAAACAAACAAAAAAACCCACTGCTATCAACTGTATAAGACAGTTTCATGCTCCAACTCTGAAACAGAAAGTTGATGAGTTTGGCTTTTGATTTTCAAACTTAGTTTGCACAAACTAATGACTATTTTGTTTTAAAAAGCTGATCACTAACAATTTTAACTTTTGTGCAGATTAACTGATTTTGGAAAAAGCTCGTTAGAAATAATTATTTCATATCAATATTGCATGTGCTTAATCCAAACACTCTGACATCATTCCCTAGTAAAAAAACATTTCCTCTTAGTGATAATTACTAGGTCTTGCTAAAGCTTAACACTGATAACACCACATAACATTGGATGAGTAAATATGCATGCAGAACCAGTATAACTGTTTAAATAATTCATTCAATTTAGTTAGTCTCTTCATTATCTCTCCATATAGCTGCTGAAAAACACAAAGATTAACATTTGGTTTCAAAAACAACCTGTAAACGTCCAGAGATAAGAAACAAACCATGCCATGAAGAATGAACAGCAGTTCTATGGCTCTAATTAGTACAGCCCATAAAGCTAAAAGCCCTGCAGTTCAGAGCAACTCCAGAACCACCCGCACAACTATGTGCGTCATAAAGGAGCTGCTAAAGGGGGATTCAGACTCAGACTGTTTTTAAAGCTTCATGGGAACATCAGAGGTACTGGTGCCACTTACCATCTTAGTTGATGATACACGTCAGTTTTATATTAACAGCGGTTATCGTACTTACCTCCTCTCTCGGTTTGTTAAGTACATATGATGCTGTTGTGTATGTATGACATCAATATAACAGATTTTCATACATCTTTGACAAATTATTTTGCTGTCTCTCCTCCAGCATACCATTTTTTGGGACATCCCTGAAGTACTGATTTTGGAAGCAGTGTCTCAGCAACCATAATCAAACACCAAGCAAAGAACATCCCAAAACATTTCATTAAATCCTGTTTCACTATAGCCCAGGCCAAAGGCTTACACAGATGGTTTTTCAAGTGTTGAAAAAAACAAACAAACAAAACACAACAACAAACAAATGAAAAACCCATACATTAACACTAATAGACCTACTAGGCTGAGTTCCATAACACAACCCAAGGAAGAAAAGTTAGCATTAGTAATTATTTTTGCTACCAAAACCCACTAATTTCAGGACAGAACCTTATTTTTCAGACCCCTACCATAACAGTATGCAAAATAAAATAAACAAGCAAACACACAAACCACCACAGCACTAAAGAGCTTCCAGATGCATTTTAAGGCAAGAGCCAGTGGACATGCTGTTAAACACCTCCACCTCCAACAGAACAAAGTCTAGAACAAAATGAAAATTAATTATTTTCTTCACTAAAGACTTTAGTTAGAAACACAAGAAACAGTAGCATTCTTCTTGCAGGCTACAATTAAGACTAGGCGCCCTACCTCTCCTCTGGGAAGCTCAGGCAAGGGTGTATCAAGGCACCACAGACCCACTCTCAGCTAGGGCTATTCTACAATATCTTGCTCAAGTTTTTCTTAGTGTTAACAAATTTAACAGCTGTACCAGACCACAAATGCTAATAAATACAATTCTGTTATCTCTTCTAAAATGCAACAGGTCTTATACCAACTTCAAATTTCAAAACAAAGAAACTCAGCACCTTAGCTGTGGTTGTGGTGGCCACAGCAAGTTTTACCTTATTGCTGAGCAGTTCAGTGACCGGTGCCTTTCACTCAAGCTCTGGAGATCCCGCTGCCAACAGTGGAGAGCAGTCCAAATGGATCTGGAGAGTTCAGGCAACGCTGGTTGCTGCCAACAGGTCCTACAGCAGAGCAAAGCTTTGAACCGGGGCCAGCCCAGGTCAACACTGCAGGAGAGAGCTACTGAGATCAGGATCCAGCAGCAATCTGATGCAAACATAATCAATTAAAATCAGTTAAGGCATCACTCAGCACCTGACACACCTTAAGTTAGTTCTGGCTCAGAGAGGTAGGCTGTGGTAGCAAACATTTAAATAAATTTAATTATTATTATTATTATTATTATTTATTTTTTTTAAGAGAGAGAAAAGAAAAAAAAGAGAGAAGAAAAGAGAAATAATAGGGGGAGGGGAGGGGGCTTCTCAGAAAGCTAGTCCCAATGAAAGCCCCTGAAAAATGAAAAAGGGCTCAAGGGTTGAGATAAGGACATGGGGATCACTCTATAATTATCATCGTGGGTAAAACAGACTTAACATAGGAAGATTAATAAAGTTTATTACATATTGCTGATGGGCTGGAGTGGTGAGAAACAAAGAAACAAGCTGGGGGCATCTTATCCCATCCACTCTCTTCTACTTCTTCCCTGCCCTGAGTGGCATGGGTCGGGCAGGAGTGGGGGCTGCAGTTGGTCTGTGATGCTTTGTTTCCACCACTCCTTCACAGTCACCCCTGTTCTGGTAAAGGGTCCAGCCCCTTGGGTGCCAACCTTCTTGGGCTGGTCCTGTGTGGGTTTCTCCATGGGCAGTGGCTCTTTGGGACCTGCTCCCACTGTGAATCTGTGCTGTGGGTTCCATCTGTTGGGAGTGGGTTGCTCCAGCTTGGGACCCCCACCAGCAGCAGATCTGGGATTACCATGAACCAGCACTGCTTAGTAGATCAAGATATGTTCTCCTCCCCCTCTTCTCTGCCCTGGCGAGACCACATCTACAATAATGCATCCATTTCTGGGCCACTCAGTTCAAGAAGGACAGGGAACTGCTTGAGAGTCCAGTGCAGAGCCATGAGGAAGATTAAGGGAGTGGAGCATCTCCCTTATGAGGAAAGGCTGAGGGAGCTGGGTCTCTTTAGCTTGGAGGAGACTGAGGGGTGACCTTATTAGTGTTTATGAATATGTAAAGGGTGAGTGTCAGGAGGATGGAGCTAGGCTCTTCTCAGTGACATCCAATGATGGGACAAGGGGCACCAGGTGCAAGCTGAAACATAGGAGGTTCCACTTAAGTATGAGGCAAAACTTTCTTATGGTGAGGGTGACAGAGCACTGGAACAGGCTGCCCATGGGGGTTGTGGAGTCTCCTCCTCTGGAAACTTTCAAAAACTGCCTGGACGTGTTCCTGTGTGATATGATTTAGGTGTTCCTGCATTGGCAGGAAGATTGGACTAGATGATCTTTCAAGGTCCCTTTCCCTAACATTACATGATTCTGTGATATTCCAGAGCATTTAACATCGCGCTGAACAATAAATATGGGGGGAGTTGGCCAGGGAGGTGGGTCCGCTGCTTGGGGTCTTGCTGGGTGCCAGTCAGCAGGAGATGAACCATTGCATTGGGCATCACTTGTTTTGTATTTCCCCTTTTTTATTCTTCTTCAACTTCTTCCCCCTCATTTTTCTGTCCTATAAAGCTGTCTTTATCTCAACCCATGAGTTTTTACTTTTTTTTTTTGTTGTTGTTGTTTTGTTTTGTTTTGTTTTGTTTTGTTTTGTTTTCCACAATTCTCTCCCCTATCCCATTGTTTGGGGTGGAGGGCAGTGCAGTGAGCGAACAGCTGT
>CM021766.1:74006195-74119163 GCA_011076525.1 Nettapus auritus
CGCGTTGCTGTCATCTCCGCACTTCAGGAACCATCTTTCAGACACCACGAATAACAACACTGTCTACCTTTTGTCCTCAGGGAGCCAATCTGTAGGGGACATAAGGGGGAGATACTGTCCCCCACTCCTTCACCTTCCCTTTCTCCTTCATATTCCTCTTCCACACTTGCCACAATAGCTGTGGAGAATTTTGTATATCCTTTGGATGCTCAAACCTGCGTTTTCCTGCTGCTATGTCTCCTGAATGTGTTTCAGTTTTCTTTTATGGTTAAACCACTATTTAAGAAAACTACCCAGATGCGTTCCAGAGCAGTGTTTTGAATTTTGGATTAGAATAATGCTGATCCCATCCTGATGGTTTAGTTGTTTCAGAGCAGTGCCTACACAGAGCCAAGGGCTTTTCAGGTTCTTGTTCTGCCCTGCCAGCGAGGAGGCTGGGGTGCAGCAAGGATTAGGAGGGATCCCCCCCATTACCTGGTCTTGCATGGGCTGCTGTCCATGGACCATAGTGTGGAGATCTGCTCTGCCATGGTACATCATGGGCTGTGGGGGAGATAATCTGCTCCACCAGGGTCCTCTCCACAGGCTGTGGGTGGCTTTGGCTCCAGCAGCTGGAGCACCTACTCCCCCCCTTCCCCCCCCTTCTTCACTGACCTTGATGTCTGCAGGGAGGTTTCTCACTCCTCGCTCTCCCAACTGGTGTTGTGCAGCAATTTTTTTTTGTTGTTTGTTTGTTTTTGTTTGTTTGTTTTCATTTTCTTCGATGTGCTGTCAGAGAAGTATAAACTGTGTTGCTCATGGCTTGTCTCTGGGCAGAATTGGGCCCCTTTGAAGCTGGCTGAAGCTGTCCCTTACCTGACATTGGGCAGCTGCTAGATTATTCTCACAGAGGCTACCACTGCAGGCTCCCCCTGCTACCAGAACCTTGCCATGTGAACTGAATACTGTAGGGCAGCTAGGTCATTGCTGGCCCATAAAGTATCAGGGCTTAAATTACCTAATGAAACCTTAAATGTCAGTGGGGGGGAGGAGGGTTTGAAGGGACTGGAATAACAGTGCTATTTTTGAGGACACCTAGCTGAGACTAGGGCTAAAATGATCACTGGGCAATTATTATATGTACCTGAGGCAGGGACTAACTTGTTGAGAAGGGATTTGGTGATGAAATTGGACATTCAAATAGTAAATTGTTAGACTGGAATGGTGTTATTAACGGAGTGCTCTCAGATCCCGAGACTGAGATATATTCACCTTTGACTGGAGACACCCTGAAATGGGATGGAAGCAACAATATAGATGGACAGTTTTACCACAAGGGTTTACAGGGCCACTGAATTTATTTGGAAAACTGTTTTACATCAAGGTTGTCACTGGGGAATTTAAGCAATGTGTGACACTCTGCTATGGAAATATGGATGTGTAGGAATATATACACTCTTTAAACAAGTATTAAGGAATTGTGTAGCATGCCAAAAGGTAAATAGTAAAATTATCCATAGTCAGCCCAAAGGGGGACAAGATCCAGGAATTCAACTCTTCCAAAACGTACAGGTATATTTTACAGAACTCCTTATAGTAGGTAGATTTAAATACTTGTTAATTTTGTTTGATCATTTGTCAGGGTGGGTGGAAACTTTCCCTTCACTATCTGCTACTGCAAACTCAGTAGCTAAGGTAATTCGAGAACTAATAATTCTCAGGTATGGAATTATTGAAAATATTGACTCTGACCAAGGAAGTCACTTTATATCACAAATATTGCAAGGGCTAATGGGGACTCTAGGAATTGAAAGGGAATTTCATGCTCCTTGGCATCCTTCCTCTTCTGGAAGAGTAGAGTGAATGAATCAGATAATAAAAAAAACAATTAATGAATTTAGTTCTTGAGACTCAACTCCCCTGGACAAAATGTTTACATTTAGCACTTCTACAAACTCTAACAGCATCAAGAAAAATGTGGGATTATCACCATACGAGATATTATTTGGATTGCCATACCTGGGCAGAGGGAAATTACCTCAATTCGAGACAAAAGATGCTTTTCTTAAAAACTACATACTCAGGCTGTTGTCCTCTTTGTCATCTCTCTAACCCCACCCTTGGAAGTCCTGATCCATCCATTCCAAGCAGGAGATTGGGTTCTGATACAGACATGGAGAGAATCGAAGCTGCAGCCTGAGTGGGACGGACTGTTCCAAGTGCTCCTGACTACTGAGAGGACACTAAGAACAGCTGAGAAAGGGTGGAGTCATTATACCCTGTTAAAAGCATCAGTTAAGCCTGAAACCCAAGAGACTGTCTTAACGAAGACTTGTAAGGTTGTAACTGTTAAAACTAACTATTGTAAACCTTTAACTTCTCCTTAAAAGAATTCTTAATGAATTAATGGGTAAAAGGGATTGAATTACACAGCATTAGTGTCTTTCTAGGGAACACTACCTTGAAGTAGGAGAAAAACAAGGCGGGGGGGAGGAGGGGGGAATTAATCCCCACCAGAAGAATCCTTATTAGTTTGTGATTTTTACTTTTTTTTAATAATTATTATTTTTTAATTATTATTGGGGCATGTATAGAGAGAGATGATGTATTTTAAGCTTATTTTAGTAATATCTGTTCTCAATGGATTAGTGATAGGATGGGGGGAAAATCAGCATTTCCAATTAATCAAGAACTTCTCTCAAGTTCTATCTCAAAATAATTGTTGGATTTGCTCCCTGATGTCTAGAAACACTGTAAAGGCCTTGTCTCTGATTGCTATTCTGTTATTTGCAGCAACTGTGTCTGGATTCTCTAAATTTCTAAAAATGACGGATCATACTTAGTCCTAGGAGGGAATGGGCTTTGAAGTTGAGCTCCCTACACATAATCCTGGCTACAATATAACATGTTATTAATGGTGCCTTTTAAATAACACCGATATAAAACTCAGGGGCAATAGTACTGACCCAGGGTGTGGAAATATTATCCATGAAGTAGGGAATTATCCACACTGTACCAAATATGCTGGCTATGGGAATGCTAATATATATAATGCACACCAGATACAACATGGGAATCCTGTAACCAGATGGCCTGTCCTGAATGGAAAGAGGTTGTATTAGCTACGTGGCAATAAAACCAGAAAGGTGTTGCCCCTATGATGGTAAGGAACTTGCACCCTGGAGGCAATAATTCAAAATGTAGCTTTTATTGAAGACCCACAGAGCCAAAGCTCCCTTGAGACCCCACATAGAATAAAGAGGGCTCCAGATAACCCTGTAGTAAAAAGAAACAGGACATTTTACAGTTTTGCAAGGTGGTTTTTACCTTGGTTAGGGCTGAGTGAATTAGAAAAAGTTATTGTAAATATCTCAGCTAAAATTAAAGAACTAGAAAATAACACTGTGGATACAGTCCAAGGGTAACAAGTAACAAGGGTAACAAGGTAACAAGTTTGTCAAAAATAATACTCCAGAATCAAATGGTATTAGATTTATTAGTAGCCTCAGAAGCAGGAGTGTGCACTGTAATTAATGCTAGTTGCTGTATGTATGTAGATCAGGCAGGACAAATTGAGACTGATCTCAAAAATATTTGGGGAAAAAAAACAACAACAACAACAACAACAAAAAATACAAGATCCTACATAAAGTGGCTCAAGATGACACTTTCTGGAGATATAGAAACATTTGGGAGAAAATAACTTCTTGGTTACCTGAATGGAATTGGCTCAAGCAACTATTTGTTGGTATTGTATTAACGATGGCATTGTGTATCTGTCATGCCCCATGACACCAAAAGAAATATATTGCGCCCTAACATTGGAAAAACTCAAGAATGGGGGATGTGAAGAGGTGCAAAAACAACAATAGGAGTAAGAAGAGAAGAGGGGGGAATTGTGAGGAACAAAGTGTGCTTTTGCAGTAGTGTGTTTTTGCTGTGGGAAATTCCACTAACCTTGCATATTCAAAAGTGATTGTGCAGGCATGACAGTGGCACAGCAGTGGGGAGTATGTTAAGCAGATACGGGCGGATAAGGTCCCACTGTCCCAAAATAAGGAGGATAGCTAAGAAAAACAGGACAAGCAGTGCAAAAAACAGTAAAAACAAAAAAGCACAGGCCCTCTAGTCATAAGAGAAGAAAAAAAAAAGAGAAATTAATGGTTGGTCAAATAAAATTGTACATATATGGTATAGTAATAAGCATCAAGTAATTTGTGAACCTGTAGTACTCAGCCAGTGAAGAAACAGGGGAGGAATCCAGCATTGGGTAATAGGGAATATAAGGTTATGATATACTTTTACTGTGCACCTGCTTGCAGGACACCCACTATTGCAATCGTCAATAAAATAGCTTCACATCCATAGCTTTTCATCCTGTCTGAAAAAATTACTGAGATTTTTCTCACATACCTAAGCCTGTATTTGTTAACTGGACAAATGATAACTTATGCTACATTTTGATTAGACTAATAATAAAATCTTAGTTTAATGCATAAGATTTAATGCTTTTTGCTCTGAGCATAATTTTGAGTGCAATAATTTGTAATAAAATATTCTTTCTCAAAATAGCTCTATTTAAATACATTTGTCTTTGGGTTTAATTTATATAAACCCAGCTAAAACAGAGGTTTTCTTTCCTGGCTTATATTTTACTATTAGGTTTGTATTTAATCATTTTAGTATATTTTTGTAACCAGTAATATCTTTCCATAACAGCAGCAAGTTTATTTCTACATCTTTTTTCCCAATGGCAATTAAGGGGGTTAGGAATAATTAATGTAACCTTGTCCTATGACTATCAGTATGGACAATTACAATATAAAGGTGCTAGGGTATGTGCAATAAGAGAGAAAACCCAGTAATTTCCAAAGACTGTACAAGATATTTTAAGTATCTAAAATATATTCATTGAGAAGGAAGAATAAACTGTTTACAACAATGCTACACCTGCATCTTACAGGATGATAAAGTAATAAGCCTTGTAAAAGGGTGTGCCTTTGGGGCCTCTGGCAGTACAGATAGAAAAAGGAAATGCATTCATAGATAATTCAGATTGGCCTCAAAGTTAGTACTAAGTTAGCTAAGTTGCAAGGTCAAGGTGTCAATTTATCGGTACATTTAACAGCAAAAACTGATTACTTAGCTGTAGTCCAACTGATCATAAAGAAATTCACAGCTCATCATCAGGCTGAAATAAAGAAGTGGAATAATACCTGCTGTGACAAACTGCTCTGAATCTATTTCCTACAGATATGAGGACTTTTAGTCCTAAAATTCTTCAGTAAATATAGAAGTCTGTATTTCTCATCATGATGGCCTCGGAAGACCATCTCAGCATTTAAACAACATAAAAAGTTCATTACCAGAAGCTGAATAAAGCAGCTTCATAGAAAAACAACAGTAAGAAAAAAAGAATTCAAGAAAGAATCCTGATCTGAATTTGTTCATGTTTCCTGTAGATTGGGCTTGCTATATGTATACCATGGAAGACCTTAGCAACAGAGACTAGATCTGAGACCACTGCAGTTCCTCATGCAATGGCTTATGCTAGAACTTAACATCCCTTCTCCTTCTGCACTACAAGACATGTTTCCTGAAGATGGCATATGCCATTTTCAACCAATTATCCAGCCACCATACTTCGACCAACAATGCAGGCCATCACAATACACAGTGGTTTGCAAGGAGTTTTTGCCAAATGGTCATCAGTTGGCTTTCCCAATGGTATCTGCTGTAGTTTTGGTGAGAACAGTAGTCATGGAAGGTCTCTATTTCCAGTTGCAATATTTTATATTTTTCTTTTACCTGATTTATTCATCACCACATTTTCTGGGCTGTAAAACGATGGTTGAGAGGGGATCGATACTATGCTGTGCAGGCTTGGGATAGCCAAGTGATCTTAGAATTTTATATTAATGGGGAGTTTTCCTCGATGTCTTATGGATGTTACCCCAGAATGTGTCCGCTACTTCAGTACAGATAAGTGACAATAACACTAAGAATGATGTGGCCACCTTCATTTGGAACCTCACTACCTCCAGATCTCACTAAATAGATGAGTATAGTCTGATCAGGTATTATATAGGAAATACTTCTTTATATGCTAGTTATATTTCTCAATCCTTATGGCATATTAGTGGAAGGCTTTGTAAACATCTCAATCTGCAATTTTCTATAAAGCCTTTAAACATTGCTGATAACTGATCACCAAATACAATTAATATCTCTCATGCCAACAAAAAAGTCCAACTGTCCGTGGTGCAAGACAATGTAGAGGCGGATAGAGGACTTGACATGCATACGTGACATGCATGTGCACACTCAGCAGATTGCATCCAGCAAAATGCAGGCTCAGGCAGCAATCAACACTGTGTGGAGCCTTGCCAGTGCTTCCATGTCATGACACTCCACAAGCAGTGGCCTTTCTGACCATATAAATGCAAGAGAACTGCCTCTACAGAGAAATTTAGGAGTAAGAAAACATGCTGTAAACTTTCAGAAAAGATAAAAAACACCAGGAAAAGTAAATATGAGAAAGTTAAGCAAAACAGAGCATGTAATTTTATATTCAGACAAAATGAATGTATGTGGAATAAGATAGATTTGACATCTTCAGTTGATTTCTCTATGGGTCTGACCTTGCAAGGATGCTAGCATTCCATCTTTACTACTTGTAAGCCTATGGGCCAAACATTTAAATTGCCAGATCCTTAATTTTACTGCAATTCCCATGTTGTATGAACTTTAAGCTCCAGTTGCCCCCGTCCTGTAATTAGAAGAAAATCTGTGCTTCATTTTAGAAGTTCCCAGCTCCCACAGATTTGAAGAAAGGAAGAAGAAATCTAACTCAAATGTGCCATAAAACATCTGAGGCCAGAAAACAAAACCAAATACAATTTGTTTGAAAATCGTTGTGTTTAAGTCAGTCATTATATTTGCCTGTGCCACACTTGGTTTTATAAGCTTTATATGCTACACAGGAAATTTTAATCTGTGCCCTGGAGAGCTTTAAAACAGCTAGACTATAAACAGAAATATCTGTACCTCACAAACCCTATGTAGGTACGATGTGCAGTCTCCTTGTACCTTCTACTCTTTTCTTTACAAGTACAGTTACCTGATTATTGAGGATTACAGTTTAGAAGAAAAAGAACACAAAGCCTTCCTCCACAAGGTTATTTGGTTTCCTACTTTTCAGTCATTTAGAATTTTAATACAAGTATTACATTTGCTTTCTACCTATGCCAGGAAAACATATTTTTACTTCAATGACGTACAGAGTCTGAATATATATATATATATATATATATATATATAAATCCACACATATAAGCCACTTATTTGTCTCCAGAGTAAAATTTGGATTATAAGGTCCTATTTCTGTGCATTCTGAAACCATAGGCTATTTTTCACATCAGAATTAAAAATAGACTTGACTTTGTTTTCTCTTCTCACCTTGAATGTGCTATTTTAGTTAAGGGAACAGTACATTTATAAGGAAGACATAGCCTAATATGATTGCCCTTGATATAAGCTGTCTCCTCAATGAGAAGCTGAGTTTACACACCTAGCTTTAATTACAATGCTGACGTGAATAAAGAAGAATCTTAACAAGTTACTTTTATTTTTTTTTTCTATTTTTTAATTATTTTACTTCTTAAAGCCAAATATTTTCTTCTCTTTTGCAGAATGAATATATGGTAGATTAACATTACTGGTTTTGTTCTTAATAGTTACTTTCCTCTTTTTTTTTTTTTTTTTTTTTTTAATTGCTATTATCTCTTTTTTCCATCCAACTTGAAAGTATTTGAACCCCTATTTCACACTGTGACTAGCATGGAAATAACAGACTCTCTGGGATTACTGTTTGTCTTTCTCCTCTCTACAAGTTAGTAAAATAGACGTTGATCACCACATTTTTGCCTGTAGTTTCACACCGTGGCACTGGTACCTGTTTTTCATTATAACAGATTGAAAGAACCTGGGAAAAGTTCTTTTAACAATAAAAACAGACTTCTCAGGTGGTCTTTTGCTGTTGCATAAAAATAAGTAATTTTATTAGCTTAAATTTTGGGTCTGCTGCAGTGAATTTCATCATGGAAATCTGTCACAGATCTTAATCTTGGATAGCCTTAGCATCTGCCACTAATCCTCTATTTTATTGTTTCAGTTTTATCTTCCCCGACCTTGGCATTGATAGGGTTTACACTGCACACTGAAGACACTTATTTTGAACTTACTCCCGTCTTTTTAGAGCTGAGTCTGGCTGCTGCTAATACTCCCAAAGGCATTACTGTGGACACTGATATTAGGCATGCTCCCAAGGAAGAACAGCTGTTCTTGTAACTCAAAAATACAAAAAGACATATTTGATTCCAACTGAAAGCTAAGATTTTCAAATGAAAATGGTAGGAAACAATTTCAGACCATTTGCAATAATTCCTTTCTTTTAATTGCTGCTTTCACAAGCTACAGTTTTCATCAAGATCCCCAAATAGTTTTCATACAGGTGTTGTTGTATATGTGGACCTGAGTTACCTAGCATACAAGTGATAAGGAAAGTTTATTATGGTAGATGTAAACTTAGCCTTTTATACTGCACTGTCTCATTTAGACAGTGCAGAAAACCTTCCAAGCATGAGTGGTAAACATGGATCTAACACAAATGATGTAAAATCAGGCATGAGCTTCTTGAATCCTTACTACCAACATCTCATGTAGTTTACCTGCATTGATCTCAATCACACTTTCTCTCATAGTCTTATTCCTTGCAGACATTTTGGACATCATTGTGAAAGTCACTGGTACAAGGTTTAATCTATTCTGTCATCAGTCATGAGTTTGCTATTTTTATTTCTGCTTGCTGTGATTTTTCAAACTACACTAAAGATCTTCTTAACAACCCATAGAAAACTTCTATGTTGTTTCACAAGTTTTTAACTAAACATTTTAAGCACTTATCTGTATAGGCAAGGTAAACTAACACAGGTGGACGTAAGTCAACGTCTGAGTTAATGAATGCTGTGTCAAGCCTCATACGTGAAGACCTGCTAAAAGCTTAAATTAACATCAAGACCACACTAATGATAACATGCACAGCCTGAAAATTGTATCTGTCTCACAGCTGACCTGTTCAGTGCCTATGAAGAAGAACTTTCTATCATTGTTCATTGGGACTACACGTGGCAGCAAAGGAACAACCCAATGCAATGATAACTATGATGCTCACATCACAACTATACATAATAGCTGCATTCTCAAAATGAACTGAATTACTCTGACAATTCTTCAGAGCACCTATATCTACAAATAAACTATTCTTTTTATTAGGGCATATTCTGAGAATCTGGTAGACTGATGTACATTAAAGTCTGAAAAGTGTTAGTCCATTCACCTTATTGCCTAACGATGTAGAAAAAGGCATTAGACAGGTCCAGACCCTATTAAGTAACAGATCAAGTTCCTAGACAGCAATCCAGAAGACCTATTCTCCATAATTTCCATTCTCCATATTCTCCATTCTCTAGCCGAGGCGATCGGCTCTGGGGCAGACGTGCTCTGCAGCAGAGCGGGGGATCGAGACAGGCAGGGCTTTTTTCTCGGCATTGAAGCCACTCAAAGCAGCCAAGGGAGCTGCCAGGACCAGCCAGCCCTCATGAGGGATGCTGACGAGGCATAGGCGGAGCCAGCAGCGCCCCCTCCCCGGCCGCTCAAAGGCAGCCCCTGGGGAGCAACCAGAATGGGCAAACAGGGTGGGGTGTGGCAGTTCGCGCAGGCAGAGCGAGGAGGGAGGGCTCCTCAGTGCTCCTTTGCAGTGGTCTTTCCCTTCAGTACTTCTAACCTGCTTGCGAGGAACCTGGCTATGGTATCAACCAGGCAGAAACCCATGTCCTCTGCATCTCTCTCCAGCCACAGTCACTGATTTGGCTACTCAGACGGAGGGCTCGGGGAAACATGCGGCCATCCAGGTCTTGGGCTGCAGGGTGTGCCTGAGTCTTCTGTCGGTATCTGACAGCAGCAGCGAGGGGTATGCCTGTGGGAGGAGTGCCCAGATTGAGGAGCTGTTCAGCCAGGTAGCGGAGATTCGGGAGAAGGTGAGCAGGCTGTGGAGCATCAGGGAGTTGGAAAGGGAAATTGACTGGTGGAGGTGTTCTCTACCCTCTCTGAGACAGACTCACGAGCGTGCCACAGGACAAGTGTCTCCTGCTACACAGAAGACAACTGCTAGAAGACTACGCCAGGCAGCAGGAGGGGACTTAGGCCAAGGGGGGGGGGAATGGAGGCAGGTTCCTGTTCGAGGTGGTAGGTGAGCCCTGTCCCTGCCCACCTCACCTTCCCATCTACCCTTATATAACAGGTATGAGAGTCTAGAACATGACAGTCAGAACAATGAAGTAGACAAAACCCCGTCCCAGTTGGAGAGGGTGCCTAAGGCAAGGCAACCTACCCCCCGCATTGCTACATCATCTGTCAAGAAGGAAAGAGGGGTTATTGTCATGGGGGACTCCCTTCTGAAAGGGACAGAGGGCCTGATATGCTGACTGGACCCAACCCCAGTCTGTTGCTTTCCTGGGGCTCGGGTAAGATACTTTGCTAAGAAAGTCAAGCGCCTGGTACGGCCTACTGACTGGTCTTTCAGACTGGTAATGACGAGGTAACAATGAGAAATCTGAGAGCAATCAAAAGGGACCTTAGGGCTTTGGAGTGACTACTTAAAGGATCAGGGGCACAGGTTGTGTTTGCCTCTGTCCTTCCGATAGGGGGGCTCGATGCTGACAAGTGGGCTCCTCACATGGCTTCGGGACTGGTGTAACAGGCAGAACTTTGTGTTCTTCGATCACGGGAAGGTCTACGTGACACCAGGCCTGCTGGCACCAGATGGCACGCGCCTCTCTCAGAGAGGGGTAAGGATTTTTGGTCAGGAGATGGCAGGGCTGATAGATAGGGCTTTAAACTAGAGTTGAAGGGGGAAGGGGATAACACCAGGCATGCCAGTGATGAGCTAAGGGATGGTGCGCTAGAATCAAAGGGACTGTGTGCCAGCAAGGACCTTCAGTCAGCTCCACAAGATGCTGCGTGTAGGGAGTACATTTGAAGTACTTCTACACAAATGCATGCAGTATGAGGAATACAATGGATGAGCTAGAAGTCTTGGCCCAGTCCCACAGCTACAACATCATTGGCATAAGTGAAACCTGGTGGGATGAGTCCTGTGGCTGGTGTGCTGCAATAGGTGGTTACAGGCTCTTCAGGAGGGACAGGCAGGGCAGGCGAGGTGGCGGAGTGGCGATGTATGTGAAGCATGGGCTGGATTGTGTGGAACTTCAGGTTGGTGATGGCAAAGTTGAGAGCCTCTGGGTAAGGATTAAGGGACGAACAAATAAAGGGGATGTTGTTGTGGGAGTCTATTACAGACCACCTGGCCAGGACAACTACGGTAATGAATTATTCTTTGCAGAACTGAGCAGTGCCTCGAGATGAACTCCCCTTGTCCTTATGGGGGACTTCAACTTGCCAGATGTCAACAGGGATCACCACACGGCTGACATGAGCAAGTCCAGAAGGTTCATAAAGCACCTTGATGACAACTTCCTGGTACAGGTGCTAAGGGAGCCAACTAGGAAAGTTGCCCTCCTAGATCTCTTGCTGGAGAACAGAGAGGGTCTTGTGGGAGACTTGGCAAATGGCGGCCGTCTTGGTCACAGTGACCATTAAGTGGTTGAATTTAAAATTTATGGTGACCAAAGGAAAACTGCCACAAAAACTTCAGCCCTGGATATGGGGAGAACAGACTTCAGGCTGCTCAGGGAACTAGTCGGCAAGGTCCCCTGGGAAACTGCTTTTGAAGGCATGGGTTTCCATCAGTGCTGGTCAGTCTTTAAGCACTGCCCCCTAAAAGCACAGGATCATGCAATTCCAAAATATCGGAAGTCAGGCAGGTGGGGCAGGAGGCTGGCCTGGCTGATGAGGGATCTTCTACTGGAGCTTAGGCGAAAAAAAGAAAGTGTACGGCTGCTGGAAGGAGGGTCAGGCAACGAGGAAGGAATACAGGGATTCACATTTGTTCACATTTGTAGGGAGAAAATTTGTGTGGCCAAAGCCCAACTAGAGTTGAAGCTGGCCATGTCTGTGGGAGACAATAAAAAAGGTTTTTTTTAGGTATGTGAACAGAAAAAGAACCAAAGAAAACATTGGTCCGCTACTTGATGGGGAAGGTCTCCTCACAGACAATGATGTAGGCAAAGCAGAGACATTTAATGCCTTCTTCACCTCTGTCTTCAATACTGATGATGGGCTTCGGGGCCCAGAGTGCCCAGAGCTGGAGGACCATGGCAGTGGGAATGAAAAACTTCCAACCGACCCTGAACATCTGCGGGATTTGCTGCTCCACCTGGATCCATACAAGTCCATGGGTCCGGATGGCATTCATCCCAGGTGCTTAAAGAGCTGGCTGACATCATCACAGGACCTCTCTCAAATGTTTTTCAATAATCTTGGGAATCTGGAGAGGTCCCAGTAGACTGGAAGCTGGCAAATGTTGTGCCAATTTTTAAGAAGGGTAAGAAAGAAGACCCTAGCAAGTATAGGCCTGTCAGTCTCACGTCAGTGCCTGTTAAAATTATGGAGAAGATGATTCTTGAAGTTATTGAAGTGCACCTGGGGGACAATGCAGTCATTGGTCCCAGCCAATGGGTTCATGAGGGGTAGGTCCTGCCTAACAAATTTGATTTCCTTTTAGGATAAGATCATCCATCTAGCTGACCAAGGGAAACAAGCTGATGTGATCTTTTTGGACTTCAGCAAAGCTTTTGACATGGTTTCCCATAGGATCCTACTGGACAAAATGTCCAGCATCCAGCTTAACAAAAACATCATACAATGGGTGAGCAATTGGATAACGGGCAGGGCTCAAACAGTTATGTTAAATGGGGCCACATCAGGCTGGCGGACGGTAACTAGTGGGGTCCCTCAAGGCTCTATTTTAGGGCCAGTCCTCTTCAATGTTTTTAGAAATGATTTGGATGTAGGACTGGAAGGTGTTTTGAGCAAATTTGACGAAGACACCAAACTTGGAGGAGTCATAGACTCAGATGAGGGTGGAAAGGCCTTGAAGAGAGATCTGGACAGACTGGAGAGCTGGGCAATCACCAACCGCATGAAGTGCGGTTTGACCGCTGAACCAGGATGAGGGGGTGGACGAGGAGTTCTACAGACAGCTGACAGAGGTTGCAAAATCGTCAGCGCTTGTTCTTGTGGGGGACTTTAACTTCCCAGACATATCCTGGAAGCACAACACAGCCCAGAGAAAGCAGTCCAGGAGGTTTCTGGAGAGCGTGGAAGATAACTTCCAGACGCACATGGTTCGTGAGCCTACCGGGGGAGGTGCCCTGCTAGACCTTCTGTTCACTAACAGAGAAGGACTGGTGGGAGATGTGGTGGTCGGGGGCTGCCTTGGGCAGAGTGACCACGAAATGGTAGAGTTCTCGATACTTGGTGAAGTCAGGAAGGGGACCAGTAAAACCTCTGTCTTGGACTTCCGGAGGGCTGACTTTGAGCTGTTTAGGACGCTGGTTGGCAGAGTCCCTTGGGAGGTGGTTCTGAAGGACAGAGGAGCCCAGGAAGGCTAGGCGCTCTTCAAGAAAGAATTCCTAATGGCTCAGGAGCAGTCTGTCCCCACATGCCCAAAGATGAGCCGGCGTGGAAGAAGACCGGCCTGGCTGAATAGAGAGTTGTGGCTTGAGCTTAGGACAAAAAAGACGGTTTATAATCTTTGGAAAAGAGGGTGGGCCAGTCAAGGGGACTACAAGGATGTTGCGAGGCGGTGCAGGGACAAAATTAGAAAGGCCAAAGCTCATCTGGAGCTCAATCTGGCTACTGCTGTTAAAGACAACAAAAAAAGTTTTTATAAATACATCAATACCAAAAGGAGGACTAAGGAGAATCTCCACCCTTTACTGGATTCGGAGGGAAACTTAGTTACTAGAGATGAGGATAAAGCTGAGGTGCTTAATGCCTTCTTTGCCTCAGTCTTTAGCAGCAAAACCAGTTGCTCTCTGGACGCCCAGTACCCTGAGCTGGTGGAAGGGGATGGGGAGCAGAATGTGGCCCCCACAATCCACGAGGAGATGGTTGGCAACCTGCTACAGCACTTGGATGTACGCAAGTCGATGGGGCCGGATGGGATCGACCCGAGGGTACTGAGAGAACTGGCGGAAGAGCTGGCCAAGCCGCTTTCCATCATTTATCGGCAGTCCTGGCTATCAGGGGAGGTCCCACTTGACTGGCGGATAGCAAACGTGACGCCTATCTACAAGAAGGGCCGGAGGGTAGACCCGGGGAACTACAGGCCTGTTAGTTTAACATCAGTGCCAGGGAAGCTCATGGAGAAGATTATCCTGGGCGTCATCATGCCTTTTCCCACCTTAGTGGGAAAGGCTGTGGATGTGGTCTACCTTGACTTCTGTAAGGCATTTGACACTGTTCCCCACAGCATTCTCCTCAGGAAACTGGCTGCTCATGGCTTGGACTGGCACACGCTTCTTTGGGTTAAGAGCTGGCTGGATGGCCAGGCTCAGAGAGTCTTAGTGAATGGAGTCAAATCCAGTTGGAGGCCGGTCACTAGTGGAGTCCCTTGGGCTCGGTACTGGGACCAGTCCTCCTTAACATCTTCATCGATGATCTGGATGAGGGGATCAAGTGCACCCTCAGTACGTTTGCAGATGACACCAAGTTAGGTGCGTGTGTCGACTTGCTCGAGGGTAGGAAGGCTCTGCAAGATGATCTGGAGAGGCTGGACCGATGGGCCGAGGCCAACGGTATGAAGTTCAACAAGGCCAAGTGCTGGGTTCTGCACCTGGGGCACAACAACCCCAAGCAGAGCTACAGGCTGGGAGATGTGTGGATAGAAAGCTGCCTGTCAGAGAAGGACCTGGGAGTATTGGTCGACAGTCGGCTGAATATGAGCCAGCAGTGTGCTCAGGCGGCCAAAAAGGCCAACAGCATCCTGGCTTGCATAAGAAACAGCATGGCCAGCAGGTCCACGGATGTGATTGTCCCCCTGTACTCAGCTCTGGTGAGGCCGCATTTCGAGTACTGTGTTCAGCTTTGGGCCCCTCACTACAAGAAGGACATGGAGGTGCTTGAGCGAGTCCAGAGAAGGGCTATGAAGCTGATGAAGGGTCTGGAGAACAAGTCTTACGAGGAGCGGCTGAGGGAGCTGGGACTATTTAGCCTGGGGAAGAGGAGGCTCAGGGGTGACCTTATTGCACTCTACAGGTACCTGAAAGGAGGCTGTAGTGAGGTGGCGGTTGGTCTGTTCTCCCACGTGCCTGGTGACAGGACGAGGGGGAATGGGCTAAAGTTGCACCAGGGGAGGTTTAGATTGGATATTAGGAAAAACATCTTTACAGAAAGGGTTGTTAAGCGCTGGAATAGGCTGCCCAGGGAAGTGGTTGAGTGCCCATCCCTGGAGGTCTTTAAAAGACGTTTAGATGTAGAGCTTAGGGATATGTTTTAGGGGATGATTTGTTAGTGTTAGGTCAGAGGTTGGACTCGGCGATCTTGTAGGTCTCTTCCAAACAAGACATTCTGTGATTCTGTGAAGTCTAACAAGAGTAAATGCCAGGTCCTGCACCTGGGACGGAGCAACCCTGGCTATATGTGCAGACTGGGTGACAAGATGCTGGAGAGCAGCCCCGCAGAGAGGGATCTGTGGTTCGTGGTTGACAGCAAGTTGAATATGAGCCAGCAGTGTGTCCTGGCAGCCAGGAGGGCCAACTGTATCCTGGGGTGCATCAAGCACGGCATCGCTAGTCGGGCGAGGGAAGTGATCGTCCCGCTCTACTCTGAGCTGGTGCAGCCTCACCTCGAGTACTGTGTGCAGTTCTGGGCACCACAGTACAAAAAGGACATTCAACTGTTGGAGAGTGTCCAGAGGAGAGCAACGAAGATGGTAAAGGGCTTGGAGAGGAAAACATACCAAGAACGGCTGAGGTCACTGGCCTGTTCCGCCTGGAAAAGAGGAGGCTGAGGGGAGACCTCATCGCGGTCTACAACTTCCTCAGGAGGGGGAGTGGAGAGGCGGGTGACCTTTTTTCCATAAACACCAGTGATAGGACCTGCGGGAACGGAGTGAAGCTGAGGCAGGGGAAGTTTAGACTAGAAATCAGGAGATTTTTCTCTGAGAGGGTGGTTGCACACTGGAACAGGCTCCCCAGTGAAGTAATCACTGCACCAAGCCTGTATGAATTTAAGAAACGTTTGGACTGTGCACTTAGTCACATGGTCTAAACTTCTGGGTAGACCTGTGGGGTGTGAGGATTTGGACTTGATCCTCATGGGTACCTTCCAACTCAGGATATTCTATGATTCTATGATTCTGTAATTTCCTAACTCTCTGAAGTGTCTAAAATGAATAATTGCCTTCATGTTCTGACAAATTCTTTGTTCACCTGAATCTCCTCATCTCAGATCTTCCATTTCCTCAGTGCTATAACTGCAAATGGATATGCCAAAGGATAACACCAATGCCATTGCAGCTGCATGCCTCATTCTTTTCAGTGCTTGTCATCCATCCAGGGAAGGGTGGAGCACATCGTAAAACAGAAGGAATGAGATAGGATCTGGTGCTTACATTTTCCTGTCAGAACCTTGCTCAGCACTCAGGCTTTCTAACTTGTCTTTTGGGGATATCTTTCCCATTGACAGTAGATAGTGGATGACTCAAATGAATTTTCACACTGAAATCAAGAAACCTATTTCAGTGTGCTGGATCTGTCTCTATTATTTTTTGTAGAAAAAGATGTTCGTGTTTTTGTTTTGTTTTCTTTTGTTTTTTACACATACATATTTTCTGTACTCCCTGATAGGAAATTATGTTCAGTGTGCTTAAAAATACTTACAGAGACTGACAAATTATAAATGGCCATATCTTTTTTTTTTTTTTTTTTTTTTTTTTTTTTTCCCAAAGTTTCTTTTTTACTGTGGTGGGTTGACCAACTATGGCCAACAGCCAAGCATATACACATACCTACTTATTCCTACACATACCTACTGTCCCACTGGATGGGAAAGAAAATTGGAAGACCAAAAGTAGGAAAACTGGTGTGTAAAGATAAAAAACAGTTTAATAGGTGAAAAAGAAGAAGAAAAAAAAAAACAATGTGAAGGAAATTACTGACCATCTCCCACAAAGAGACTCATGTTCAGCCATTCTTCAAGCAATGGACACTTTTGAAGCCAAAACACCAAGTTTTTCCTTCCTCTGCCTCAGTTTTTGTTAGTGAGCACAACATCATATGTTATGGAATATCCCTTTGGTCAATTCAGTTCACCTGTTTTGGTGAGTCCCCTCCCAGACTCTTGCCCACCCCAAGCATATTCACTGGGGGTGTGGAGAGGGAAAAAGAGCAAGCTTGATGCTGTGCAGCAACATCCAAAACAGTGGTGTGTTATGAACAGTCTTAGCCACAAATGCAAACCACAGGATCAGACAGGCTGCTATGAACAAAGTTAAATTCATCCTGTCTAGCCCCAGGACAGTTATTAAAAATGTCCAGCAAATGTATATTTTGGAATACTCATTCACTGAAATTAATTAGTTTTACTATAAATGCTAACGTGTCTGGGAATTTTGATTTTCTCCTTGTTTGTATTAAGCTTTTATAATCTACATGTTGTCGGCTCCTTTTCGATTGCACCCATGTAGCTTGAGCTCTTTGTAGACTACTTTTTAATTTTCAGAGTATTCAAAATTCATCATATAATATATTCTAGTACAATACAAAGAATAGTATGGTAGCCAATAGATCTGACTTTGTCAGACTAAAAATCACTTTAATCTCACCTGCTGAAAAGGGATTTCACAGATCAGTGTATAGCTCCATGTTTCAAAACTCTCCATCATTTCAGCAATTGTCAGGCAGTGCCTGGGAAACCAGGCACCAGACTTTTCAAATACAACTGAACAGAAACTAGAAGTAATGATCATTTGCCACAGGATGGTGCTTAGCTTGGGTTTTGTTTGCTGTCATTTGCACAATTATGGCAGTGGAAGGAAAAGTCAATAGTATATAATTCCTAATGGAAGGTTTAGCTTATTTTTAACTATCGTATTTCCAAAGCTGTCGTAAAGAATGATTGGGTGAAATTGAGACAATGAATATCATGGCATGCCATTTCTCATTTCTTCTCCTTTAGTAAAATGAGCTATGTCCTAAAAATTCCTCTTTCTACTATTCTCTGTTCATATCCACACTAGTTATATCAGGGTTGTTTGTTTATTTGTTTCTTATTTTCTTTTCTCTATTATTTATTTTAATTACCTAATTGCATACATGTTTTGCATACATGTTTCCACAGAAATCAAAAAAGTAATATATGAAATTTTGTAGCCAAAAATACAGCAGCTCCACATGAAATTGTTTTTTTTGATAAGATAGTCTTTATCTGTTCAGTGCACAGGAAATTATGTTAGCAGAAATTCTCTTAGGATAGAGAACCATTTTTTGTAACTTCTACTAAACAATGTCTTGTGCTTATTTTAATAGGCAATTATATCAAATACATAAATCCTGACTTATTAGTGTTCACAGTTCCCGTGCAATAAAAATGTCCTAACTAAATTTTAGACTGTTTTAGAAAGGGTATTTCTCAGGTGGCATATTTTCATTTCAAGCAAGTCTGGCTCTTGCACTGAATCTGCCATGGTCCTGAAAACTCTCCTGTTGCTGTAATACAATGTCCTATAAATCCACAATGCTAAACTAGTTAAAGGAGACTAGATGCTGTACTACTTCTAGAATTTTTATTCTGCTACCTCATAAATTCTAACCATTCAGATTACAGCCTAATAAGAAACAGAATTACATTAAAGTCTAGATTGGTAACTAAATTATGTAGGAAAAAAAAAAAAAAAGGGAGAAACTCTGGCCGGTTCAAAGAAGTAGAAACTGTAATTAAGCTACATCTATTTTATAGATCTCACCAAAGAAGGCAGAGAAAACATTAAGAATATGAAAGGTTGTAATAGTAAACACATCAACATAAAGGACAATTTGTTACAAGATTTAATTAGGTAACATTAGTAAGTCACTGATCTCTCACTCTGCATACTTGGTGTTTTATCACAAATCAGACACCAGCCAAATACTCTAAGATGTCTTCAGCTACTTAAGGCTTAAAGGCACCTGTCAGTATGGACATTAATGCAGGAAGAGTACATCCACACCCTCTGTATTTTGAAGCACCATTTGTATTGAAATGCTCCAATTCTTACTGGAGGAAGAGGCCGGGATAATTCTCATGGTTTGGTTCACATTTGTTGTCTGAAGAAAGGGAAAAGAGCATCATGACTTTACATGTATGTTTTTATTGGATAACCTTGGGTAAAATGAGCAAAGGACATGATAAAAGCAAGTTTTGTATGGAGGCAGGAAGTCAGGATGCTTGAGGTTTCCTCAATATCAGCTATTGGGAAGATGGCTAAGAAGTTTTTCCAGGATGACCAAGTTACTGAAGAATCTCTATCAGGAGAACTTAAGCCATTGTGTTTTCAATTCTAACCACTGTTATGAAGTAGGGACTGCCTTAAGCAAATGCAAGTGCAATATTGAATATTCTACTAAAATTCATGTGCCACACCCTGCCAAATCCATTTGTCTGTTATTTGGCAGCTGGAGGAAAACTCCTCACACTCTCTGCAGTTTAAAACAGAACTTCATGTAAGAATATGAATATACATATGGAGTAGAGATTATGGAGTAGAGAATCAGTTGCCTTTGATATAATTTGCAATTGTTCTCAATATATTCAAGAAACTGTCAGCTGGGTAGATCACTTATGTATCTGTTTTGAAATTAATTTGTTTAAAGAATGCTTCCTGACTTGAAGGATTTCAAGATCATTTTACAGGCACTTTTATGATTAGTGAGAGTGTGAAAAAGACAATAAACAAATGAGATGCTGTTATGTGAAAACAAAACAAAAACAAGTAATGCTTACCTTGTTCTTTGGTAAGGCTTTACTCTATGCTGTATGTGTATGTTTTCACATAAACCAATCCAAGAAAAATATACCTTCACTTACACAGACAAAAAAATAAATGTACAGGCACAAAAGGACTGTGGGGTGTCTGTGGTGCATATTTTGTTTGTTTGTTTGTTTGTTGTTGGGGGGGTAGCAGGCTGTGCTGTGATCTATCATTACTCCATTCATTTACCTCCTCTAATTTTGTAAATGCAGATACAAGAAGTAGCTAAGAGGCAGTAGGTACCCTAACTAAAATTATAGTTAAATAAACTCCTTTCAACAAATATGTAAATACCTAACCTAAATTTGTCTACAGTAGCATGTTTTCCTTCCTTAGTGTGGTCTAAGGGAAAAATAAATAAATAAATAAACAAAAGATATGTTTTAAATTCCTTGAGTAACCTATCCAGTTATGTAATTAATGTTTTGGTGCCCTAAGGACAAGAATTCGTGCTGTTAAGTTCTGGCAGTGATATACAACACCAAATTGCAATATTCATTATTATTTAATCAACTACATCATCAACCACAAAAACATGACAAATTTTAAGAAAAAATATCATAATGCACTTATTTTATTTACAATTTATATCACATAATTGTTATCATCTTCCTCAGTTCATCTGAGGACTCTATATAGAAACACACCATCATATCCAAATAGAGCTGCAATACTAGTTCTAGTCACGCTTTACTGAAAAATTACTTGTGCTCCCTTTTAAGTGAAATAGCCATATTTTCCCCTTTACTCAGCAGAATGAGCAGGTTTATTGCCAAAATAAGCCTTTATCATGTTAAAAAAAAAAATCAAGGGAGAGTATATTAAGTTTTCTTTATAATTAAAGTTCAGGCAGTTAAAATCTAAAGCACAAAGGAAAAAGCTAATGTTAAGGTTTAGAAACGTACTCACTAACATTTTTTTCTGAGTCTTCACCAGCAAGTGCTCTAATCACACAACCCAGTTCCCAGAAGACAAGGGCAGGGACTGGGAGAATGAAGAACCACTCACTGTAGGAGATCAGGTTTGAGACCATCTAAGCAACTTGAAGGTGCACAAGCCCATGGGACTGGATGAGGGTCCCGATGGAACTGGAGGATGAAGTTGCTAAGCCACTGTCTATTAAATCTGAGGAGTCCTGGCAGTCTGGTGAAGTTCCCACTGACTGGAAGAGGGGAATTATAACCCCCATTTTTAAAACGGGAAAAAAGGAAGACCTGGGGAACTACAGGCCAGCCAGTCTCACCGCTGTGCCCACCGGTATCTTGGAGCAGATCCTCTTGGAAGCTATACTAAGGCACAAAGAGGTGATTCATGGCTTCAGTAAGGGCAAATGATGCCTGAAGAATTTTTTGGCCTTCTACGACAGGGTTACAGCACTGATGGATAAGGGAGAGCAACTGACTTCATCTACCTGGACTTATGCAAAGCATTTGACATTGTCCTGCACTACATCCTTGTCTTTAAGTTGAAGACATGGATTTGATGGATGTACTATCAGGTGGATAAGGAAATGGCTGCATGTTTGCACTCAAAGAGCTGTTGTCAACAGCTTGATGTCCCAGTAGAGACCAGTGAAAAGTGGCACTCCTCAGGGGTTGGTATTGGGACTAGCACTATTTAACATCTTTGTTGGTAATGTGGACAGTGAGATTGAATGCACCAGCAAGTTTGCGAATGACACCAAGCTGTGTGGTGTAATTGACACATAGAAGGGAAGAGATACCATCCAGAGCGACCTGCATGGGCTTAAGAGGTGGGCCCATGTCAACATTATTCCACGTGCAAGGCCATGTGCAAGGTCCTGCACCTGGGCTGGGGCAATCCCAAGCACAAATGAAGGTTGAATGGAGAATGGATTGAGAGCAGACCTGAGGAGAATGACCTGGGGGTGGTGGTTGATGAGAGGCTTGACATGAACCAGCAATGTGTGCTTGCAGTCCAGAAAGCCAGCCATACCCTGGGCTGCATCAAAAGAAGCGTGGCCAGGTGAGGGAGGTGATTCTCCCCCTCTGCTCTGCTTTGATGAGAGCCCCCCTGGAACATTGCATTGAGCTTTGGGGCCTGCAGCATAAGAAAGACAGGAACCTGCTAGTGTGCATCCAGAGGAGGGCCATGGAGACAATGAGAAGGTTGAAACACCTCTCCTATGAAGACAGGCTGAGGGAGTTGGGGTTTTTCAGCCTGGAGAAGGTTCTGAGAAGACCTAATAGCAACCTTCCAGTACCTAAAGGGGGCCCTACAGGAAAGATGGGGAAGGATCAGGGAGTGCAGTGATGGGAAAAGGGGTAACAGTTTTAAACTAAAAATTGATAGGTCTAGATTAGATATTCAGAAGAAATTCTTCACTATGAGGGAGGTTAGGCACCAGATCTGGTCGCCCAGAGAAGCTGTAGATGCTCCCATCTTGGAAGCGCTCAAGGTCAGGCTGTAGGGGGCTTTGGGCAACCTGATCTAGCAGAGTAAAGTGGGTGGAACTAGATGATCTTTTAGGTCACTCACAACCCAAACTATTCTCTGAAACAACTTCTTAGTCACTTTAATTTCCTCTGTTTTGAACTATGGTCAAACAATAAAGAAGAAAAAAGAAAGCCAAAATAAAGCCCCTAAGTAATAAATAAAATACTGTTCTTCTAAGATTATATTATAAGAAAGCAGGTATAAAGAAAAGTAGCATATCTATAAAAGTTATTTGCACTCTTACATGGTGCTATGGGCATGATTTGTATTGTAAAATACTCAAGGCCAATATGTGCAGCTTTAACTTCTGACCCTGTGCAGACTTCTAGCATCACTGAATTTCACCAGAGTGATCACAGATCAGGTTTGACTCACAGCCTGTGTTACAATCAAATTTTGCTGTAAGCAGCTTTACCTTGTCGCTATGGTACCCTCATATTAAATTCAGCATTTATTTTATTGGGAAATAAAAAAGAAAAATGCAATCTTTGCCTTTCAACTGATAAAATACTGTTTACCTGAGTTCCTGATGCCAAAATACTTTCAGCCTCTCAAAATATTTTGTCTGCTTCCTTGTGTCTGGGGGAGCATATATTTTTCCATGTTTTGCAAAGATTAAAATGAAAAATTTTCAGTGCCATTCCTGAAGAGTACATTAATGTGCATGGAAGTAGCATGCTTTTATGAGTTATAGAGGTTTCCAGACATGTTGTTAGTCATGCTATTAAGGAAACCTATGCTAATAATGAGCATGCAACATTTTGTTAATTCATGGACTGTCTGATAGCTGGGCATTAGTAAACTTGTACTAAACATGTAGTTTATATTAGTAAACAAGTCAACTGCTGTTGACCTCAGCGATGATGAAATCATTACATCTATTGCCAATGACCAGAGCACTATATAGGATGTTCCCTACTATGAAGTAGCACAGAACTGGTATATGCTCCCAGTAAATTCTGGAAATCAAAATACTAACTTATAACTAAGCCCACTAGTTTTAGTTGGAAAGTACAAGTGGTATATTAAAAACAGTCTCTTCTACTGCAATAATTGCATGCCCTGGGCAGGTCAGAACTCCTTGACTAATTAAGGAAAAATGATTTACCTGGGTAACATACCGCCTACTGCGTCTGTTTTCCTCTGTTTGCATCAAAGTTTTCATTTCACAAATAACAGAATTTAATCTGTCCAGTTACTGAAAAAAGAAAATTCAAAACCTAAACCTAACGCAAATGTATTAATTAGTATAGAATATGATAGGATAGGATATATGCTCAATATATAAAGCTCCAACTGCTCAATCCTCAAAATCTTTCACAGCCTTGAAATAACTCCACATGCACCCAACCTCCAACCTACCTTGACTGCTCCTAATTTATTCCAGATGCTTGCAAATAAATTTTATTTCGTCCATCTCCTTTCCTTCACATTTAAGAAAAGGGGTTGGGGAAAGAAACCACTGCATTATGCCAATTGAGATCCCACAAGAATACTGAAATGCTGACAAGACTCTGGATGCTTTAATGTGCTGACTCAAACATTCATCACACTTGCTGATGAAGAGTTTCAGAAGACAAAGTAATCATTACAACATTCACATGGCAGGTAAACTGTTTCAAGTTTTATAACATGCATTGCATTGTTTTTATTCTGGCAAGTCAGTTGAGCTTTAACAAATTTATGACTTGTTTGTTGATCTAAACTGCTCAGAGCTTGTGATTAATTTTGTGCTTGTGTAGCCTTTCATAGTCTTAAAACTGCATGAATATAGAACATTTAAACACTTGACATATACTGGTGTAACTTCATTTCCTTCCTCTTTTTGGCTGGTTTTATCATGTGAGAAAGCATTTGAGGCCATTATGATGAACTATTACGAGACTTTGAAAAGTGATTTAGAACCCCATGTTCTTTTTGCTTCAAAATTATTTAAAAGCAAAAAAGGGGCAATGATACTTTGTTGGATCACAGAGCTTCTCTACAGTACATAAGCACATGAACCTGTGGACCCTTATGGAATTTAATTAAGGTTCCACAAAACACAGATATCTTAACATAGGCTTCCCGTAGAAAAGTTACTATGACAGGTTTCAGCAGGACTTACTCAACTATGGAAAAGCTGGATCAGACTTTGTATGAAAATTTAAACCTAGCTGAAGTCACTGGGAATGTTTATATCATCTTCAAAAAGGTCCAGGAGAGAAATGAAATCCAGTACATGTCTCTCTCGAGTGGTACAAAGATATAAATACTGTATTTCATTTCAGAAAATAAAATTAAAGGTGATTCCCTCTGTAAGACAGAAAAATATACATTGGTGATAATATAGTGTGCTATTCTAAACTAATTTTAATAGCAAATCTTATCTGATTTCAGCTAAAAATTTAGGATAAAGAAGTCTATTTCCACAGCTTGCTGTACTAGAAAAATTCTGAACATCTTCTCTATGTTGTACGTTTGTTCAGAGAATAAAGTAATCAGAGCACAGAAGTATCTGCAAGGGCACAGCTTCTGTATATAAACTATGTCTTTTAAAGCCACTTAATATTTACCATCAAAAAAAAGCAATGAATTATCATCATGCTTCCATCAAAAAATAATAAATAATAATAAAAAAAAAACCTGCAATAAGGGAAGATCTGCAATTAGACTTCATTTGTATTTTGAAGAGAGAGTTGAGACTCATAAACAGTACCAAGAGACAAGATCTGGGCGGAATAATCCTTAATTATTTATTTCAAATTAATACAAATATGTATGTATGCCACAATAGAAGATTTAAGGTCATTTAATGTGGATTTATTCTAAACTGGAATTACTATTATTATTTGTCAGAAGCAGTATTTACACACACAAAAAAAAGATTTACAGCAAAAAATGTAAGATAAAGAAAAGTCTGTGCAAAGGAAATGATCTTAGAAGATCTTGAGTGAGTTCTGTTGATTTTTTTACCTTTTTCTAATAGATTAAATATGTAAGAAAAATAAATTGGCTAGAATTTAAATAGTCCAGACTATTCTAATTGCCTGCTCCAAAAATAAGCCCTTACACTAATGTCTTTGTATTTGTTTTATCTGAGTGTATTTAGTCTTCCCTCTACCTAAATAAGGAAAGAGCAGAGCCATTTTAAGGAAGAAAATTTTAAAAACATAAATGCATAGAAATGAGCAAGTACTAATGAAACGTGCTTCAGGGTTAACCTAAAGTACACATACAACAAGTGAAGCCACTCTACCTCTCTAATTAATTTTTTAAATTGACTAGTCTTAATATACTGGTCAATCCCTTAAGATTTTAAAGTCACCTTCTAACTCTAATTGTGAAGGATCATTTACTCTGTTTCTTCCCCTCTGTTTAGAGCATGATAAATTATTCACCTCATAGTCACCACAAAATTGTAGCAAAGGTGATTAAAATCTGGGAAACTGAAGACTTTTCAATGGAATTGCAGTGGAATAGATTACTTTGGGGATAAAAAGCAAGTAAATTGTTGCAATTGTCATTAAAGTATAGATTAGTACCCTAATTAAAGGTTAACTTGAGATTTTTATTTTTTTTTTCATAAAAAGTATGCAGCTTGGAATTGACTTCCTAATTAAGACATTAAGACCTCAATGTCACCTCAATGACATTTCTGTATTTGACATATATTTGGCAATATATGTCAAATGTCGTAAGATTTACGTTTTCTAATTTATGTGTCTGGTCCTAGGCTGCCTAATATGGGTTGCTATAGAAAGTTGGAGTCCAGAAAATCCTGTACGTATCTCAGAATCTAGAGGACTGAAGAGAGTATGAAATTATGTAGCTTTTAACAAGAGGGCAGCATATGAGAAAGCCAACTGTAATCAGATATCTGTCATACTTACTTGGATGGTTTTACAACACTACTGAATAAACAGAGCTAGCTCAACACTTCTAAAAAGTGTGGACAAAATTGAAATTTTGCCATACCTACAATTTCACCTTTATCCTTTCAGTGACATCAAAATAGCTACGGAGAAAGGACTAGCAGGGAGAGCCAGCTGAGATTAACATAGTTTAATGGGCTATGACGTTTCAGTGAGATTTGAGTATTCCAGGTGAGTGAGATTCCATTAACATATGATACCTTCCAAGTATAAATTCAGGGAGGCTTTTATTCCTAGATCCCTTGCTGGTGCTCAGCTTTCTATTCTCCTCTGAGTTTTCTCCAGATGTTCCCACTTCCAAGCCTGTGTCCCTATGCTCTCTAAGGTAACATCTCAGAGAAGCTGTAGCTGTAGCTGCAAGGATCAGTCATGATCCATGTCTTCAACCACATCATATGTCCTTTTGACCTTTTCTCTTATTGAAGGTGTAGAGCAGACCTTTCAGAGCTGAACCCAGTCCTGAAGGCAAAACAGGAACTGGAACTGCCTTACCAGATTCTGCAGCAATTGTAACATCAAGAACAGCAGTTCCAGCCACATCTGGGGATAGATGAGGGACCTTTTAAACACTAACTCCATAGAAACTGCTTAGGTGCTGGCAAGTGTTTTCTTTACATGCTTGTTTAGGTGTATCTTCTGAGGAAGCAAGTGTTCACAGAATGAAAAAAGATGCCTTCTTTACAAGTTAAAAAATTGCCCTTATTCTTCTTTGGTTTCTCTACTTTTATGGGTTGTCACCTGGAAAACTTGAATCACACAAGCAAAGATCAAACAGATTATTTCTCTTAATAACTCATACTGGCATTTTAGTATGCCTAACAATTTTTTTAAGCTGCAGCCATGAATGCATTCTTTGAATAAATGCGATGCTTTCTCCCAGGGACTGAAATGCTCTGTTTACCTCTAGGACCCAGGAGCAACAAAGAGAACTTTTGGAGAAAACTGGGAGTTGGCTGATTACCCACAGTAAGTATTAAAAATGATGGAAATGAGAAAGCAGAGATATCTGAAATACCAGACAAAAGAGTTAGACCTTTCTGTGGACACTTTTTCAGAAACTGTCTACAGTGAAATGGTAGGATATAGCATTTAGTGATCACAGATGCAGGGACCTTTGCATGTGAGAAAAGACTGAAAGAAGTGGAGTCACTTCTCTAAAAGGGGTGATGATAATTTATAAGCATCAGATGCTTCAAAGTAAGGAAATAGATTGTTCTTGTCCCATCTCCAGTGTCATTGTAAATGACACTACTCCTTCAACATGATTATTTGTAAAGTTTTTTCTAATGATAAGTAAGCACTGGTGTATGCTGGAACACAGGTATCGAATCTATGTTATCAGAAGCTTTGAAGAATGCTATAGATACACAACATAAAGATGAGTTCAGTTACTCTGAGGCAAAAAGAATTGAAGAGAAGATAAAGCCTCTCTAAAAGGCAATATAAAAAAGCATTTTTTTTTTTAAAGCAATATAGCTTCATAATGATGATAATTCTACATAGAGGTACTTACAGAGATACAGCTGTGGCCTATATAAATTTGTATCACAGTCCTGGAACATTTTCTTCAATCAATTTTGCTTAACACCATCACTCTTACACAAAAATACAGATGGATATTGCTGCTAGATAGTAACTATTTTTTTTCCCCACAGATTAAAACACTGGTTTTCCTTTTTAAGGTTTTCACTATGCTGGCATATAAATAGTTAACTGGGAAAAATATTGAAGAGAATTACTGTAAGGAAAAAGAAAACTTGCAAGCTGCATGAAGTTAAGTATAGTCTTTCACAACTGCTACAATAGAGATTTTTTACAAGAACAATCTCTCTCCCTAAAAGTACAATTTCTGTAATACTTCCAAGGACCTTGATACCAAGGATGTTCTGTTTTGAAAGTGAAGCGATGGCCATGGAAGTTAATTCTTGACTGCAGAGAATAGAAGTGGTAGAGGCCCCTAACATAATCAGCTCATTCATGTGAAAACAATTGCTTTCAACTGGAGCTAAATATTGGAATAGGTCCCCTTTCTCCATTAAGCCTTTTTTATCCCATCAGTCTAACAATAGAAGTGTACTGGCAGATTCAAGGGATTCTTTTTCCTCCTCAAGCCACTGGAGATATGAAGTGCACATATTTCATGGTCAGTTATGTTTTTGTAGTTGCCTTTAACCTCAGTGTGCTATTTCTTTCAATTTACACTAACATGACAGCTTTGGTAGGTCAAACTGGATCATGTCGCATCATACAAGGAGTTGTTATACCACATATCCTGCCACAACTGTTATAAAAATTCAGTACTTTCTATTCCAAGCAGTACTTGAAGGAGTACTCAGCCTGCAACAAGGTTAAGAATGCTAAAGAGTCCACTATCGCCAAGAAAAAGGAAATAGAAGACAGAAAAAAAAAAAAAAAAAAAGTTTGGGAACTCTGACCCTTATATAACCTGAACCAGTACATAAAGGGTTTCAGTATTCTGGTTCTCTTTCATTTAAAATGTTTTAATCCAGCATTTTTTTTTTTTTAAATACATTACAGCAAGCATAGTAAAACTGTTTTTCCCCTGGAGTATGTACAGCTGTTTTAGTACTTTCGTAGGAGATTCCAAGGAATTGTGACAAGATTTATCATTAGGTTTATGTACAATCTCTCCATTGACCTAAATATAGCATATACCTAAGTACAGAATTTATCTATAAAGGTTGAGTTCAATTGCATTAATGGAATGAAAAATAAAATAGCATAAGTCAGCAAATTATGGGGTTCCCAAGTGTCTTTTTCTTGCTGTATCTTTATAATTGACTATCTTTTTCTTTTCTTTCTTTCTTTTCTTTTTTTTTTTTTTTTTTTTGTGTGCTAACAATAGATAGTGTTTGATGCAAAAGTTGAAATACACAGAAATATGTGTTTGATGATCAGGAGACTGTGTTTGTGGATTTAAAACTATAAATCCGACATTGCTGTGCCTTAAATTATTATTTTCAAGTTTCCTCTTTTGACATATTTGTATTTCATTTTATAATATAAAATGACATTTAAGAGTGCAAGTAGTAGGAAAATGGAGCACAGTTGACTAAATATCAGCCCAGCCTTCTTTCTAGGGCAGGTGTGGATTCAGATGCTGATCACTATAATCTACAAAGTGACATTTTATATTCTGCCGTTGTCAAATATATTCTTTTGTTTCCATACTGCAGTATTTTAACTGTCATTGTTTGGCATGCTAGAAAAAATAAAAAAGATACACTCATAAACAGCTTCAGATAGACATGGAAAAGTTAGTTGTCATGGTGATCTTATAACCGACCCTTACAAAATCACTCCCAGTGCAACATAATTAGTGCCAACACATAAAATTGTTTGAAATTAATTTTAATCCTTTCCTGTTCTCAGTTATGGAAAGTGCTCTTTAACTTTAGCGAGAGAAGCACTCTGCATTTGTCCCACCTTTTGGCATATACTTTTCACTCATTTAGAAGAAGACAATGTCATTGTCAGAAAAGGCTAATAACTGTAACAGAATAAAAATCGTGTTAATGTATACACAACAATGTTCACTGAATCCTTTAAATCTGTCCAGTTTGTTTCCCAGCTGGCTTCTCCTGCTAGAATATACAGCCATGCAGGATGTTGGATGTATCATCCATGTTGGATGATATGTTAGGCATGATGTATCAAATCTGTGGTACTGAAAGACTGAAAATACTCATATACTACAATAACAACTACCATGTAAAGAACTCAGTGAAGAAATGGAAATATTAACAAATCCTTGTTCTTGGTAAATTAGTGGTCCCCACACTGACATTTTAGCTAGATTTCCTAGGATAATTTTATTATATATGTATAATATATATATATATTACTGGAAGAGATGCAATATCTTCAAAGCTTTGGCTCAAAAGCAGAAAGTTGCTATACCCTTCCAAGACTGCTTTCTATATGAAAACCATTTTCCTTTAGAAAGAATCACCATATCAGTGCTGTGCAGAAATTTCTTTTGATATAAGAAGTACTCAAGCAGATTAAAGAAATACCAATAGCTAAGATGCTAGTCAGCTGAAGATGTTATATTCATATATATACAGAAATACCTACACAGATCCTCCACAGACTTTCATTGACATCTCAGTGTTGCAAAGACCTCATACTGACTACATTCATATGCTTTCTCTCCCTCTCTCATACAGGATAATCCAGTTGTCTACAGCTGTAACAAAAGAAGACTAAAGGAAATAAATTCCAAATGCAGTTATTCATTATTAATCCAGACAACTCTGAAGGTGAAAACAAGACGGCAATGGACAATAAGAATTTTTAACAAGACTGTCATTCAGATATCCAGTTTGCAAAACCATAGAGCATGATGGAATGGTCCTAGCTGACTTCCATATTTCTAACTTTCTTTCTGATATGCTAATGTAAAAAATACAATTATGGACATAAATCACATATTCTGTTGATACCATGCCAAAAAGCTAATGCTGGCTTCTGGTCAGCTGGAGGTGGAGGAAGGTTTCTTGGGCAGTCTCTGCCAACTTTTGCTGATGCAAAACAGAAATGAAGCAGAAGAATGTGGATTTTAACAGGCTCAGACTTTTTAATGTAATTGCCAGCAGAGTTTCAGAGAGTAAGTAGCCCAGAAAGTTCATTGCAGATGGAAAATCACTACATCGGTTCTAAACCACAGAAATAATAATATCATATCATGGTATTATGATCGTAGAATCATAACATAGCTGAGGTTGACAGGGGCATCTGGAGAGCATCTAGGCCAACCCTCTTGCTCAAATTAAGGTCAGCTGCAGCAGGTGTGACATACTGCACAAACTGCTGTGTCTCTTGGATAACCCTGTTAGCTTCACCTAACACATAAATATATAAATATATTTGATAATCCCTTGCAGGTAAGTAAACATTACCAATTTGGCCTTTTTGAAAGCTGACTCTTGAACTGTACCTTCAGGTAAAAGCATAACCCATGCATATAAAGCTTTTGAGACCTAGATAAAGGATAGAAATGGATGGAAAGAGGATGATGGATTTACTAAGTCCATGATGAATGCATATATTGTATATTACAATACTTTAATTTGGCTTTTGTTTTCCAGAGCAGATGTAATTCCAGCACCCATAGTTACAAACACAAATAGTTACAAACACTTAGAAATTTTAGAGTAAGTTTCAGGTTATTCACCACTAGGCTATCATTGCCCTTACTGGGCAATCCTATGTTCTTAATTTAGCAGGCATAGTTTCACCATGATTGTTGCTCAAATGCTGTTTTATTACTGTTAATGAAGTTTAATTTATATAAATAATTTTTGCTAGCATTCAGCAAGCATAATGGTCTTTCTGCTGCTTATAAATTTATGCAGGAAAAAACAAACAAACAAGGGAAAGTGGTAAAAAAGACTGTAATAGTTATTATTATTATTTTTTTTTTTAATGACAGCAGTTAAATGTTGTTAAACTAGAAATTATACAACTCTGAGGGGCTGAGGTTTCTTATCATTATTTGTTAAAGGCTTAAAAAGAGGACAACAAAGATCCAAGAACAGGGAACTAGTTTTCAAAATAAATGATCAGGAGCACTCAAAGGAATAATCTAGAAAATATCATTAAATACAAATATTGCCTCTGGTTTTACTTGTCCTTGAGCTTCAGAGTGCTGGAGGCTCGGACAGGATACCACAGAGCACTGTTCACAAAGTGTCTGCTAATAAGGAACACTGGCAACAGCTTAATGGACTAGATGAACCTTTATACTTAGTACAACTGTGCTTATGGAGGATGCATTATGTGAGTGGACAAGCATAGGATCATTTAGATTATACCTGAAAATTGTCTGTTTAAGAAGTATTTGTACTAAAAAGGATCCCTAGACCTTCTTCGTAGGACCCTGCAACAGACTGCATTTCAGATTCATGATTGGTGCAATTCAGATTGCATGTTTGGTGCAAACAGGTCACCATAGTAGGCAAAACTGAGAATTAAGGGATGGCTTCCATGAATAAAGTGAACAAAGACAGAGATTGTTTTGCTATATTTTTTGTTTGGTTTGGAAGAAGAGGTATAATTTTGCTTTTTCCATGAGAAAAATATGTTCTCAGAAAATAAAAACACCAAATAATGGCATTTGCAAGTTTTAATGAAAATCTTCATGATTATGATAAAAAGCTTTTTGTTGTTGTTTGTTTTATTTTTCCTTATTTTTGGGCCTTTCCTAAAGAAAACATAAATATGAGAGAGAAAATGCATTATTCTCATTTTTATCATGTTCACCTGATAGGAAAGAGAACAGAATAGAGCATAAAATTTAAAATTAGTTTACTGAGTAGTTCTAAATTAAAAAACAAACAGGACAGCTTTTCTCACCAAAATATATTTCTGGGCTGTGTGTGACCTGGGTTCCCTGCACTAAGACTGATCCTGACCCTCACTTGTGGGCTGACGTGCTGGCCGAGCCTCAGCCCAGCCCCAGCCCCATGGACTGCCTGATGGTCACTGGACCTAATCCTAACCCTGATTTACAGAGTGACTTCCTGCTTTCACTCAAACTTGCCTCATCACTGTGATACTGCCTTATGATCTGGACTCTTGGTTGGACCTGGCCACAATGGTCAGGTCTGTCCTGCTCCCTGTTTGGGGCAGTGGTTCACAGAGGGCTACCAGCACCCTGACAAATAAACCTGCATAATATGATCTAAGAAGAAAGAAAAGTGTGTTAACAACTTTTCGTTGCAGAAGATTCTCACTGAACACTGCAAGTATCATGTGTTTAATAATATACTTGTGGACTACTTAATGAAAGTGGAAATGGTTTGTATGGCTACATTCATTTTTTTTAATTTAAGGAAGAAAAGTGAGAGAGAAGCAAAATATCCTCAGCTTCTGAATCCACCCATCAAAATGTAGAAAATGATTGACACTTCTAAATACAAATACCTGTGGATGTAGAAGATGTGGTTGAATAGTCCACTCTACAGATGAGATGTGCCACCAGTGTAATAGAACAGTCTTACCCAGGAAACACCTAGAGGCAAAGAAAAATGCCTGCAGGGGAAATTTAAAAACAAAAAAGTGAACAAACACACACAATAGCATAGGTAAATAGGAAAACAAGCTAAAAATGCAAAACAAAAATGTTTGCATTACTTAGAGCAAGGGAGCAGACAGTAACTAAAGAGAGGTGACCTTGTAGTTCCTTACTTTCTGAGATGTTCACATATATATTCATGCAAGCCTGCTGGCATATAAATAGCTCTCTGTTCTAGTGGAACTGAATGCAGTCTCTGCAGAATGATCAATGATATCTCTGCACACCGTTTAGATCTCTGCATACGTTCCAGACACCTCTGAAGATCTAATTAGCACTAAACATGCTTCAATCAAGATTTAGAGAGTTTTGCCATGGTTGTATCTCTCTTTAAAACAGAATACAAGTTTCAGGCACTGGATTAAATATGGGTTGCAAGTTTTGTCCAGCAACCAGAAAGATCTCAGAAATAAAAAAAGTCTTCCAGAAAATTCACTATTCCTTACCATTCTCCTAGTTTCCTATTTAATCAATGCATTTCAACACCATGAATCAAAGCCATGAAAAAAGTGACATGCCTAACATACCCTTCAAAAAAAGAATCTACCAAAAGGGCTCACATTGATTTATCATCTTTACCTGTCCATGCAATGCTTGACGTGCACAGTTACTGACACTAGAGCCTAACAAGTTCAAATAAATTGTATCCCATGTAGATGTAGCCAGAGTGCTAACCAAGTAGATTGCTTATTGAGTCCTTGGCAGTCCTCTATGGGTGTTTGGTGAGGAAGAAGTCTAAACCTCATTCACTGTAATTTGATACAGGCACATTAGAATATGCTGATATTCATCCTGAAAATAAAATGTAGAGCCATGTGTTGCCTGGAGCACGTTACCACTACAAATTTATGGTCAGTTTTAATGTGGCTTTTAGCACAGGTTCACACATTTTTTAAAAAGAAGAGTTATGTTTCCATGCGTCGAAACAGCATGTATTTATTCACAGTAAGAGAATTCAGTTTTCTTTCTTTCTTTTTTCTCTCTTTTTTATTTTAGGGGAGATCTCTTTGCCATGAGGATGTTTTAAAAAGCTTATTTTAGCTAGATCACAAATTTTGATTATTTTCTTACTATTCAGCTTTTCTACATACTCATTTCTCACCTATATCACACATAGTGGAAGGAGTTGTTTAGTATGCAACTTTTTCCATCAGGAAAAGCCCCTTCTTCAACAGCCTACTTCTATGACACCAAACATGCCTAAGCCAATGAGCTCTAGAATATGTCATTTCAACATGAATTAACAAAACTGAGAATCACGTCAAAATGTGCTTATGCTTCCATGTATGACAGAGAATATTGTTTTGGGAGAAGAATCTAAACTCTGGTGGTAGACCAACATCT
This sequence comes from Nettapus auritus, assembly GCA_011076525.1. NCBI lineage: Eukaryota > Metazoa > Chordata > Aves > Anseriformes > Anatidae > Nettapus > Nettapus auritus. The sequence goes on from CM021766.1 coordinate 74,041,021, forward strand.
GGCTAACACAGATGTCCCACTGAAAGGATATAATACAATGTTCAAGAGCTGAGTAGAAGCGGTTGTTTTATTTAGATTTAGAAACAGAGGAGAAGAGACCTAAGACTCACAAAGACTCATTAGAGAAAGGTATGGAAGAACAAGACAAAACTGCTGAACAGAAAACAGTGCTAGAACTGACTAAGGTAAGGTATCATGACAATATGAAACTCTCTTACAAATCTACATGCTTTTTTAGACATAGCCAACTTGGCAAAAAATACAAACACCAGTACTGGAGCAGAATTAAGATCCACCTTAATGAATGATGCCTCTATCACTGTTATTATGAGTAAAATCTCATCAGAATTATGAGCGAATCACACATTGGATGTCAACAAAAGCATTGGTTTTGGAAACATCAGATTTTGTTAGTTTCTTGAGGTATCTTTCCCACCTTTGCTACTTGTGAAATGAAACAAGCATAAGGGAGAAAATAACTTATCATGTAACACAGAAATTCTTAGGCAGAAAAAAGGTTTCAATAACATTCCCTTTAGCATGCAAAACCTTTCAATTCCTTGAATATAAAGGATTAGAATATCAATCAGTCAGTGGATTACAAAAATTTCTCTTACACAAAAGTATGCAAATTTGCCTTAGAGGGTGGCTGTTTTTTCTACACAGAGTTATCTGATAAACCATTTCATTCTAGGAAAGATCTGTATACATTCATTTTATAAGAAATTTGCTACAAAGTCATTTTTTGGCTTTTCTACCTTCTCTTAATGATGATTTCTTCAGGAGGAGTTCTGGTTTACTTTTGCATCTGAAATTCTTACCTCACTGATTCAGTATCTTAAACGTGAAATAAAGAAATACTGACCCAATGAAAGTTTTTGTTGTTGTTGTTTTGTTTTGTTTTGTCAGCAGGCTTCACTGCTTACTGTTTTAGACAAGAAGTCTATGTGTATATTTTTCAGTATCCTGTATTTCTGTTGCACTCCCACATGATGGCCATTCATAAGGAGAGTATGAAAAGTCATCATGGAAACAAGGAAAGTCAGAGACACTGGATAACCAAAGGAGAAGGACAGAATGACCAAGCTTAAAATATCAACAGAGTAGGCCAAAAAAGCATATAGTATCTGCAGAAATTTTAGTAATTTAGGAATTCATATTCATGCTCATAAAGGATCTCCCCGCATTCCCAGTATCAGCAGTGTACCAGACTCCCACCTTGACTACTGTAAATGCAGACACTGGGTCAAACTGTAAGATCCACCCCATAATATATGTAGCGGTTTAAAAACTGGATGCTTAGAAAAAGGTATAATAACAGGTCAAACACAGTAATGATTTTTTCTCAGTATACTCTCCCAGCTTTCAAAAAATCAAAGAATTCCCTGAGCTACAGATTATATCTGTATTTAATATGCCTTCAGTAGGCAATCTCTTCCCACTTAGTTTCAGGGTTGAAAAACACAGCACAGCATTGTATTTTTTAACAATATACCACTATAAATTTTCTTAGCATAGCAACGCTTTTTTTTTTTTTTTTTTTTTTTAGCACAGCAGGATGTATGGTTGAGGTCGTGGACTGGGGGAATGAGGCCCATGACTGGGACAGGGCTGGGGCTTCAAGGTGGCTCCCAAGCATTGGCTGGGAAGCCCCCGCTGAGGTGCCTCACGGCCAGAGAACTGCAATAGGGTCCTGAGCCCAGGCAGCCCAATCCTAGGAGAGCTAGGAGGGGGAGAACCCACTCAGGGCTCTGAAAGCAGCAAAAGGAAGCTGAAATTATTTGGTTTCTCTTGAGGAAAACTCTCACCTGCAGGCATTTGGTGGGAAAAAACTGCAATGGAGACATGGATGGCATTAGTCACTGACATCTAAGTAGTTGTGCAGGTAGCTGCTACTGTAGTGCACATCCACCTGTCAATTCTGTCAGTGCTAGCCTTGCAAATAAAATTTATTCTGTAAGGTGCTTTAATTTCACATTCTGTTTCTATAGGTCAGAACAGTGAAGACTGAGTCCTAAAATGAGAAGAATAAATTCACAACTTGGACAGTCACTAAACCTCAGATCACTCCAGCTGCATGGCACAACCCATATGGCAAACATGCACTGCTGTTACACAAACACTTGCCTTGAAGAAAGCTCAGCAGAAGAATTTAAGTTGACTGCCTCCTTTGGCTGAGCTTTTGAGTTCATGAGTGACCAATAAAGTTGCTGTATTGCTTCCAAGTAATTTCTGACCTCGTACAGCACGGCATTATTTACATAAATGAGTATCATCAATGAGTACCTCAAAGTTGACTCCTGCGCCACTTTTCAGTGACTTGTGAAAGTTTAATTTGTTAGGCAGGTACTTGCAGCATTGTGAAGTGGCAGCCTCTCAGATCACAATCACAACTCATTTCTGAACTGGCACAGTCTCCTCCCTGATGGGGCCTGGCAGAAGAATTTCACTGAAGCTTCAAGTGCAACTCCATGAAGGCCTTCTTCCTCAGATACACACTTTGGAATCAGTGCTGAACACCTCATATTGCTACCATCACATGGAGCAACCTTGAGCTAACTGTTCCTCACTTGAAATCTGAAGCTAGATGAGAAAGCGCAACATGTCAGCATCTTAAATGTAAGAGGTGCTCTCAAGGGAGTCCTCCTACCTTCTGAAGCACTGTCAGCACTGACAGGCTGCTGAATTACAAACATAAGTGGCAAAAGTTAACTCTGTTTTGCTGAGATATTACACAGAACTGCACTAGATGAAAAAAATGCCATGAAAAGTTTGGAAACCGGAATGTGGTTCTTAGCAAACTGAAACCTCAATATACTTTGCAAATGGAACAAATCTCTATATGCTTCTGAAAACATCCTGTCAATATTCTGTTTAATGCAATTGCATTAGAATGTTTTTATTATATTCTCAAAATTGCTGTGTAAACAGTAATCACTTAATCTATATTTTTTGTGTATAATTAGACCAAATTCTATGGCCCTCCTAATTTTCCTTAGTGAAAGGCTATGTCCTGATATATAATAATATTTTCTCATCTTCTGTTCACTGTAATGTATCACGTTTTCCCTTCATTTTTCAGATTTCTTACTCTGTTTTCTTATTTTTACTTCCCTGTTGTTTCTTTATAACACTAACAGTTTGGTACTTTACCATGAAACAGATAAATGAGTTTACCTCTGAGGCAAAGGCACTGTTATGTCCTGGCTGGACTGTTTTTCTCTCAAGCCTTATATTTCTGAATAAAGTATGAAGAGTTTCTTTGGTCTGTACAGATAGTCAGAGCATAATTAATTCAACATTATTATTATTATTATTATTGTACAATTAAACACAAATAGCATAACCTTCATAAAAGTTTTTCCTAAATCTGTCACAGTATTAAACTTGATTGTTATATCATATTACATTATTTTGTTTTAAAGTCCCTAGTTGTGAGCACAAATTTGCAAATCTCAATTTAACCCACATTGATAAATCAGTTTATCTTCAAATTAGATACTGTCATTTCAAATCTCAGTAGCTTTTTTGTTATCTGTGGTTCAATTCTAAAATTTTGGTATTTTCAAAATGCATTAGGCCAAATCTGTATTTCCAGTGGCTAGCATGAAACTTGTTTTTGTCTGATGTCCTGATCATAACCACTGTACAAGAGACGAAGAATGTCCATAAAAAATAAATGACAGAAGAAATAAAATTATTTCCATTTTACTCAAAGATTAATGTAACTTTTCCACACTGACCAAAACAGGAATGGGGTCTGAAGTTGTATTTTACATGCTACTAACTTATTACATATGTCTGAATTTTAATGGAAGAATCACATGTGCACGAACAGAAGAAAGGACTTCTGCCTGCTTACCTTCTCTGTGTTTTCACATATAAAGTCCCCTTGGAAGGTTTCTACTATGAGGAGTCTGCTGAAACTTGCATGAAACTTGGAGAGCTGGTGTAAAACTACATCATGTAGGCTTGACGCAACAGAGATCAGGACGTCACTGTGGAGGGGATCAAGAGAAAAAGTGAGCTAGCCTAGATGACAGCATATAAACATCAGCTCCTCAATGATGCTTTCAATTTATACAAATAGGGCAAGATGGCATTTCTGAAGGCTAGAGTACAGGATGATGAGGTTAAAGCACAAGGTAATGAAACCTGCACTGGATTTTTTGTTGTTGTCTTAAAATGATGAAGGGCTCAAGACTCTATCATGAGAAAAAGGCCAGAGAAGACATATGGAAAGGAAGGAAGGAAGGAAGGAAGGAAGGAAGGAAGGAAAACAGGGAAGGAAGGAAAACAGGGAAGAAGGGAAAGGACATGTCTGAAGTACAAAGTGAAAGGTGTAAGGAAGAAGATCAAGAGACCAGAACATATACAATTCCAGAAAAGAGGAAATTTAGGGAAAAACACGTGTAAAACATCTATGTCAATACTGAGGAAAATAAAAAAAAAGATACAGTGAAGAGGTAAGAAGGTCAAGGAAATGTGTTTTTGCCATCATTTCAGAAAAGTCTGACTATCTCTTTCTTTGTCTCAAAATTGTGACTCTTATCTTTAGAAGTCCATTTCACAATTTATTTATCTAGCAATGTCTTGTGGGGCATCACATTGCATATAGGGCTGTGCCATACTCAGCCTGAAATGTTGTACAGATACTTGAACTTTCAATTTTTGATTGTTTCCATTATTTTCTCCTCATCTTTAAAGCATGGACTTTGATTAGATCTATGGATGTGTTATATATCCTTCTTTCTTCACAGTCTCACTATCCCTCAAACGCTGAGTTACCAAATTTTGTCTTCAGATACCACATAATGCCTCAGAATTATGAACTGGATGTATATGTTAGGGAGACAAATGACAGGTTAAAAAATAGTGTGCATTTTAGGAAACCTGAATTCAATCTTCACTTGTATACTCTTACACATTTTGGATGGGATGGGTAATGCATTTCCTATCATTTATTACTAGGCTCTGTTGAAATGATAAGCAGTATTTGGAATATATGATTTTGTAATTCAGTCTAAGGCACTAAATCCAGACACAGTGGTGCAAGAATTGAACACCATAGCAACAGCTTTATGTGCCTGCAATTTTTCATCATCTGCTCTGCTGCGCATTTTCACAAAATCAACAACATTGTTTTGGTGGTCACTTTGGCTGCTTCACTGCTGCATATTGGAAGATAAATCCCCATGCCTGCTTTTATTACTGGGTATTTTTAGCTAACTGTGTTGATTTAGCCCTAATTACTTATAAACTGTGTCAGATAGATTAAATATTTCCAGGTGTGTATTTCATTAAGTCTTTTTAATCAATTTTATTAAGGCAGTAACTCACCAAATCAGCATGCTTAATTGGCCAAGTAAGTTATACACAGAGTGAGAATGGTGTCACACTCAAATGGCGGGTTGGGTAAAAGAAAATTTATACTGCTGATGGACTGTACTCTGTGAAAGATGCTGGATGAGTCACCTATACCTAAACCTTTACCTTTTGCTTTTCTTCTATGCCTTATCCAACAACTGCTCTCAGATTAATCCTTTTTCTAAGGCTACATTCTTTCAAGCTGCAGACCAAATGCAGGACTAACCTGTAATGTGTTTCAATTCAATAGATCTCTTCTATTCCAGTCATTGAGTCCTACAGGTTACCTGGCTCGTATCAACCTTTTCTAACCCTACATTCTAATTTAATGTATAGTATTTCAAGAATTCAACTGTCCTTTATTTGATCTCATGAAGGATAGCCTACCATGGACAACAGAAAAACCTGGTCTGTGTGTTGATTGCCATTTCTTTTCCTAGCTTTGTTGTCTTTTCCCAGTGCTCTGGATTTTGAGAGGCCTCATTAGCCTCTTTTATTAGAATTAACATGATTTTGCATTGCATTTGGCTTAAGTTTTAAGTGCTGCTTCAAGCACTGAGAAACAGTACAAGAATGGCTCTGTTCAAAATCATCTCAAGCAACCCTGCCCTTCACTCCATGTTTTTTTTTTTTTTTGCAGGGCATGTTGTGGGGACATTTAGGCTGGGGGACAACCTGCTGGAGAGGAGCTCTGAGGAGAAGGACCTGGGGGTCCTGGTGGATGACAGGTTGACCATGAGCCAGCAGTGTGCCCTGGTGGCCAAGAGGGCCAATGGGATCCTGGTGTGCATTAAAAGGAACATGGCCAGCAGGTCAAGGGAGGTGATCCTCCCCCTCTACTCTGCCCTGGTCAGGCCTCATCTGGAGTACTGTGTCCAGTTCTGGGCTCTCTGGTACAAGAAAGACAGGGATCTCCTGGAAAGAGTGCTGCAGAGGGCCACAAAGATGATACGGGGCCTGAAGCATCTTCCCTATGAAGAAAGGCTGAGAGACCTGGGTCTGTTCAGTCTGTTGAAAAGAAGACTGAGAGGGGATCTCATCAATGTGTACAAATACTTGAGGGGTGAAAGACAGAAGGATGTAGCCAACCTCTTCTCAGTGGTTTGTGGGGATAGGACAAGGGTCAATGGCCACAAGAGCACAGGAAGTTCCGCACTGACATGCGTAAGAACTTCTTCACAGTGAGGATGACGGAGCACTGGAACAGGCTACCCAGGGAGGTTGCGGAGTCTCCTTCTCTGGAGATATTCAAGGCCTGTTTGGACGGCTACCTGGGCAGCCTGCTCTGGGGAACCTGCTTTGCAGGGGGGTTGGACCCAATGATCTTTCGAGGTCCCTTCCAACTCCTACAGTTCTGTGATTCTGTGACTCCCAGGCTACCTGTCTGTGGAATGAATTTACCTGCACTTTTTAGCTTAAACTGAGCACTGCATGAGTGTAATTTTGCTGTCTCCACACCCTTTGAAAAAATACTACAATAATTTTATGGCTGTGTAAATAAAGTAGGTTAACTGATACACTGATTATGAAACAAGAATTTTGATGGTAAACAAAAAAAAAATCCATAAAATATACAATAAAGTATGATGAGTTTACAAATTAGTCTGTTTTTCATATGAATGTAAACACTCTGGAATTTTACAAACACTCTAATAGCAAACTGTGAAATCCAGTATGTTTTCTCAGACTCCTCAAGTGCTCAAATAGCAGGCTTGTCCAGAGCAATCAGCCTGTTAACTAACACAGTATCTACAAATAAAAATGCTATCGCTGTGTCACATAATGCCGCCATCTTATTTCCAGACCTCTAACAGCAGAAATCAGCAGCAGAATTGCAGGCCACTTTATCAATTAGTAGGAAAGCTCACTGCACGCAGACTCTATCCCCCTGGTGTAACTTGCTTTTCTCTCTCCATGCAGACAGATGATGACACCCCTCAAACAGTATTCAGAATTTGCTATATTTGCTGTTTTCTCAGTGATCTGTCTCAACAGCAGAATTATCCTGAACCAAACAATGTGGAAGAGTAATCTCCTGCACTTGTTGTTCAGATACATGTTCTAGCACCACTGCCTCTACTTAAAACATGGAATATTAGTGCACGTGCAGTAAATACTTCTAATGCTGAATGTGTGATTCTGATAAATTCTGTTTGTTGTGACACTACTGCCAAGCAGCAGTATTTCTGTGTTTTGTTCCAGCTTCATCAGAGTTAACAGAGTTTTACACAAACCCTTTCACGGAGTCTTATGGAAAATGAACAGTAGCAGCAATTAATTAAGAATTCCATTCTAATTTAATTTCTCTAAAGATAGACAAATTACGATGAAGAAATTAGTATATATATATATATTTTTTTTTTTCCTCTGGCACCGCACAACACCATCTCTGGCCTCTGCTAAGTTATCCATGCCAACCGTGATTCTTCTTGGCTACTGCTGACGCTGAATGTTTGCCTTTGGAAAACAATACGCTAACCAAAGAGCAAGTTTTATCAAAGTATTACGAAAATAGGGCCAAGGGCTTTCCAATACTTTGAAAATTATGTTTTGCTTATCTAAACCCTTTTTCACCGTGGAGCTTTTAGTGTCATTCACCCGTAGCACAAGACCTTTAATCATAAAAATATAGCAGTAATATTAACATTTTTGTCTATTACTCATTGATGTACACAAGCAGAGGGGGGTTGGCAGTAAACAAGCTTGAGTTCATTCCTCCATTTGTTTTACTTATTTTTGCAGTGTATTTTAAATGGATTCTCTCCTGGGCTTCTTGCTCCTGCAAGCAGTAAATCAGGCAGTGGGGTGAAAGAGCACTTGAAAAGATTACTGCACAAGTTGGGCTTAAACAGCTCCATCCCAGCAGGGCTAAAAGGTCAGCTCCATTGTAATGAACCCTGCAGTTAGGGAGCCAGTGCTTTGTGCTTTTTCACATAAATGTTACTTAAATATATGTGATATTATTATTCCTATTATGACTGTGTGATCAGACAAAGGCAATTCTGCCCCTCCTGAAAAACGATACTCAATTTTTTGTTCTTAATCTGGAATCCAAGGATGCACCGGTACATAAAACTACAGAATAACTGCCTTCATGTTCATAGGATATTTATTATTCAAATTGTCTGTCCATTTGTCCGTGTTCCTCCCAACCCCCACAAATAATAAAAAAAAAACCTTAACAACTGATACCTTTCAGTTTTCACCTACCTATATGGTGAGCTATAACCTCTCTTGTAATTATACTAAATCTAGAGGAGGGAATTCACACTTCCAAGGAACTGGATCAGGGGCACAATCAATGAAGCAAATCATTCAGCATCACTAGTCACAAGTAAACAATAACGCAGTATTTACAGTCTAAATAATGGAATAGAGGCAGCAGCCTATGTTACATATTTCTCTCTTTAACACAAATTGGCCGTATTGTCACCAGGCCAGAGTTCACTGATCTTGAAATAATTGGATGCAAAGTGTAGATAGTGCACCAAATTAAGTTAAACATGTAATGATCACAGAAATGGGGGAAATAGTTTGAAAATGCAATAGCAAATAGATTAAAATACTACCTCTGGTTGCAATTTGACATTTGTTACTATAATATTACAATGATATGTCTATCATGAGTAGCTGGGGCACAAAGCCAGTCACATTTACATGAAAAGTAATATTAGAGTAATGGCTACAATGGAACATGTTAAAAACATCTCCACATCTACTTCCATGGTCGTCTTTTAGGTTTAAACTATCTACATTCATTTAAAAAGCATAATTATGTTATAATTAGATACCGATCATTATACATAATGCTTTCACACACAGATGCCTAATTTTTTCTTTCTTTTTTCTTTTTTTTTTTTTGTTTGTTTTGTTTGAAGTTTCATTCTAGTAAACATTTAGAGCCAAATTTATCATCTTTATTAGTATTTTCCCATAACTACTCAACATCTCAATTCAACAGATTAGAAAGGAGGCAAGAGGGAAAAAACAATCACTAATGTGAATTTAAATGACCGAGCTATCAGTATCAGTGAATTCAGAATATCATCTTCCAGAATAGCCTGAGGAAGCCTGTTGATGACCTTTTGTTTTTTTTTTTTTTTTTTTTTTTTCTTCTGGAAAGCTTGTGAGAGACATGCTACCTGATCAGATGCACTTTTAAGAAGTATTTCTTATTTTCTTGTGGCTTTATGACATTACTTCATCATGATCTAAATATGTATATACATATAATGAAAGGAAGCAGGTGAGAAGGACAACATGAAAAGAAAAGCAGCATAAAAAACGTGTGCATGAAGCTACAGTGAAAAGACTTGAGTATAAAGGAGGGAGATGACAGAAGTCAATAAGCCAATAAGTACAAGGCAGAGAAAATTCTGCAAGAGCTGGAGAAAAAACTGATCAGATACATAAAGCAGCAAGAAAAAGTTTCTGATGATCTAGTTGTTGGCCATCACTCGTGTAATTTGCTTTAAGTAAACTAAAGGCTCAATTATTCATTTTAGCATCTCACTATGGCTCTTGCTATTCAATTTAAAAAACAGACTTTGAATGAATGACAGTATCATTAACATGTTACAATCAACTGGAAAGGCAGATTTATTCTATTTGAGAAATAGTATGCATGTATCTTGACTTAGCTCGTATAAAAGATATGTTAAATAACATGAGAATAAATGTGAAGACTAGTATTCATTTCCATTCAGATTAAAAATCTCTTGTGCTGTATGTTACATTATCGTAACCTGATGGATACATTACAGTAAGAAACAACATATGATGTACAAGTACCACCACTGGATAGTTAAAATGTCACTATTATTTCACTAAGTAATCAGAGAAAACAAGAGATCACCTAGGCCATGCCAGCTTACTCCAGATATCCCTACTTTCAGTTTCCACTGAAATAAGAATTCTAGTTTGGGGATCCTTCCTTAAAGGCTGTGTTAAAGTGAATATGATGGTGCTCATATCCAATTAGGTGATCAAACATTGTTGCAAGGCAAATATTGTTAGCTGGCTTACACATGGCACCATGTCAGCCATTCTGAATCTCCCCTGGGGTTACATTGGTAAAGGCAGCACTCCAGAAATCCAAATCTGGGCCATGGTCTTGTAAAAGAATCCTGCATATGCATCTGCTCCATCAATAATGCCTCATCCCCTTTTTTTTTTCCCCCCCCCCCCCCCCCCCCACTGGACCCTGGAGTATTTGAATACTGCTTCAGAGCTATTGATTTATGTGTTTATTCTTGACACTGTGTTACTAAAAAAGCTGTTTCACAAATTGATTCAGTATCTCTTTTAAGCAGTTAACTGAAGTTCTCTGAAGAGTTACAAAGCTTAAGCTGAAATTTATTAGTAGAAATAACAAAAATGAACAGTCACTGTCACACAAGATTTCTTAGGTGCCTTGGTGAGTTCTGCTTCAGGTCTCTCCTGAGAATCAAGCACTGTTAAAATCAGACATTGAAATTTCCCATTTTATGTTCCACTTCTGCATGATATGGTTAATGTTAGACTTTTAAGACTAGGAACTTCACAGTAGCCTGTTATTGCTGCTCTGTGTCTTCCTGACTCCAAAATTCTCCTGGGTTTTAATTAGGATCTCTATATCCCTTAGGTTTTTAACCTCTTTTAAAAAGCTGAAGGCTCTTTCACCAAACACTGCTCCAGGATTTTTCTGACTATTTAATAGTTATTCGCTTAATATGACTCCTAGGTACAAAACATGCAAACAAAAGCACAATCTGCACTCAGGATATATAACTACTCCTACTTCCACAACAGCAGTGAGACACCCAGCTTTGGAACCAGAGTATTACTGCTTGGCCAGGAAAGAAAAAAAAAAAAAAAAAAAAAAAAGAAAAAAAAAAAGAAAAAGAAAAAGCAGGACCAAGGACCAAGACCGAATGCTGAACAAAACCTTGATTTCTTCCCCGGTAGAACACTAGGAGCTATGTGGCTATGTGAGGACAGAAGAAGAATAGCTCTTTGAACTTTTAAGGAAAAAGAGGAAGATGTGAAAGATACAAAAAGGAATATTAATGTCAACAGTTCCCTAGCACACGGCAGAATTTGTCATAAGCTATTTGAAATTCCTGGTAAAGGCTGATCTTGTGCTGTTAAAACCTGGGCACTACATAAAACAGACATGGCAGATTTCTTGGCTTCCAGTGGTATTTTCTGAAGAATATACTAGGAAAATATCCGGAATAAAACAACTTAGCAGAATACCTTTCATGGAAGAAGAACGTGGGCAGCTAAAAGCCTGACTAGAGCTGAAGCTCTCTGGAAGCCTGGTAGAGAAGTGCATCTGTACCTGTCAGTATCAAGTGTTAGCAAAGAGGAAGACTTTCAGATGATGGCTTAATTTCCAACAGCACCATCAAAAAGTTCCAGAACCTGTAATAGCTGTAAGAAATTTTCAGTAATGAAGGCTTGGTAAATAAACTGGGAAGCTGTGTAGCAGAAATGAGACCAAGTATTTGAGACTAAGCAAGAAAAGAAATGCAGGAGAGAGGATTTCTCTGGGAATAACAAACAAATACAACAAAAAGTAGAATATTTTGACAATTTTTACATATAGAAAGCTTAAGAACCAGACTAGAGTCTTAAAGAAAAAGGGTATGAAGGACAATGCTTGCAGAATGCTGGGAGATGGAGCAATCAGAATGTGCCATTTTTTATACCTGTGTTTATAGAGCACAGTGTCCTGACACGAATAAAGAAACTGAGATACTAGAAGGCTGAATATAGAAAGGTATGCCAACCAACTCAGAGCCTAATTAAACAGAACATGTAATAAGCACATTTTAGATAACGCTCAGCTTTGCCCAGCCAAAGAAGAGGGGAAGCAAAAATGGTAGTAGTTGACCTCTTGTCTGTGTGTAAAAACATGTATAGATACGAAGAAAAGAGCACCAAGGGTCTGAATAGCTTTCCATGGAAAGCTTAGCACCTAGTAATTCTTAGCATCTTGTCAAGGATTTGTTCTTAAAGCATTCCATCTGTCTATAAATATACAGTGATGACAACATCAGAAAAACACCCAATTTTGAAACTTGATCCCAAAGCTGCAAATCTAAATAGCCATGGATATTTACTATATTATATCTATCTTAAACTTATGTATTTTTATACCTATTTAGGTTCTTAAGTAGGTAGTTTCCAAATAATCACTTCTTGATTTTGTCTTAGCCATGAGACTATCTGAAATTACATTTTACAACTGTAAAATAAGAAATTAGAATTTACAACTGAGAGCCATTTTCAGAAAAAAAAAAAAAAAAAAGAAAAAAGAAAAAAAAAAAAGCCTGGAAGACAATTTGATCCAAGGTAAACAGGCTAAATAAGGGTGTTTTTTTCCTTTTTTACTTTCATCATGCAATCTCCCATAACAGTTCCTTCTTTATTTTTTCAACTTTCTCATAAAGTCTACAATGGATTTCTTATGTAATTGGCAGCTAGCAAAACATTTTCTGCCTTTGATTTTTAATATCTTCTAATTTAACATTATCACATTTTCAATCATACTAAACTAAAGCACATTGCAAAAGAACATTGATTAATTGGTGAATGAGGGCTACTAGAGCAGGTTTTTTCTTTCTGGATGGAAAAGAGACCATCATGCTGAGACTGTATCCACAGGCACTATCTTGATTGTGAAAAGAAACGCATGGATTCTAAAAAATAAAAAAACAAATAATCAAAAAACCTATGACTCATGAGTTACAAAAATCACAGTAAATTTAGAGATAAAAAATATTTTTTCATACTATAGAAGAAAAATTGTTATATCATTTTTATATAATTACATATAGGGCCTGGTTCTCTGAGCATCTATACCATATATTTTGAATAAGTCTAGGTGAAATTTTTCATTATGCAAAAGCTGCAACAGTGAAATTTCTATGTAAATCTTAAGGAGTAAGGACAATCTTCTTTACATTGTGTTAAATTCTGCAGAATTCCAGCAAAAGGCTTAATGCACTTACATCCACTACTTAACAATGCATTGTACTGGACCTAGAGGCAGATGTCATTATTTATTAAATCACATGGGAATTGCAAGTATTGAACTACTGGATATCCCTTCACAGCATGCATATCTTAAGAGTGTAGCGGTGGATCAGCAGAAGTCTTCCTTCTTACTACAGTCACATATTTCTTGCAATAAAGCCTGAACACACAGATGTCACGGAGGGACAGACACTTCATCTATAATCTCTGACAGCAGCATAAGAGCTGGCATAAAGGATGCATAAAGGGGAGCCATTCCCCCTTGTATTTATCCAAATAAATATCCCTCTTATTTATCTAAATAAATTTGTTTCTTCTGCAGTTGCTGGGAATGACAAGTTCAGTGAAGGCAGAGCAGGCTGGTACTAAAATTTAATTACTCCTGTGGTCTATTCATGCAGCTATAGCTAAAAATATCTCAGCAGTTCCCGTCTCAGAGAGCTTTTCTCTGCCCCCTTGTGTAGATAACTCCCCTTGTCACTAGGAGGATGCACATCTCTGTGTACAGAAGCCAGAGCAGAACAAAATTTCAATATTCACCTTTGAAGGATTATTTTTGGCAGCCAGAGACAAAAAAAAAAAAAAAAGAAAAGAAAAAAAAAAAATATGCAGTGGCCTAAAATGTTGTATGCAATGGGGTATGGAAAACATTCCCCAAAGAAGGATGAAAAGACTTCTTTAGGGAAGAGTTAATTGTTTAACTACCAGTTAAACAAAACACTCCTATGTGATTACTAAATTATTTCCAGGCTCTTTCCATAAAGAAGTAAGAAAGCAGCCTAGTCCGGAGACAGCTCACATAACTTCCTATTTATCTAGCTAAAAAGTCTTGTTTCTTTCTTTAAAGCAAGGTTTATTTCATAGTATGATTGAACCTCTGCACAGTAGTGAGCACTCACACACTCACTACAAAACTGTAAGTAATATATTATGGGACTGTCACTCTAAGTACATTTAAAATGCACTGTGTTTACCTTACCAACAAAATCATTTTAGTACAGAAGTCTTTCACACATACATTTGCTGTACCAGGAATTGTATTATATTCTAGCATTAATGTCCCATAAAGTTGTTAGTGCCATAGGAATATCATCGCATTCAATGAAACATGCAGGAACAGATGATTAAAATGAAGAGTCAGAGGAACAACACTAATGAATTCATGCTTCTTGTTTGCTTCTGCCTAAAATATTCGATGGAATCTCAGCAGCAAGACAACAAGCAGCATTTACCTGGTGACAGAAACAAAGAAAATGAGATCTTGACTCCTTTGAAGTTAATGGCAAAACTACTATCCACTTCAGTTTGCTAAGAATTTCACCTGTCATGCTTCGAGAAATGGTGGGAGGCAACTGTAGTGTTAGAAGGACATTGTCACACTTCCATGTTATAGCTGTTAGGCACTGAAAACTTTTTTTTTTAAGAAGGTTCTTCAGTAGCTTCTAATCAAACTGTTTTCCAATAAGTACAAGATTTCAAGCTCACAAGGGCTGGCAAATTTGCCCATGGGGAGTAATAATTATTGTTAAGGAAAAAACAGATGTTGCCTCTCTTTTGTCACAACTGATGACAGGACATATGCAAAACACGGACTATGTCAGGGCAGAAAAATATAGTCCCTACATATTCTAATCAACCACTGGAATGCCTAGCACCTTAACATAAGATATGGAAGATGGTTCTCTTCCGTTTCTTGCACCAACTGGCAGGAAATAAGCATTTCAGCATGCACGTGTGCCTTCATCTTATATTCACCTTATAACCTCCACACGTGCAATGCTCCTGGAGTGTGCTTGGAATTTTGCCTACCTAACTTCACTTTCTGTAAAATTAGATTCAGTAACCCCATTTCTTTTTTTTTTTTTTTTTTTTTTTTTTTTAATAGTCTATTCATACTCTTTGTTTACCTGAATTATATTCATCTCTCCCTTCTGATTCACTTACTCAAGGGTGAAATTTAGCTCTCTATATATTAGTCTGGCTCAGCAACTTGCATAAGTGCTTCATTATGTATGAATGTACAAAAATGTAACGATGTTTGTTATGATGCACATTAGAAATGAATTTTGGCAAAGAACACAAAATATTATTGTTTTAATACCTTCATGTAAGCAATCAAAACTTGCACCTGAGTGGCCGAAGAGATTCTAAGACAGAAATTACTTTCCCACGTGTGCATCACTTTGAAACTGAACTTGTATAGGCATCGGGGTACGGATTACTCTAGAACCTATTTCAAATTGTATATTATTTCATTTAAAGTCAATAGGTAAAATATTCAAATATCTGTGTAACATAAGAGCTTTTTAATGTCTAATAAGTACCTGAGTATGAACAACTGTAGGTCTTTGTGCTTTCAGCAATAGTAAGAAAGGAGATTTTAGTCCTTCTTATTGTACCTAAAAAGGGATTAAAGTATGCACACTAGATGCAAGAAATGACTGCATTTAAAATTAGCTTGTTTCATACCAGTTTCTACAGCCCTAGCATCTGAAAGGATCAATTAGTAGTTGCATAAAAAAGGAACTGTTCTAAGTTTATCCCAGTAGCTCACATCTACACAATGGAGGGAAAAAAAAGACAGCTAACTATGTGATCAAGATTATACAGTAACTTGGAAAACATTCCAGCCCCCCAAAACATCAGTTACTTCTGCAAAAGACTCAAGAACACTTCCTGGCTCCTGGACTTATTTGAACTGAACGCTGGAATTGGAATAAGCTAGTGCAGTTCCCATCCTTATTGGAGAAAAATGTACGGGCAGGGAGGAAACAATTGGTTTTTCCCATACTTCTCACCATCTGAAGGATCAGGAATAAGACTGGGGCCAGGCTAGAAACAGCCATTCCCTACCTTTTTTTTTTTTTTTTTTTTTTTTTTTTTTTTTCTGAGGACAGTGTAAATGATCTTCTACATGCCTGGAACAATATGATAAGCAAGGAAAAAGATCTACAGACTTCTTGCAAATGGCAGCATTGTTTCCTTTACGCTCATCCTTTCATTATGTAAGGCTTATGGCAAGATGTGAATCAGTCTATTTCAATTAAAATACACTTAACGTTAGCTCAGTTTTCATTAACATTAGATGTGGCGGCAGATCATGCTTTCTCATCAAAAATGTTGGTGGTCACTATAACAATTCAGTTTTTGTCTAAATTAGTTCTAATCCAAATTAGTGAAATTCTTTTTATCAGTCCATTCCGAGGAAGATGGATTGCCTCTCTTATATGTAAAGTCTCCAACAGCACAGTACTTTACTGAATATATACAGAAGGAAAACACAATGGGAAATATTCTTTCTAAATGTTGAATTGCCTGAAGATGGCAATACTACCATGTTACAGTTAATAATCAAAGAACTTTCTTAGAGCTGTAAAATGGAAACAGATTTTGGCACTTACCCATTTAATGAATTAGGGGTGATAGAAAAATGACACCCAATGAAACTGTTAAGATGTCAGTTTTGCAATAATTTCTTGCCTTCTAAATATTAAACAGTAGTTTGAGGCTGTAACAGGAGATTCTGTGCATACTTTTATCATTTCCCTTTAGCTCTTTAGGTGTGAAGACTTAAAACTATATAATCAGAGGTATTAAATATGGAAAAATTAATTAGTGACTTGTTATTTTTATTCTTGATATAAGTCAGCTTTGTTGGGCTGACTTATAAACTACAGTTCCTCAGATCAGTTTCTGACTGAGCCCTAATGATGCAGTTATTACCACATTTGATAAGCCTCTCCTTACCACCTACACTTCCCACAAATGAAGAACACAAGCAGAAGCTTAATTGTAGTGGCTTCCTGAATGTTTTCCTCTTAGCTCAATAAATCATGACAGTTCACCTCTTCCAAAGTCAATAACTATTTAATATTCTATTAAGTTGATGGGAGTAAAAGAACAGTAAACCATGTTTCTGCTATAGCAATGTAATTAACTACGACAGGGAACAATTCCCCTTTCATTCTGAATGGCAATAAAGCATCCGTTATTCAAGGAGTTTGATCATTTTAAAATTGTATGTGAAGAAGTGGACCATACAAACTTGGACTTAACTCAGTTTTCTGAGTGGAAAGTTAAAAATTTGTTAAATTATAACTTTACTACTATACTGCCATATTATTTCTGAAGAAATTCTTATGTTAACTGAGAATGACTCCTAAGATAATAATAGCCAGCCCAACTACATAAAGTCAATGAAAGAAAACTGTACAGTTTTCATTTGTGGATTAATAGTGAATATGTTGTCCTTTAAGACAACAAGCTCCTAAGCTCCTTGCATATTGGGGCTTTGGAATTCCTGAATTTTTATCAGTTGTATTATTCTGATTAATCCAGATTTACTTTATCCTTCTTCCATTTGCAGATAATTTGGAAGACTGAGGAAAGGAACTGGTTCTTCAAAGAAGAATGAGATTTCAAAGAAAGTATTATGCCTCTTAATAAAAGAAAGAAAGAAAATATTACCATTCTCACAATTTCTGAATACTCTCAAATACAATGGTAAGAGCAGTGAGGAACAATACATTTTATTAGAGGACCATGTTCTGTTACACTGAGAAGTTCTCAGATAACTTCTTATATTGATCACCTCAGTAAACTGAGAATACAGTCATACATACCATACCAATATGGATCTCATTTTTAGATTTGAGGTAGAGGGTAGAAGGATTTGGCTTTCTTCTTCTTCTTTTTTTTTTTTTTTTTTTTTTTTCTCAAGACCAGCCGTATCAAATATGGAAAGAAGAATAATGATCACTATTTATTTTTAATTTAATCTGCATTCTTCTTCAATTGTTTAGAGAGAGAAACAGCAAAGGGCTACAGCAGCCAGAATTAAACATAAGCCATTTGCTCCTGCATACTTTATACAGATGAATTAATTACAGACTGATTAGCTGCTAATTTTTTCTAACCTATGACTCTGCTCAGGCCTTATGCATCCCTACTACTTTTTACTCTTTACAAACTCTGCAGATTTTGTTAGCATCTTTTCCAAGAAAATAAACTCTTGAAGGGAAATTCCTAAGCACATAAACTGATAAACAGCTGATCAGTACTTCCAAAAGGTGCAGTACAGGTATAACTTAAGTACCACTCAAATTTAGTGAATTCTAGTGTAGCAATTGTTTTAAAAAGAGTATGTAAATCCTTTGCAACTCAGTGAGGTGCTTGGAAAGACCAGAGCTCGGTAATAGGATCATGAATCTACCTCAAAGCTACATCACAACAACCCCATGCAATGCTGCAGGACAGGGGCAGAGTGGCTGGAAAGCTGTACAGAGGAAAAGGATCTGGGGGTGTTGGTCAGTGCTCACCTGAACATGAGCTGGCAGTGTGCTCAGGTGGCCAAGAAAGCCAGCGGCATCCTAGCTTCTATCAGGAATACTGTAGGCAGCAGGTCCAGGGGACTGTCCCCTTGTACTCAGTTCTGGTGAGACCGCACCTCAATTAAAATGTTCAGTTTTGGGCTCCTCAGTACAAGAAAGACATTGAGGCCCTAGAGCATGTCCAGAGAAGGGCTACAAAGCTGCTGAAGAGCCTAGAACACAAGGCCTATGAGGAGCGGCTGAAGGAACTGGTGTTGTTTAATCTGGAAAAGAAGAGGCTCAGGGGAAACCTTATTGCTTTCTATAGAAAGGAAGTTGTGGGGAGCTGGGCGTCGGCCTCTTCTTGCAGATAACTAGCAATAGGACTAGAGGGAATGGTCTCAAGTTGTGCCAGAGGAGGTTTAGGCTGGAAATCAGGAGACATTTATTCTCAGAAAGAGTAGTCGGGCATTGGAATGGGTTGCCCAGGGAGGTGGTGGCATCACCATCCCTGGGGGTGTTCCAGGAAAGGTTGGACGCCTAGGGACATGGTTTAATGGGTGATAGTGGTGGTAGAGGGATGGTTGGACCAGATGATTTTGGAGGTCTTTTCCAACCTTAAGGATTTTATGATTCGATGATCTAACAGAGAGGTCTAATATCTCCTGCTTTTAACATGGACAAAGGTGGGTAGTTTTGGATTGTGTCTAATTGAATTATTGAGCCATCCTGCAGATGTGTCCTTAGGACACTAAGTTGACACTATCACTGTCATCTTGATTAAGTTCATGTATCTCAGAAGAATCAGCTTTACTGGGGAATTCTGTAGTTGAATGGCCTTCCAAGCTGTTGAGAGGGGGCATCCTCATAAAGTGAGAGATTCGTGAAGTTCCTCTGCGTTTTACCATATGAGGCATTTGTACACTGGTATAGATAAAAATATGGATCAATTCTGCAGTCATATGCAACTCCAACACAAACACAGAAAATCACGATTCAACTTCCCTAATTTGATATATGTTATTATTATTATTATTTTTGCCAAAAATATTTTCTTAAAACAGCACTGAATTTTGGTTCTTTAGTCTCTGAGCCTTTGCAGACTGATGCACTTTTTTTTTTATTATTATTATTTTTTTTTCCCAGAAGTAGAATTACATGAACTGATATGACCTGAAGATTTGGCATGCTGCATAAATGTCAGTTAATAATAAGATCATGTACATTAATGTCTTTTTTTTTTTTTTTTTTTTGTAGTGACTAGAGGTAAATGAAAATGTGGGATGAACTTTCAAAGGTAGAACTTTCATAATGCAGTGCCTTGCCAACACCCAGCTGCTCTCCCACTACCCCTTCTCAACAGGTGAGGGGAAGAAAATAAGATGGAAAGGCTGTGATAGAGACGGGAAGATCACTTACCATCGCGGGCAAAAGAGACTTGACTTGGGGAACGTTAGTTTCACTTACTACCTATTAAAGCAGACTTAGAGAGTAAGAGACAAATTAAAATAGGTTACAACACACATACCCATTCTTCCTAGGCCCAGCTTCACTCTTACATTCCCAAGTGGTGCAGGAGCCGAGGCCAGGGGCTGGGGTCAGCACCTGAGAGCCCCTCTCTGCCGCCCCTTCCTCCTCACACCGTGCCCTGCTCCAACGCGGGGCCTGCCCAGGGTTTGAGGGAGGGAAATCCCTGCTCCAGCGCCGCCTCCTGCCCAGGGGCCGCAGGGGGATCTCTGCTCCGGTGCCTGGAGCCGTCATCCCGGGTGCCGGCAGGTCTGCTTCTCCCCCTTTCTTTCTTTCTTTCTGCCGGCTGCCGGGCAGCGCTGTGCCTTCTTTCTTCCCCAGGCTTTCCCTGAGGCGAGGCGCCGCCATCTTGGCTGCTGGGCCCAGCGGGGCGGCCCCCGGCATCGCCCCACACAGCAGCCCCGCAGCCACCCCAGAACCAGGCAGCACCTGGGCACATGCATCCGTTACACATAATGTACAAAGTATGCCTTGGAGAATATAAGGGTGTTGTATGACATATTCGTCATTCAACTCTGTATACAGTAAATTTTGGTTCACATGGGGTCAGCAGTAACATTACAGGTGTACACTGACCGGTTCAGTGTGAAACATAACATTGGTATTTGGGGAAATAACATGGTAGGACAAAGCTTTAGTTTCACAAGACGATGGGAAGGCAGACCTGAAGTTTTATGATTCAAGTGTAAGAATTTCTTGTGGAACCAAAGGTTAAAATTAGACTACTGTATGCAGTGACAAGTGTATATCCTTCTAAAACGACTTTTAGAAGACTTGCAAGATGTAACACAAGCACAAGCAACTGTGACTGGTTGAGCAGCACGTTAGGAGGCTAAATTCTGAATCTAGTTCTTTGGTGGGAAAATAGACACAATACTTTGTCAGTGTAGTCACCTCTCACTTGCATAGGCATAAAAGCAGGCCCAGGATCCCTGGTTTATTTTAATACAGAAGTATCCTTTATGGCCAGTCTTATGATACTCTGCTCATAATTCTTCTGGAATCTCTAAAGGAAAGGAAAAGTAAATGTGAAAAATGTTTTAGCCAATGGACTGAAAAATTGAGTACTCCTGCCAAAGCAGATGTTATTAAAGGCATCAATAATTAAATGGCAATAATAGCACTTATTCCTAGAAGAGAAAGATGTAAGACCTATCAAACTGCTAAATCTATGGTGGGAAAAATGTTTTAATACAGTTATTATGAGTGAACAATTAATAAAAATCACTAGTTAGTATTATTATATTATTATACTCTAAGTACTTGCAGAGTGGGAAATGACACAAAAGGAGTAACCAGATGCCTCCTCAGTGCTAGCAGCAAGGGCAAGAGACCAGACCTGGTGACCTAAATGATGTCAACATAGACCAATATGAACCATGCAACCTGCAGGAGGCCCTTGTGGCTCAGACCGCATTTCTCAGCATGTTGTCTTGATGCCCTGATACAGGGGTAGTTGTCTTGCAACCTACACAGAGGTTTTACTTAATTTAATCTGATTTAAAAGAAAATCGAAGCCACATAAATTGCAATTGTCAGTGTCTGTAGATTTAAATCTATTCCCTGTGTGATTAAGCAGATTCAGTTAAGCAGATTTAAGGACTTCCCAATTAAATACAAAGTCTTCCCAAGTACCTTTAAGAATCCTTTTTTTTTTTTTTTTTTTTTTTTGTGTACAACAATTTCATGGCAATCCCACTGGCAGTAAAACTGACAGAGACAGTAATTAATTTTAACACCTTTGATTACTAAATTAACATTTTCTTATTAAAACTACATAATCTAATATATTTACAGTTAGTAATTCCACAGATGACTATAAATTTCCTGTTATTCTCTCCTCATTTTATTTACCCATGTGTAAGTTTTGACTGTCTGCAACTTCGCATATAGATCTTTATCTCAGCTGAGAAGCCACTTTACAAAATGTAAATTTGTTCACTTGTTCTTGAACTGTTTGTTGCCTTCATAAGAGATTCTTATTATTCTGTTTGTCTTCCAGCTGCAAGCTGTTTGAAATTAAACGAGGTAGAAGAAGCTCCTTTGACTTGAAGTATTGCATTCATTCCCAAGGGAAAGCTTGACCCTTTAAAGCCTCAGAAAGAAGAAAACTCTTTTTCTCAGTTTAATTTTCATCAGAATAGCTGAACTGGATAATCTTTGAAATAGGAATGTTACAGTTTCAGCACTACAGCAGTATTATACAGCTTCCACTGAAATGAAAGCAAAAATATCTGCTGTCTACCTATGAGTAGTAACACATTCAATATGACAAAGAACATACCCTGAACACAGGAAAGATCCTGTCTGCCTCAGTATATTGCCCTCTGAGATCCTTCTGCATGTTGCAAACAAGTTTCCTTTTATGCATGTGTTTTAAACTCGTTGGTTTAGAGCAGTGCTGTCAGTATTGCATGAAATCAAAGTCCTGTACTGTTTCTGCTCTGAGGTTTATTTGGAACTCACAGGCAGCTGGCTGCTTTCTTTTATTTATCAGTTCTTCAAAAGTACTCATTGAAGCACCATTCCTGTTCCACCCAGTGGTATAAGGTGCAGCCACCAAGGCACAATAAATCTGTCAACAAATGCTGGCATTTCTTCCTGGCTGTGCCTCTTTGTTTATCAAATAATCATTTTCAGTAATAAGGGAGCAGAGTGTAAACATGCTCCTCACTAATTTGCTATGTTTGAACATCTGATTCTTTAACATTGTGAACAGGAACCACTGATGAGCTTTGTAACTGCACAGTTTGGTTCCAATTAGTTTTTTAATGAAACAAAAGTCAAGCCCAACTGTGACTTGTGGCAGAGTTTTGATTTCAGCAGTGCCCTCTTACTTCCTCTCATTTGGCTAGGTTTCCCCCACTGAACATAAATATTGACAGTTGACCAGATAGCAAACACTAAGCAAGGCATAAAGTGTACCAAGCAGCTCGCTTTTCTGAGTTGTCACTAGATTTTTTTTTTTAATTATTTATTTGTTTATTTGTTTTTAAGGGCTGTTGACAGATCAGCAATTGAGCTAATCTTAAATTTTCAAGTTCATTAAAATCTATTTTCAGAATGGATATCCCAGGGTGATGGTAAGGCAAAGAAAGCAAAGTGTGCTTGCACCATCGAGCACAGTGCTTTAAGCTGATAGAAAATGTTTGAAGCTATTTAACTTCTCTGTAGGAGCCCACAAAAGTCTGTTGCTTCCTGCCACTAATAAATGGCATGGAGGCCAGTTGCTTTCAAAGCTCCCAATAAAACCCACTGGTGTTTTTACAAGAACACAGCAGAAGGGAGGAAAACTAATTTAAGAAATGTTTGCAGCAGTGAAGTAGTGCTCAAAGCTACAGCATTAATGACAGTAGTCAGTAGTAGCAGCTGAATGCCTGGATTTAAATGGCAATCTGCTTGGCTCTAGCAGTTTAAAAACAACCCTGATATTGGACTGAAACGTCACTTTTGTACACGTACCCAACAGATTGGGAGATCTGACCCTTGAATTCTCAACTCTATAACCAATCAGGTTAGATAAAAGAAAAATAAAATACTTTGGATCCAAGGATTGTTTTCTTTAGCATGCATTCTGTAACAGTTCGCAACTAGAAAAAGAAAAAATAAAAAACATAAATGACAAAAACAAACAAACCATCAAAAATCAAACACCTAAGCTTTATCTTAAGGAAATACTTCCAGTAGCTGGGGACAGTCCCCCAGCAAGTATAAACTGGCTCAGCTTCCATGACTACAGCAGAAATGCACCATGGCTATTGAGCAGAGAGAGGATTGGGCTTCCTGATACTAGCCGCTTGAATTCATACCAAATAAGTGGAGTTAAGATTATCAGAAGTACAGTATCTACTTTGGTATCAAAGTATCTGATGATGATGATGATTATTATTTTTTTTTTTTCTAACGTTTTGGTAAAGAACAAAAGGCCTCTTACTCTTAATCCTATAATACAGATTTGGAACAGTAAGTTTAAAATTTAATTTGAAAGAAGTCTTGCCTGGAGTTCACAATTCAAAATCTGGATAAATTCCATAGAGTTCAAAAGATGATGGACCTTAAATCTACTCTGCAGTTCTGGGAATTTAATTTACTTATTTTAGAGAGTCACTTCCTGAGGAGGAACCATATAAAATCTCTTATCTATAAAAGCTCCATCAATAATTTTTCATAGTAAAAAGCTCCATCCATAATTTTTCATAGTAAAAAGCTCCATCCATAATTTTTCATAGTAAAAAGCTCCATCCATAATTTTTCATAGTAACTTTTCCCCACACTTCACCAATACAAAACAAACAATCTGACCATCATGTTTTTTTGTTGTTGTTGTTGTTGTTGTTGTTGTTGTTGTTGTTGTTTTTTGGGGGGGGGGGGGAGTCATTATAAAGGATTTAGTAGTATGCTTTTAACCTTGCTTCCAGTTTGTTCCAGTGCACCTGTATGATAAGCTACAAAAAGACTGTTTTAGATTACTGATTTCTGCAAATGGAGGTATGATTCCCAAATGTATGTTTTCTTAGCATTTTTAACTTTTATTTTAACCCCCCAATGAATGACTCTGGAAACTACTCCAAACATTCTACTGCTGTGACAATTTTTCTCACAGCACTCTCTATTTCCTCATTATTAATTTTATTGTGCCTACTTCCTTCTTCAAGTTTTACACTAGATAATTTTCCTTACCCCTTGGAGTTAATGCTCTGATGGAAAAACAACCAAAGAGTGTTTTCTTTTAAAAATTACTTACCTTTTGTAAAACGTTCCCTCACAAGTCACTCACTCAACTACCTGAAATTTGAAATTTTTGCTACCTTGAATCTTTCAAGAGATTTGGGAAAAGTGGTGTCTGCTTTTTGTTTGTTTATTTGTTTTTGGTTTTATTTTTTATTATTATTATTTTTTTTTTTCTGAACCATATAACAAAATCATATTTTGTATACTCCTTCACCTGAAACTTTTTTGGTATTAGCATTTTCCAAGGGCTAGTTGTATTTAATTTTATTTCAGGCATCTTGTATGGGAGGTTATTGAGTCTTTCAAGCAGGTACTTGAAAGAAGTGAAAGATAACTCACCTTTCCGTGTTATTAAATGATCAGCCAAACTTTCAACTCAGGTTGCTCACAGGAACACCTCTCTATTTCTCAGCCTGTGATACCAATCACTTTCCTTTAGCAGGATGAGAAAAAAATAAACCTCTCTTCAGCAAACAGGTGGGAAGAGAGAATACAGATACCATGCCATGGTATGTTTTATTGCATAAATACACTATGCCTTGTGGTAAAACTGTAATGGAAATTCCTGCTTAGGAAGAAATGAAATTTAAGTCTTTAAGGAGAGGTCAGGCCATTAACTCAATCACATCAAAGACATGCTGTTTCTCATGGTGACATACTTCAGCAGGAGGGTTAAGAGGATCAAGGAAAAAAGCTGGAAATGCAAAAGTCACACAGACCAACCTCCCTGTTTCAGACAGATCAGCTGGGTTTAAATGATATACACAAGCCAACACAATCTGTCCTATTAACCTAATCTAATCCTTTGGAGTCTGTGCAGCCAGCACACCTGCCCCTTTACAGAAGCAGGTTAGGGGAAGAGCATGAGCTGTGTACTCCAGCTTCCACATGCAAACACTAATGTCACTTGGAGAGTGTTCTGCACTGAAGGAGTGTGGCAAAGTTTGATTGGCAAGATGAGTCAGGAGGTGTCTTTGCAGGACCCACTTAAAACCATAGAGACAATCTTCCAAATTAAGGTTCAGACCTAAAGGTTGACTTATACGAAATAGCTCAAGCTATTACCAATTCTATCTGATTTTTTCCTCAGATGAGAATTGTCACAGCTGAAACCAGAACATTCAATCTGCTTATGGATATACTGCTGATTCTCTACTATCTCCAGCCTGACACGTCAAGTTAAAAATACAGGATTTTGGTCTATTGTAACAAACCTAGTTGAAAACCATGCTCTGTCAGGAACCGATCCAGTATTATAGTAGGTATGTCTGCCTTATTGCTGGGGACATCCATCAGAGAAGCAGAATGGATAGTACCTACTCTAAAACTGCAGCCATCTGATTGATTTTAGCCCACCATGACATGGATGTTGAGGTACTGCAACAGGTTGCCCAGAGAAGCTGTTGATGCCCCATCCCTGGGGGTGTTGGAGGCCAAACTGGATAGGGCTTTGGGTAACCTGGTCTGCTGGGAGGTGTCCTTTGGGGGGGGGGGGGGGGCCGGGGCGTTGGAATGAGATGGTCTTTAATGTCCATTCCAATGCAATGATTCTACTACAACTCTGTCAAAGGCATTAGCATTATCACATGACTCTTCATACATACACACACACACACACACACACACAAAAGCCAATGGGAATATTAAATTTAAGTGCCTTATCTCCTTACATTTTAACTGCTCTTCTTTCATACTACAGGTTTCAGAGAAGTCTAAGGAAAGCCTCTGAGACTTTTTGCCTGCCTGGCTGCTATGTATAGGAAGGGTTCAGTGTGATTCAAGATTGTTGTATGTTCTCTCTGGGTAACTTCAACAGCAGATGTTGAAGACTAAGAACACATCAGCTTCACTGACTAGAACAAGAGACTGAAAAATAATTAGCACTTGGCTCTAATCAAGGCTGATTGCAGTCTTGGTGACCTTGGGCAAGTTACTCAAACTCTGTTCTTCCTGTTCAGCTGTAAAATTAAGTCAAAGCAGGACTTCACTGGAAAACAGATGTTGGCTCAGAGTTGTATTTTTCTGGTAAATAAATTATAGAAGAAAATATAATAATTAATTAATAACTAGCAGTCAGCACATAGTAATTATGCAGCCAGACCCATTATGCTGTACATAAACAAAATCGATTTTCATTACAGAATATTAATGTTATCAAGCATTGATAGAAAGACTTTAACAATTACCAAAAAGCTTTTTTTTTTTTTTTTTTTTTTTCCACTGAAGCACAGGTATTGTGTACCTTTATAAGCCAATCAAATCCTGTTATAAAAGCCATGTATACTGAATTTTAATCCAAGTTTAAAAACACATTTCTGTACAGTTTCAAGTCTTTATAAAAGGGGTGGTTTTATGATCAATGAACATAGAGTCAGATTCTGTGGCAGGTTAAGCTGGTTTAAATTTAGCTACTCCACCAAGACCAGCAAAGCTGGCTGTAGCATCATGGCAACTTAATTAATACCATATGGTCTTTTAAGATGTCAATTAATGTAATTCTTTATTATTATTATTATTATTATTATTATTTATTTTTTAAAATAGAGAAGGATTTGAAGTGAGGTTCTCTTTTGGAAAGGTTTCAGTTTAAATGAACATGACTTTCATGAAGATTTTCAAAAAAGCATGACTGATGTAAATGTATTTTTCCATGTCCTCAAGTACAAAAATAAATAAACTTAAAGAGCTTTTCCTTTCTGAAGTTCCTCTCCTTTTTCTGAGGGTGGAGGAGAAGAGGAATACAAAAAATACAAAGACTTTTTGCATCCATTCATATTATTTTTAAGGGAATAGATATTGTAATGCATTGAATTTCTACTGTTGTGCATTTTGGAAATTGGAAATCTATAGCAAAAAGTACAGGAAGATTATTATGACATCACTGTGACTGACATTTTAGAAATTCAAAGAACAAGGAAATGAATAACAGCCAAAATTAAACTTAGGAAAAAAAAAAAGAAAAAAAAAAAAAAAAAAAGACTATTCTATTGCATTTTTTGTTCTCACATAGATGGGTCCAAAGTTCAAGTTTATCATACCAGTGAAAATATTTCAGTGATAGTCATGATCTCTGATATCCAGTCTTTGCTGACAGAAGTTAGAAGAACCAGTTTTCAGTCTGGATTTCAAGGCAATTACACAGAGATTCCTTGTTCTTTTTACATTGCAGAATGCATCCAATACCATTTTTAAAAGCCATTAAACCATACTAAGCTTCATTGTGCACTCCTCACCCTTCAGTATCCCTACTGTCTTTTGTTTCCCTAACAGGTTTTCTTCCTAAGACCATGGATTGATTCACTGTAGCTGCAATTCAATTGCTGTAGCTATAAAGCAGGATGGAAAGCATATGCTTTCTAAACTGCAAGACAAAAATCTGGCATTGCAGAGCTCAAATGGTAGGATTAGCTCTTGTTAATACTGCTTATTGATTTCATTGTAATTCTACAATGGGATTGGACAAAAAGAACGCAACAAGTCGTCTACTTCATCCTAAATCTAAAAATGGCACTAATTTAAAAGTAACAGAAGAGACTACACATTTGAAATGTGAAACATCTACCTGTTTGCCAGTCAACTGGATACTGAATCTATGGTAGATGTAGAGGGCCACATTTTTTTGTAAGTGGTCAGTTATACACCTTGCAATTCTTTCATCTTCCATGGATTGCACATGGAAGGCAAGCACCAAACCAACTGTGTTTAAATCAACAAAAATAGACAATGGTGGTGCTAGAAATGTGATGTCATGCCTATTGTGTATATTTCACACCGCAGTCAAAGAGAATTAAATGATCTTGATAATCATATTAGCCATATGATGTAAGCCATATATATGGTAGTGACAAATGAACAAATCTTACTGCTAGGACCTTTTTTGCTTTTATGTGTCAGAAGACAAATCTGGAGGACTGTATATCTGGACTTCTAATGGATTTTTCAGTAGTTACTGATAACATCTCAGGCACTTCAGAAATGAGGAGTTAATGGGATTAACTTCCTCCCCTTCCACTTGAAATCCTCTAGTAGCCCCTTGCTTTGAGAGGCTCAGTTAGTTCATGTTTAAAATTCTTTCGGATGAGTTAGTTGCTGAGCATAACCGAAGAGGGTTGGTTTTCACATGGAAACTTCATTGTCGTTCAAGTAGTGTTATTCTCCAAGCGGCGGAAATATCTACAGGAACTGTTCTGTGTTTAGAATTCAGAACAGTAGGCAAAGTTCCAGAAAGAAATACAGATCTGTCACTATGTTTAAACCACTTTCACTACCAAAGAAGCCCTGGCAAAGCAACATTGGTTTAATGGCATGGTATGTTGTAGGTTTCATTGTCCTATGTGTTTTCATCCTTCAACATTTGTTGCTTCAAAAGTACCTTTGTGAACTCTCCAAAAATAATAACAATAATAAAAAAAAAAAAATAAAATGCATGCAGACAAATAAGTCAAACTATTTTTTTTTCTTAAAAAACAATAAAAAAATAAAAAAGCTATTTACCAGAATGCAGCTTTATGTGATGCACTAGTGGGAAAAACCTATGAATGTGAGCATAGGTATGCATGGATAAGTACACACAGATGACACAGAGAATCAGTTGAAACAATATCCAAAAAGAAACTAATTCATGCATAAAATTTGGGCATGAGCATTAAAAATAAATGAGAAGAGATGTTCTCAATTTCAAAACCTATTTTTTTCTATCTTTATTTAAAAATAAAAAAAATTGTAATTCACACCACCAGGAAAAATCACCTAGCTAGACTACTATAATTTTTAAAGTTTTATAGTTTAATGCAATATCAAACATTTCAATTTGAAGGGAAATGTTGACAATCCAAGTGCTAACTCAGAACAATCAAACTGAATTTGTGCAAGTTCAGAAAAGTCCAAAAACTCCACTAGTCTTTGTGTAACTACTCTGAGGAAAATACATATATATATATGAGAAAGCAACATGGAGAAGGTGAAAATCTTCGGTAAAATCAGACTTGTGCTATGTACCATCAAATGGTCTGCATCTATGTTTGGCTAGAATGAGCAGCCACGTGGGACCTAATCTGCAGGTGATGGCGGGCCAAAGTGCTGTGCAGAGTGAATGTGAGTAACGCTGGCAGATAGCTGCCTCTGAAAGTGCTGCATTATAAAGAGGAATATGAACAGGATAATGGACTCGGGCCAAAAGCCTTGAGTATCAGAGAGTGAGTTAGTGACAGTGCAGTCAAGTAGGCAAATAGAAGCAGCTCAAACCATCCAGATTAAATAACATAGGGAGTTTTGCTGGATATAAATATCAAGATTAATATATGATTTACTATATTATTCAAGACATTCCACTAATCCCTTTATTATAATAGGATTTTTAGACAGGAGATCAATTTTTTCTTTTTAAAATGTACCTTTCATCTTCAGATACACAAAAATTATTTTCACAGGCACTTGGCATGGAAAAATTCCCAGGATTCAATGTATGTTTAGTATTCAGTTCATTAAACCAATGCCTCTAAATTTGGTACACAGGATAATACTCATTTCTTAAATGAGTCAAGCTCCAGTGAAATTGAAAAGAGCTACATGCATTCATTTGCATCCAGAATGTAATGGATAATTTGAAGATGCTAGAATAGCTTTGATGTTTTCAATATTACACAAAATTTGAAAGTTATTTTCCTTTTGCTGTGCTTTATGGCCAACTACCATATTTTTCAGCAAGAAAATATGGAAGCAATCTATGTCATCAGATATATGTATATTTATTTGTAAACATCTAGCAAGAGCTGTTTGGCAGGTATATAGGCCAGGGTCAAATTTAAGGAGTCACTAACAAAACATGGATTAGATTCTCCACATCCGGGCAAAATTAGACTGAACTTTCTTGTGCTCGTAGAAATAATACTCCTTACTCACAAACAAATTTTAGTAAAGAAAGAAAAAAATAAAGAGAAAAAAACTGGTTAAGATTGAATTACTAAATCATAACTATTTGTGGACTTCCACTCTGATGAGGAAACTGCTCATGCAGCTGGCTTTCCTGCCTTTTTGCAATCTCTTCTTCACTCACTCTTTGAGATTCTGTAGACAACATAGGCACAGTTCAAGTTATTTCCGATCATGGCTTTTGTAATGTTTAAAATATTTTAATTCTTTATTCCTGCTGTACTTCACTAGCCAGTTCCACAATAATCTCACTCTTTTAGCTGCCCTAGCTGTTCCTCACTCCTCATTTCTCTGTTAGCTTTTACTCCTAATTAATTCAGTCTTTCAATAGTTTATACTCTTCTAGTTTAAAAAAATATAAGTAACAGTGAGGAGTTCCATATCCCTTTTATATACATAAGGCTGTTAAACACATTCTTCCACCTCTCAGATCACAGAAAACCTTTTAACAACTGTTTCTTTACTTCATGCAGAGTATTAAAGAAAGACCCCCAACACCGCTTTTCTTTTTGATTAACTCTTTTTACAATTTCTGGTTGCAAATGAGTGTACTAGATAAGAGTAGCTGGTCCACCACAAAGCTTTTAGACTTAGTTAACCAATTTCTTTATATTATTAAAACTTCAAAATTTTTCTGCATTATGATCACCTCCCCTTTACGGTGATATTTTTCTTTTTGAAAACTAAAATGTCTATCAAGAAACGAAAGAACCTAGCCCTCAACCTACCCCAAATATACAATTATGTGATGTGCCAGCTGGTTCCTCTTGCTTCCCCTCCCTCTGTTTTATGTTGCTGTTCACAATATCCTTAAAATTGCCTGACATCCTGAGGATGAGGGAGATGTTTATCTGCCATGCATATAAAATAATCTGCCTGCATATAAAATAATGACAGTGAATAATGAGAAATGTAATAGTGAAATTCAGGGTAGATAAGTTAAAATTTGATAGCAGCCAATAGTTTTTTTTTAGCTCCAAAACATTTATGATGCAAGTATTCTAAATGAATTACATGTAATTAAAACTACTTCATAACTATTTCAGTGATGAAATTCTTTATGTCAAACACAACTTTTGAACAGAATTAGTTTCTAATTTTGAAACTCACATTGTTACAAAAGTATGAGTAAGCATGTTTCAAATTACAGTGTGAGTACACAGTTTACTGGTAACTGGACAAATGGAAATTTTACTGTCACCTATAAATTCACATATCTGTTTTCTTCTTTTCCCTAAAGAGGTAGAAGTGTCTAACTGTTGATTTTTTATTTTTATTTATTATTATTTTTTTTTCCTGTTGAACTAGCAAACTCTACCTGTTGTCTTAAAAAGAAAAAAATATATATTTACAGTGGTTATTTTTTTTTCCCCAATGTATTCCAGTTGTATTATATTAATGCAAAAGACAGACTAGCAGAGATTTCTCTATGAGAGAAGACAAAAGAAAAATAAACACAAACAAACAAACGTAAGTTGTTTAAAAAGACCTTCTAGTTAGAAACTATTTTGGAAATAGCTCCATTTTCCTTAATGTCAATCATATACATTAAAAACTGACCGTATGGCATAGTTCTCAGTAAAACTCAGTACTGTATTTTAGTGGAACATTTTGTGATCTTCTATCAATTTGAACCCTACTTTTTCCTCCGTACAGCTACTCCCAATACACAGTAGCATAAAATTGGTACATCGTGTTTGTACCTATAATAAAAAGAATTTTTATTATTTTTTTCCTTTTGAGCAAAAGAAAGACCTCTGAAATCGAAGGTCATTTTTGTTGGACTTCTAACGAAGAATGTCAGCTTTTGTAATTCATTAGCCTGCCACAGAGAATCAAATTGCTTTAAGATAAAATGCTTGAAATGAGTATCTGAAATCAGGAGGTAATATTCAAGAAGCAATAATCAGTACTACTGTCTCATTGTAAGTTTGGAGGGTTTATTTATTTATTTATTTATTTTCTTGTATCGCTAGAGCTTTAAAACAAACTGTTTACAGAAGGAAATAAGACAGACTAAGGAAAAACCAGCAACAACAGCAAACAGCAGAATGCAGCAACTGGGGCAGCATTTTCTGTGCTACCACATTGTTAAATCACATTTATTAAACTTTCCTTCTGTATACTTTATTTTCACTTTTATCCTGCTGCTAAACCTTACAAGCCTGATTTGGAGATAGGTACTGAACCACCTTTTACTGTATTAGGAATTCCCTTGACTGAAAATGTGATGGCTGATATGGAGAAGCAGTAGCACTATTGAGGAAAATTTTGTTCTGTCCAGATCCACTAACTTAAATGTATTATTAACATAATTATAAATAATCCAAATTATAAATACTCCATGAGTGGAAGAAACTAAGAGTTTCTTACTCACGGAGAATTTAATTAACAGTTAATCAACATTTAGTGGGAGGAAGGAAGGAAGCGAAGGAAGCGAAGGAAGCAAAGGAAGGAACGAAGGGAGGAGAAATCAGAGAGGCAACAGCCTAATGTAGTTTCCTGGTTTCATACATCCTGTTTGCAAGATACTTGAGGAGTACAGTTAAAGGCAAAAACCAACTTAGCACCATTAAGGGAACAAGAGACAGGAATCGTCCTTTTCTCTCTCTCTCTCTCTTTTTTTTTTTTTTTTTTTTTTTTTAACATACCAGCTTCAACAGGTACTTCACAGAAGTAAAAAAAAAGAATAGAATAAAAGGTACATTAAGTCTGTATGAAATATTGATCTATTTAGAAATAGTGAAAGTCAATGAAATTAGAGTAAAACATGCCGTACTTTAAAACATGCTTAGGACAACAGTTTAATTGATCTGCAGAAATTAACCTTAAGTTGACCCTCTAATAGGGGAGATGTAGGGGAGCAGTTAATTGCTCCTAACAAGGTAACCAAACTGTCTTCTGTAAAAATAATTTTTCTCCACTACTACTTACTGATTTGTACATTAGTAAAGGCATGTTCAATGATAACTTGTATTGTTTCTTTTACTGATAAAGTATCATAGATGTATTATACTCATTATGTATAAATATTATTTTTAATTAGTTGTGAGGCTCTTCAGTATTTCATAAATGAAGATTTTGAAGTACTTTTACACCACCTCTTTGTTGTTACTCCTTTTGTCTACAGTTTATTTTTCCTCTTTTCCTTAAGCAACAAATAGCTATAAATAGTACATAACATAAAATATGAGTTTACAATTTTAGAGATAATGCATAAACAAAAGCAATGTACAAAGGAAAGCTATTATTTTTTAACTCATAATACAGCATGTTCTATTGCCTATATCATTACTAATGTTATACATAAATATGTCATTTAAAAATATGCAGTCCCATTTTCAAGATGAATGCAATTGCAAAAGAACTAATATCACCTCAAACTTAAATGTTTTGTCTAAGCTAGTCAGCCAAGTTCCCTCTATCAACAGTCAAGAAAAACAGGCATTTTTAGAGTACGTATCTACCTTTTTCTACTGATTACTGAAAATATCTATGTGCCAAAGTTAGCGGATGTTAATAGCAGCTTGGAAGTCTAATCCACACTGAAAACAGTCTTTTCTTTCAATCACTATGGTTGACAAGTTTTCAAAATATGCTAATTTTACTAATATTTTGTACCTCTGGGGTAACTCAAATAACCAAAGGCTAACACAGAAATCTTTCTCTTTACCTACGTACACACATGAGCGAGACAGAGCAAAAAATGGTGTATATATACATATGTATATACAAACACACGTACAGGATGCCTACCTATGGTAGGTGTTGAAGATGTGTTAGGAAAACACACCAAAGTTTATTTTAATGTAGTGAATAAGTCTGTCTAACTATACATGTGTTTATTTATTTATCTATGTTTAATGATCTTGAAAGAACCGCAAGATTTAAGTTACATTTGTGAAAAGAAAATGTAATTTGATTTTTCACATTGAGCTGGTTTTGAAAAAGAAAAGAAAAGAAAAGAAAAGAAAAGAAAAGAAAAGAAAAGAAAAAGATGAGGATTAAAAGCCTTGGGAAATAATAAGACCTCTGAAAATTCTTCCAGTCTCAGTTTACATATCAATAAAATACCTATTTACACACTTGATATTTGCCAGAAAGAAACAAAACAACAACAACCCAAAACCCAACCTATAACAACAAAAAAAACAAACAAACCTTGGGACAAAAAATTTAGACACTTCCTTTCTCTTTTTGAGAAGAAGACTGTGAGAAATAATTGATTCATCCTCCTCTTATTGCCAGCTCTCCAGTTGTATTGATCTTCCTTGCCCTTAAGTTTTTCCTGGTGAGCAAACAACAGACACTTGACTTCCTGTCTCTTCTCTTTCCTGCTATGAATTTGTTCTGAATCCCCTGTGGGCTTAGACCTACTATTGACCTTAGATGGGAAATCTTCTTATAAATGACTGCACAGCTGTGAACTAAAATTTTTCTGCTGGATGACTCTCAGCCACCAACAATTTGTCTAATTATATGCCTTAGTCTCTCCCTCTACTGTCCAACAAGCATGTGAACTGTCTCCAAAAGTCAACATAAAACTGTTTGTAATTGTTCATTTGAATGGAGCATTCCCCTTTATCATTGCTTACCCTTAAAAATAAATAAATAAATAAATAAATAAAATTACAGCACAAAGTAGTCTTTGCAATGTGTAAAATATTTTGTACAGGTAGAGCAGAGCCTTTAGTGCCTCTTGTTTCCTATATTGCTTAAAGCAAAATATAAAATTGGATCTGCCTGTTACCATTATTTAGAAATTTTCTTCAAAACAAATTGAGAGATATGTAATTGAAAATTATTTTGTCTTTATCTTGAACAACACCACAGATTTATTTAATTACTTATTTCACATCTGCTTAGAAAGAGACAGTTACTTCAGGGCTGCTTAACATAGAGACTTTCTAACTAAAGACTATTCTAAAATAAAAGTTGCTTCTGGTAACATATATGCATGTTCCTGTGAGATTAGATGTCACAGGGTTTTTTTAGATGAAGAAGAAACAATGCAGTATTTTGATATTGGGAAGTCTGCATTTAGACAACTGGGAAAGTACAGAAAACAAAAAGAAACCAAGTTTGCTCCAGTTTGGCTCATAGAACTAAATATGCATCAAGATACAAACTTGATGTTACAAACCAGGAGAGAGCAGAATCGCCATCATGTTTCTTTGAGGTTGCAAACAATCTGTTGGTCAAACTGTTTAGAAAAGTCTAGAAAGCTATGTAAGAAGTGGTTTATTTATACCAGGTCCACAGAAGTCATTGGCATAGGGCTGTTTACTCCTAGAGGTTATTGACTCCCAGAAATGAAGCTGTGGCTTCTGTGAGGTGACAGAAGCATTAACTATTAGAGAGCAAAGTAGGTCCACAAGGAAATAAAAGGTGTCTGATTATTGTAATACATGCATATTGACAATTTGATATATTCAGGAATGTTTTCTGATCTACCATGAGATATCTGTGATATCATATTCTTCAGCAGTTAGCTACAATTTTTATTTGAAGAATTGGTTACAAACTCTTCTAGGCATATTTGCAATTGTTTATGTAAAGTTATTTTTGTCATATTGCTTATTCCAAGTCAAATCAAACCTATCCACCTACCATATTAACTACATCACAAGAGCAAGGTGCCTCACAACAGCAGTGGCACAATAGCAGTGGTTTAAAAAATATTTATTAACAGACTACTTTTAACAATACTCTGTTTACGATATGCCCTATTATCTTCCTTTAGATATCAGGTGAAAGAAAGCATTACAGATTGGTAAAACTGATCAAGTATGAAATTCCTATGAACTTAGAATTCCAGTCTCAGATAACACCAACTTTCAGAATATACAAATTCAAGGTTACATCAATTTAATATCCCCCTCCAATTAATTTATTGTTATGATTATGGTTATATATGAGTACTTGAAAGGCTATGTATTAGAAATTATGTAGGATGCCACTTAGAAATATGCATCATCAACCTCAACTTCAAATTTGGCTAAATAGCTGTCCTGGGTCAGATTAAAGATCCATCTAGCCCACTAACCTCTCTCTGATGCTGGACAATGGTATATGATTATCTAAAACTTATGAAAAATCAGGGTATGCATAGGTGGATCTTTTCCTTCCAGTAAGATGTGATTTAGTATCTTCCATCTATTAATTCCATGCATATTTTGTCCAGTTATTTTGGACTGCCATCATTTTTATTCCTGCCCCTGGTCCTGAAATGTTAAGCTATTTCTTCACATATAATTCTCTGTTAAAGTCTTTGCCTTTACTGTTGTTAATGAATAACAACCTATGGATTTAGAGTCCTGCTTCCAGACTAGCCAATACATCCCGTTTCACATCACATAATTTTCATATTATAGACCGCTACAAGGAGTCACTATTCCCTTTTCTGGGTTTTACTAATTATATGATTATTTCTTACTACAGGAATAATAGATAAAAAAAATCATTATGAGATTTCTGATGAGAGAATGCTTTTCTGTTTCATCCTTCCAGGTTTGTTTGTAATTTAGTAGTCCAGACACTCCTGTAAAACAGCTAACTTGTGCTATCATCAGCACAATCATTTTGCAAAAGGCTGTCATAGATCATGAAAAAAATTCTTATAGCATCATCTCTTTAATCCAACCTGAGGTACTAGAAGATGGCATAACTAAAAGAAATGAACACAGGTGAGCATAAAACTCTCTCTTTCAGCCTATTTTAGCTATAAAACTTTTGAAGTAATGAGAAGAAAATATGAAACTTGAAACTTGATGTAAAATTGAAGAACCAGGCATATAAATAAGTTGAGATACATGAATATTTCTGCAGAAATGCTTATTTTGCAAATTACTTAGGCCTGCTTATTTTTACAAAATTATATGGCCATTCTTAAATAGTAGAGATGACAGAGCTGTGTATAAACTAATACATGGAATGGAGAAAGACATTTAGCTGCTGTTGTCACATTCCATTTTGGGTCAAAGATTTCCTGAAAGTAATGTCTTTTCCCTAGACAAAGAGATTATTAGAACTTAGAAGTTCCTGATGAAAATTAAATTAATTCTTGTGATGAGATCACAGAAGGCAACAGGCCATCTTTGTACTGTCACCTTTTTATATTTTTTTCCCTCAAATCCACAATCATTTTTAAATACCTCATGAGAAAGGGAGAAACTTAAAAAGTCAAAACAGTATTTCTGATTTTTAAAGTGGATGTTTTGATAGAGTCTTTGTGGAAAATCTCATATAGTCAGTCCAGCAGTTCTGGGAGTCTTTTTTGGTAAGTGCTGAGATCAAATTACCTTTGTAATTTGATTGCACTTCCTTCAAGGTGTAATGAAGCTTTCAATTTGAGGTTCACGGAATTGGGAGCTGAATTCTGAAAGTAATTTAAAGAAACTAGATTATATAATAACAAATCAAGAAATTACGCACTGCAGGTAAAGGGATAAGTATGAAAAGACAGTATTAACTTTCCTTTGAAAGCTAATTTATCATCAGAGATTTTCAGTTCAAATTAATGACCTAAACAAAAATATTCTGTAGTTCTTCTTATCTATTCATATATGAAAATGATTTTTAGATAATTTTAAACCTTTCTTATATTTATTACTTCAGTAAAAATAGATTACTTAGAAAAGTAAATAAATAAACACCTTTAAGATATAAAAATGTAATTTAGAAAATGGGTAGAAGAAGTTTTGGGTGTAGGTTTACTGACTTTCTATCAAAAAAAGAATCCAAAAGAAAAGGTTAGTTACATTATTCATGAAACTGACAACTGAACAAAATGTTATGAAAAGTTTTAAATACATTTTATAATATTAATGTTTCAGATAAAGACTGCACTTGAATCAAACTTGCCTTGGTCAAAGTAAGCACTTGACTATATCACATGCTCTCAGGCAAAACAAATCTGCCACTGTCCCTGACCCTGCCTATGCCAAAACACCAGTAAGCCAAGATTTGACTTCTGCCAGCAACAGCTTTCCCCATCTGGACTTCTCTTACACATCTGTTCTCTCCCCTTCGCTTTCACCAGTCTGTGGGAAGAGAACTTAGCTCAAAACCTGGGAAAAGTAGAATCTCTTCAGGTCACCAGAGTGACACAGATTGCTGTGGTTCAAATCTACTACAATGATTGTAAGTCATATTAAAATATATAATTTTATCTCTTCCTCTCAATACATTTTGTATATAGGGCTTTAGTTTTGTTACCTTCACATATATATTCATAGACAGGTAATTCATATTTTGACTGTTACATCACCGTACCACATGGCAAACAGCAATGGACACAGCCCCCACCTGAATGGGAGAAGTTATGTAGAAATAGCCATGATATACAGTGCAGGACTATGGACTGGTCCAAAAATGTGAAGATGAAAAACCTTTTTCCACTGTTTTGGTAAATCCATGCCTAATGTAACTTTTTAAATATACAAATAAAATAAGTGAAAGTTGTGGAAAAAACACAAAAGTGAGAGGATATAACAGACTCAGTCTTTACAGTGTCTCTGCATTACTCTACTTTTATGCTAAGATTGATACACTGGTGTTTCAAGCTCTTTGCTTCAACACCAGATGAACTGAAACAAAAATGGTGCTGTAATATACAAGAACAGATGCCAGCAGTTTATCTTAATACTTATTTCTTTTTGACTTTTTCACTATTTCCACTTTATTCGAATCTCTTTGACCTTGTCTGATTGTTCTCTATGGGTGGCTTAGTAATATGGCATGTGCATCTAAAGCATGGTATCTGGGATTAATCTGTTCCTCTACAGTACAAATAACTGTCATGTGATGCACTTCATTGGTTTTATGATGTTTCTCCCTGCAGGCTACTCTGAAATGGTACAGATTACCTTGATGCTTCTGAAAGGCAGCTCAGTGCAGGACACCACTATCTAAGAGTCTCTGTTATGCTGCTCATTGATCATGCTGAGAAAAATCAGTCTCAGTTTATACACTGCCCTTTTGCTCTTAAGCTAGTCTGAAGAAAGGAAAAACACACAACCTATGGATTACTAGCTAATAATAATAACTTAAAAAACAAAAACAAAAAATAAAAACAAAAAAATATCAATAGGCTGAAATAAAAATGCTATCTCTTTCTGAATTATACTGGAAGTTAGGAAAACAGAAGACAAGATATATACTTTTGTAACCAGCAATTAATTAAATTAATTACAAATACAAATATTTCCTATGGATTTACAAGTACACATATCAAAGGCAGAACTGGATAAAGTTATAACATTATAACAAAGAATTTTAACTTCATTTGAACCCAAAGTACTATGCAATGCTTAAACTATGTTTGGAAAAATGGAAATCATGCATAAACTGATACATTTTTTTTTTTTGCCTGTGATAATTTATTCAGAAAACAATTTCATAAAGTACTGTGCACAGATAAAAAAAACCATTCTAAATAATAATGTGATTGCCCTTGCATGTCATCTCTGTATCTACGGAAGTGAGGAAATTTTTATACCAATAGTATTCCTGTTAATTATTCCCCATGGGTAAATACTACTTCTGGTAAGAATAGAGATATGCAACTTCAGATGTTTGTTTCTCCTTGTGTACACACATATATATGCGTCTTTTGATGCTTCTATAAGATTCAATAACTGTAGCAAATAAATGGCTATGTATCTCTCTCATGTATCTGTTGTAGAGAAAAGTTAGTATTTGTATTTTATAAACTGAGCTGAAGGACTGGCAATTAAATGTCATTCTTGAAATGAAAAAGTGATTATATTGATGAAACAGTGGTAATGTAAAGACTTAAGCTAGGGTATTAATCATGGAACAGCTTTTCTCTTTATTTACATGAAGTTTAGTACAAGTAAATAACTGAGTCTTTTCAACAGTTTTGTTTCTTCCTTTTTCTAAATAGATAGATAGTTGTAATTTATCATTTGTTTCTGCCACTAAGGAATGGAATAAAATGTCTCAGCTCACAAAGACTTACTACCATCCATACAAAACAGGCGTACATGAGTAGTTGCAAAACCTGCTACTGAAATTTAATATAATTAAAATTTTCACTGCTATGTGGAATGCACATAGATTTGAGAATACTTTAAAATATAGTATTGGAACTAGACAGTTAGATCTAAGTAAAAATAAAATAAACCTCCAGAATAATGTATACAAAACCAACTACTGAAAAAGGTCAAATAGCAGGACTTACTATATGTAGTTTAGGTTCAAAAATCAGGGTACATTCAGTCTGTTGGGTACTGTAATAACATACTCTTTCAAACACTCTAGTTCTCTCAGTAGCACCTTCAGCTTCTTGCACATGTAGAAGTCATTCTTTCTGGCTCTAGTTTCTGAAACTGACAGTTCCTAACCTAAAGTTTCTTAATTCCCCTAGTAAGCAGAACTAACTACCTGCTCTACTTTCTCTTCAGTGAGAAGGGTGCTGGTCTCTTTCTCAGACGACATCTGATAGGACAAAAAGAAATGGCCTCAAGTTGCACCAGGGAAGGTTTGGACTGGATATCAGGAAAAATTTCTTCATGGCGAGAGTGGTCATGCATTGAGACAGGCTGCCCAGGGAAGTGGTAGAGTCCCCATCCCTGGAGGTATTTAAGGGAAGTATGGATGTGGCACTAAGGGTCTAATGATGGGTCTCGGTAAACAAGGTGGATGGTTAGACTTGATGTCCTTGAAGACCTTTTCCAACCTAGATGATTCTATAAATCTGTAAAATTAGCAACAAAACTGCTAATGTGGTTTGTGAATGCAATTCAGAATCAAAATTAATTGAATTTTTATTTTGTAGTCTGAGTTAACTTTCACTCCTTGGGTTTCAGCACCCAGCTAGCACTCACAGAATGACTGACTCCAAATGTAATATCAAATAATGATTTTTTACCCAAAGAGATGTTGTTTATCAACTACAAATTTTAAGGATGAATACCACTTATAGTAATTAAGAGTTCTCCTACATTTTATTATGTCTTTATTTTTTCAGAGTTGGATTTATTAACAGTACACTACATGTGATTCTTAAATTTGTGAAATATTTTGAC
Organism: Nettapus auritus; assembly: GCA_011076525.1. NCBI lineage: Eukaryota > Metazoa > Chordata > Aves > Anseriformes > Anatidae > Nettapus > Nettapus auritus. The sequence continues at coordinate 74,082,959 of CM021766.1, forward strand.
TCTTAAAAAAATAGTATTTTTTTTTTTCACCAAGATTACCTGTTTTATTTTTATTTATTTATTTATTTATTTATTTATTTATTATTTTTTTTTAGCCCTGGCATGTATCTAAATGGTTAACCAATAAGGATTAGCTGTGAACTGAGCAGACAAGGGTCACAGCAATCACCTTCTGTGCTTCAGTTTCACTGAGTCCAAAGTGAAGGTAATGACCCCAACCTCTTTTGCAAAGTGCTTTGATGAGAAGTTCTGTTAATATGGAAACTAGTTATTAGTAATCAGTGATACAGAAGAATGAGTTAGGTGTACTGATGAGCAGAGACAGAATACACAAAGTTCACTAAAATTACAACAATCCCTAGTTTGGAGCAATTTGAATAAATTAATATCAGATAAAAAAGTTTTATTCACATACTTGTGATTGCTTTTCTGTGCAGTTAATTAGAGTACAAGCTTTTCTAGACTGACACTGGCTTTTTGCAACAACAGTCAGCATTTGTTTTGCAAGAAAGGTCTGATGTTTATGGTAGAAGTTTCTTGTGACTAGCAGTGTTCCCCGGGGTCAGAGCTGGTTCCAGTCTTGTTCAACATCTTCATTGACGACCTTGATGAGGGAAGAATGTCCACCCTCAGCAAGTACACTGCTGATACTAAGCTGGGAGGAATGGCTGACACCACAGAAGGCTGTGCTGCCATGCAGAGAGACCTGGAAAGGCTGGACAGCTGGGCAGGAAGAAACCAAATGAGGTTTAACAAGAGCAAGTGTAGAGTCCTGCACCTGGGAAGGAACAACTGCATGTATCAATACAGGCTGGGGAGGAGCTCTGTGGAGAAGGACCTGGGGGTCCTGGTGGACGACAGGTTGACCATGAGCCAGCAGTGTGCCCTGGTGGCCAAGAAAGCCAGTGGGATCCTGGCATGCATTAAAAGGAGAGTGGCCTGCAGGTCAGGGGAGGTGATCCTCTCCCTCTACTCTGCCCTGGTCAGGCCTCACCTGGAGTACTGTGTCCAGTTCTGGGCTCCACAATACAAAGAAAGACAGGGATCTCCTGTAAAGAGTCCAGCAGGGGGCAACAACCATAATATGGAGCCTGGAGCATCTCCCCTACGAGGAAAGGCTGAGAGACCTGGGTCTGTTCAGCCTGGAGAAGAGAAGACTGAGAGGGGATCTTATCAATGTTTATAAATACCTTAAGTGTGGGAGACAGAGGGATTTGGCCAACCTCTTTTCAGTGGTCTGTGGGGACAGGACATGGCTCAATGGCCACAAAGTGGAGCACAGGATGTTCCGCACCAACATGTGTAAGAACTTCTTCACGGTGAGGGTGATGAAGCACTGGAACAGGCTGCTCAGGGAGGTTGTGGAGTCTCCTCCTCTGGAGATATTCAAGGCCCATCTGGATGCCTACCTGGGCAACATGCTCTAGGGAACCTGCTTTGGCAGGGGTTTTGGACCCGATGATCTCTTGAGGTCCCTTCCAACTCCTACAGTTCTGTGATTCTGTGATTCTTCCCCCTTAACACAGTGATCTACTTGGATTTATGTTTTATGTTTTTCCTCTGCACAATCCACTGCCTTTTATGGGCAGCCAGGGACAGCCTGGGCTGGGGTTTGTCATGCAGTAACAACCATGTCTTATCAAAATGTCACTGCAGACAGTACTGCACAGCCCCACCCTTGCCCCCAGAGTGAGAGGCACTCACACCTGGGCTGCTGAGGCTGCCAGCACCTGGTTCTTCTGCCGCCTTCTTTGTATCTCTGATCTCTCAGAACTAAACTTCAGAGATACACCATGTCTTCTTTTCTGAACACCTCAGGTAGTCACTTTTCCATTGATTACAGACATCTGGGCCCCTGGAACTTCACCACAGCTGTAAATAAATGTTCTAAACCCCAGCACAATCATAAATGATACAGGTAGAGCACTGCTGTGCATTTGCAGTGCTGCAGTTATCCATAGTGACAAGACCACTATCATTCTCAATTTGCATGATAGATGAGTTTTGCTAAAAATGCCTATGACTGTTAAACTAGGTTGTTAATCACAGACACAGATAGTGTTCCTATTACTCTGGTTAGTGTTAATAATGTCTGCAGTAGTCCAATAATATAATTCCAGCATTACCTCTTTACACGTTTGGCTCTAGGTAATTTATGGATAGTACCAAGTGATATATCCTGTAGCTATGAACTCAGTAACTACCCATAGAAAGTTTCTTAGCAACCTATATGAAGCAATTTCATAGCATGCTACTGTGATTTAAGACTGCACCTTCATTAAAGTCTGCTACTTTACAACTGGAATCTTTTTTTCAATCGATACATTACCACCTAAAAGCAGCCTCACATAAGAGTCTGAGTTATTTATAGCTTACTAGCATTTTTTCTGTCCCAGCTTAAAAAGTGTGAGAGTCACAAATATATGCTCCAATGGATCAAAGCCTGATGCCCTTACTTACTCCTTTTTCTTTGCACAATCTCCATAATCACCTAGGCCTGCCCCAGTTACATGGTCTGCTGGGAATGCTTTACTAGGCAAAGATCTCCAGAGAAGAACTCTCTGACTTTTTTCTTCCTTTTCCCCTGAGTAATCTTAGTAAGATTCAACCCCAACCCCACAGTGGAAGGAGTAGAAGACCATGATTAAGACAAAGCATAAGGTAGCCTTAGCTACCCAGAAAGGGTAATCTAATGGCCCTTTTTACGTGAAAAGTTCAAAAGAATTCTCTTAGGCTCTGGCTTTTTTGTGTAGAGTTGAAAAATAGAGTTGCCACCACAACTTTTCTTGTAACCTTTATAACTCTCTCAAGTGCTACATTTAGATTTACACACCAGATATTACCTCTTTTTATATGCTGTGATGGAAATAGCCTATGCAGTTAACATTTAATCATTACCAGAGATAGTTAATTTAACCTATAGAAGTTCACTCAAAGTACCAATTTAGTTCAAACTTGCCTCCATTTCCCAGATGTTTCAAACACACCTTTTAGATGCTGAGGAAAGTTAATTTAAGCCTCCAGAAGACATGGTGTCCTGGTTTCAGTTAGGACAGTTTTCCTCCTAGTAGCTGGTGGAATGCTGTGTTTTGGATTGGGATGGGAGGAATGCTGATAACATGCCGATGTTTTGGTTGTTGCAGAGCAGTGCTTGTACCAAGCCAAGGACTTTTCAGCTCCTCGTTCTGTCCTGCCAGCAGGCAGGCTCGGGGTACAGCAACAGTTGGGAGGGGACAGACCTAGGACAGCTGACCCAAACTGGCCAAAGAAGTATTCCATACCATCTGACGTCATGCTAAACAATATATAGGGGTGGCTAGCCGGGGTGGGGGGGCCGGCTGCTCGGGATAGACTGGGCATCGGTCAGCGGGTGGTGAGCAATTGCATTGTGCATCACTTGTTTCATACACATTATTATTGTTATTATTATTATTATTATTATTGTTGTTGTTGTTTCCTATCTTAATAAACTGTCTCTATCTCAACTCTCGTTTCACTTTTCCATTTCTCTCCCCCATCCCAGAGAGGGAGGGGGGAGGGTGAGCGAACGGCTGTGTGGTGTTTAGCTGCCGGCCGGGTTAAACCACAACACATGGCTATTGTCTTAACACCTACATGAACTGGTCATTTAAGTGTGGATCCTGCAGACTGCTTGAAGTGTTCAGGCAACAGCAACCCACTTTTAGCTGCTGTCTTTCCCAAGCATTTCTCAGACCAAGCACACCGTGACGTGCAAATGGGCTTTTCTGAGTAAATCCAGAAAGTCCAGGAAGCAAGGGTCTTTCTGCACATACAGCCATTAAGGGATTAGCTGTATCTCCCAGCATGCTAGAGGGGCTGTGCTGTAAGTAGCATCTTGCTACTACAAAAGGTAAGATCTGCCAAGCTAACGATAAATGCCAGATAAGCAAGGTCTTTTCTAACCTCATACGTTGTTTTTTTTTTTTTTTTTTTTTTTTTTTTTTTTGTCGTGTAGATGTGCTTCAACATTAAAAGAAATGTTGGAAGTTAAGAACCAATGTAACTTTAAAAATTAAATATTCATGAGACATACAGGTAGATGAGAGAAAATTGCAAGAGCTACTCTGTGCACTGAAACAATTGGATCTTTTAGGACATTCTCATTAAACTTCACTTTTCAGAAAAGCAAATGGATTTACCAATTACTACCAAGAATGACTCTAAGTACTATACAATATTATGAAAGAAAACAGTAGGTAAAGAGACCTCCAATTTATTTTGACTGCAAATGTGATTGTTTAATTGTCTGTGTTTTCCCTCTTTTTTTTTTTTTTTTTTTTTTTTTTGTTTTTTTTGGGGGGGGGGGAGGGTTAAATGAGTCTGCTAATGATCGCTTGGAAACACTAATTCTGATCGGGCCTACTTTACCATATGGATGGAACAGGTGTTTGCTAAGGGCAGCAAGCAATATGGGGCAAGAAAATTTTTAATGGCTTTTGCACACATGAGTGAGCATGGGACAGGTGGGTCAGCAAAACATTTAAATTTACCAACGACAGCAAAACAAAGTAAAACAAAACAAAAAAACTGGGCTAACAGAACATGGTATTTCTAAACTGAAATATATAATTGCATTGTGTGAATATCTAGCATTTCATTTTTTGCTGTCTTGATGATTCAGTGGCAAAATGCTGGTTTGAAATGGGATGCTGAATGTTCTAATTAAGCCAGTCCAAAACATGAATACTGCATCATATCAAGAGAAGTCTAAAAAATACAAACTCCATGCAAACACCATGCAGAAAAATATAGAGCATTATGTTTTATAATGCAGTGAGTGTTTGTTTTTAGCAAAAATGATATTCCTTTTCAGGACAGGTAGCTTAATGTATTTCCCTATCTGGTTAAACATTCAGTGACGCAAATATTTGTCTCAGGAAAAAACAACAACAACGACAACAACAACAACAAAATAATTTTATTTTTATTTTTTTTAATTCCCTGCTTTTACTGTACCATAAATACAATAATGCTAGAAAATATAAATAGAGTCTCACAACATGCTCCCTGCAATTACTATGGTTTTTTTTTTTGAACTTCAGAGAATACTATTTTACAGCTGTTAGTATAGTAATAATACAGATTATAAATTACTGAGGCAAAATATGTTATTGATATTGCAGTGCCTTGGTGGAAAATCCTCTCAACAATGGAGGTCTTCTGCTAAGTGGTTTGAATATTTTCTGTGACAGAATTGTGCCTTTATTTCTCAGTCAGTGATCGAAGGTACCTCCTTGTACCTTCAGCAAACTGAATCAAAAAAAAAAAAAAAAAAAAAAAAAACCGATTTCCATACAACTGTCTTCAGTACTTCCTGCATCTCTATGTCTATTGTTCCTTTCCATCCTGATGCTCCCACTACCATCTACTCCTTCCTGTATTTTTGACACATCCTGCTGAATCCGGTATTTGTATTCTCTTCTTTCCAGCTCCACAATTCTCTCACTTTTACATTGTCTGACATTGTTTCTGAGCAGCCATCTTTGATCAAGTCTTGACACTGTTAGATTAACCTTTCCCCATTTTCCTTTCATGATTCATGGGGATAATTGGATGTAACCTGTGTTCTTCCTTACAATAGTTCAGATAATTCAAGGGGTAAGTTTCTGGGGAACTGGATCCCTTGCTTCATCTATCTGAACTTTTAACAACCAAATTTTTGTTCTCATTTCCAACGTGGCAAATTTGGTACTAAGTAACTTTTGAAAAATGAAGTTCCTTTAGAAGAGAAAAAGTTAATTCCATTGCAGAAGAAAGGCCTCATATCATACAAAAATGGCTAGGAAAAAAAAAAAAAAAAAGTCTCTCAAACACTTAAAAAATAATTTAATACAGAAAGAATGAAATGAATAACGACACCCAAGCCATTTCTTTTCATATACAGAGAAGCCTCATTTCCCCAGTCAACAATCTCTGTGTTAGCTATTTACTGACCCAGAAGGTAATAAGCTATTTATTTCCTGTTAAAATGTGGCTCGGTATGCCTGAAAAGATGAAGAATGGAGTTCCATGTAGGTGATAAGATTCCCATTAACAGCTCCTGTGCAGGAAAATATATATATATATATATATATATATATATATTTGGTCAAAAATACTGTATGTCCTTTACAGCCCCTTGTCTCCTGCACATACAAAGGCTGCTTGTATTTTATTTCAAAACTGCTGGGAATGAAGAAAAAGCAAGTGTTCCCTCATTCTTATTTCTCTTATATTTCACAGAAATCTACATTCTGACTCAAAACCCATTTCTGCCTTGATTTAGATATCGTTTGCCAACTTGTTTCAGAATTTCTCATTATTCTCTGTAAGTAGTAAAATTAGGATAACAGAATGAAAGGTGAAGCTGAATTTAAGACATTTTGTAAAGGATATTCCAGGAACATGGGAGGCAGGAAAGGGCATTGATACAAATATTGAGTCACCCCAGAAATAAGATTCTGTGATTCAAGAAAACAATATAAGATAAAAAATTTGGATCTCCTACTGAGAGCCAGATGGGACTCACTGACTGTGGTGATTGGTGACAGTGAAATTAGGTAGACAAAACTGACCTGCAACTGTGCTTTCAAAGGCAAACAGCTGCCTGAGGTTAAAAATGACAACAATAACAAGGAAAAAGAAAAAGAGAAACAACAACAACAACAAAAAAAACAAGCATGTAACCAAACAGAAGCCTTCTCCACACAGATACATACTGCATCCAACTCAGAACAAATTAGACAAAGCTTACCTGTGGAGATGGCTCCTGCTTCCATTCTTTATTGAGTGGCTAAGAACATGTGTGATGATCAGTGCGTTGATTACACTTTACTATTTATCTAGAAAACAACAACAACCACAACAAAAACAAAACAAGACAAAACAAATAAAACAAACAAACAAACAACAACAACAACAAACATGATGGCACATACAGAAGAGTAAGATAACTTGTGACATCTGGTTCTGGGTTGAATATACCTGAACAAGATAAGACTATCCCCACTTAATAATTTCTGACATACCACTAAGTCTGGACTGTTATATTAAACTAAACAAAAGTGTTATTTAATAAGATCCAAACTTATTTTGTTATCTAAGTCTTTGAATGCAGGATTATCAGCATTCAGACATTACAGAAAAGAGGATCCAGACTCCCCATTTTAGAAAAGAGTTCTCCCCTTCAGAGCTTGGGAAGTAGTATTTTAGTGTTGGTCTGTACATTTTTTTCCATTCAAGACTTGTCTTATAAGACATACAGCTAGCAGAGAGTATGGTTTGTAATGCAGGACTCCTCTTCCAGCACAGTATCCCATTCTCTCCCCTGGAAAGTCAGAAGCCTTTACTTGGCTCTACTCTTTTGTTCAGAGAAACCTTGCACTCCTGATACCCACTCAAACTCACTGACTAGATGGATAAAAAATAACCCTATTCAATATCTCCAACTGAATGGCTACAGCATCTCTTCCCCAACCTCCTTGTGTAGTTCAAAGTGAAAATGTCACCACAGGTGGTTTCTGCCCATGGAGCACAGTCCAATCCAAGAAGTTGAGCTGCAGCATGAGCATTCCCAGCTGTTATCAGTGGAAGAGGTGAAATTTAATGTCTCAAAGGGGAGCTGAAGACAAAAATTTATGCCCTGGATTTTAAGAATTGGCATAAGCTATCAGAGTACAATCCTCCTAACAATTCTGATATGTGGTTATTTTGTGCAGCCAAGTTGACAGGTTAATTTCCTCCAGAACCCATAAGAATGTTCTTACTGAATACCCTGCCAAGGTCCCACTGAAAATGAAAGCACGACTGGGCTGAGTGCAGTACGTTAATCTATGGTAAAAATATTATGTCCTTCAAATATAAATTAATCTAAAGGTAGATACCTCCAGCCATACCAGAAATAAAATATCATAACAACTTACTGAGCACCAAAGAACAGTGTAGCAAAGTTAATAAACTAACTGAAAAAAAAAAAAACACAAACAACAGAAAAAAAAAGGGAAAAATGACAAAACAAAACAAAACAAAACAGCAACAACAACAAAAAACACTACAAGGAAAAGGACTGTTTTATTTCTTCCTCACATCAGAGAATGACTGCATCAAATAATTTAGCTGTGACAAATTTTATTTTGTGTCCTATTAATAGGTTTAATCAAAGTCAAACAACATGCTGTGTCATTATTGCTCTGGCAAGCAATACTCTTACTTAAATAGTTAGGTCAAAAGAAAGTAGGTCAGTTTTCTTTTCCCAGTATTTCTTTTCCACTTTGTATCACTCTGACAAGTCCCTTTCTCCTATTGGAGAGCTTTTTTTCACTTTCAGTAGAGATTCAACCTATTGAAAGGTACATGAGGTTTGAAAGAAAGTGGGAACATGAATAATAAACTGAAGGGAACAGATCATGCATACAAAAAGAGACTGTTGAGGAAGGACATGGTGATGAAGAGGTCTACACTTGGGCAAGAAAGCAAGGGGTAGCACTCACCCTGCAGAAGTAATCCATGATGGCACAAACTCCTGCCTTTTGGTGCAGGCTCCAGAAAGGGAGCATCACAGTAGAAAATAGCTAGGAGGAGTTAATACAGGGCAGTGGTTCCTGGCTCTCACGGGCTCACTGTGCTCTCTAGCTTACACTCCTACTTATGGTCCCATCTTTGTCCACCACCTCTTTGAAGCCACTTCCCTGTAGCACAGTTATGACCTGACCGCAAGGTAGTAAGCACAAATCTCAAACTTATTTAAGAAAGTCCATTGCTTCACAAGTTGTCAAAATACAACTCAAGCACTATTCCTCTTCAGAAATGTTCTTTAACTTTTAGCTTGCTTGTGCCCAACTTTTAGCCATCTTGTACCCAACTTTTTCATGGCTTGCCTGTTGATGATAAATAATATCTGTCTGATTGACTAGAAATGGTGGCTTAGTTGTTTGTTGGGTTCCCACCTACATCTCTTCTTACCACCTGCATCTGAAAAATGCAGTTGTGATAAAGCCTGTTTACTGCTATCATTTATATAATTGACTGTTTATTCAAGAGCAGTTGATCATTTATTCTATTTATATCCCATTCTCATTCCTTCATAACAGTAAATAATATTTTGAAAGATCCAAATAAATCAATGTAATATAAATTACTTACGTTACTATTGGTTAAGCACGTCTGATTTCAGTTAATTCATAATTAACATTTCTATCTGAGTCCTAATAGTGTGTACTGGGAATATCCACATTGCAAGTAATCAAGGGAGTTGCAATTCAGCCTGAAAGCCTCATGTATAGGCAAAATACGTACAGGAAGATTTCATGAGATATGATGATGCTCCCAGTTCTTAATAGTCAATATCACACAGGACAGACAGCAAATATTCTTCAGACTTTTGATGAAGACATTTTATGATTTCTTCAATTTTTTTATACTGCTGTATGCGTAAATTTAGTGTTTGCATCCCTTAGAAAAATACATTGATAAGGTACCCAAAAATCAAGGTAGGAAATGTTTTCTATCCATGTTTCCCTTCTTTCTTGAGTATGGGTGAATATTAAGTAAAAGGAAAACGAGTCACATGGAACAACAGTACATGTACCAACAGATTTTTGCTGAGAACCACATGTACTTAGAGTATTTTGGTATAGTAGGAAATGGTAAGATAGAAATCATATGTTCTAGGATATTAACAGGAATATGAGTCATTATGAGTTTACAGTGAATAAGATTTCTGTTTACATAAGAAACATGCTCAGATGAATGTGTAATTTCTGTGCTCTTGCTGAGATATTAGAGCACTTTTCAATTAACGTAATCAATACACAGCAGGAAATGGCAACACATGAAAAATCATTATTCAGAGGTTAGATATACATAATGAGCTTTACAAGAAATGGTACTCATCTAATATTTTCAATCCATCCTAAGTACTAATTCTAGAATATAGTGCTATCACTCACTTCATTACAACTACAGGAATCAATTAACATAATGTCATCACAGCTCATCCTTGTCTTCTTTAGCTGAAATTTCAAGTTATTAATTGACTCATGTGGCACACATAATCCTCTGCAGACTAGAGGCACCAGTTTCTCAAAAAGAAGCTGCACCCTAATCTGCCTAATGGCCCTTGTCGCTCCAGCAGGTAATTAAAAGGCTTCCCACTTTGGCAATTAGCCAGTAGAAAAGCAAACTGAAGTTCCACTTCTAAAATGAGGAATGAAACTCATACTCTGAAGAAGGAATGATAATATTTTGCAATTCCATAATGCCCTTTCTTCAGGGATTTTAAATAATTTAATAAGCATTAATTAATAAGACCTGGTACATTCCCTGGGAAATACTTATTCTACCCATTATAAAACAGAACAAAAATAAATGCATTGCCCCATTTTCCACAGGATAATTCTTCCTGGATGCCTCAACACTGAAGAATTTAGCCAGATTACTATTTTGGGAAACTGTTGAGCTTTTCTGCATGAAAGTTATTGTCAATGCTCAGCATCACTGAAAGTCAGACTTTGTGTGTATTTTGTGTGACAACCAGAATCCATACACAAAACTAGCATCACATAAGAGTCAGAAATTAGTCTGGTGCAAGCAAAAACTCGCTACTAATGCTAAAAATATTAGACTGCAATAATGTTTTATTTGGTATATATATATAAAAATTAGCTTTTAGGACACTTACAATTAACTTTTTATTAATAAAATTGAAGAATAACGTATTAATGTTTTTACTCATCATGTGATCAAATTAAGTGTTCTAGTTATTAAGAGGAATTATGTGAAAATTTTCCATTCTACAACACTATGTTGAATTTCAACAATTAACAGAAATAACATCCATGACTATAAAAGAGCAAATGTGTTACAAAAACTCTGGAGCGGAGCTTTTATAACTACTGACATAGTTTAAATTTTATTTTTATGTGTTACATTTGTTCTTTGGGTAAAGTATCTAACAAATTTTTAATTGACGGTTATGACTGTATATAAAAACAGCAAACTGTAGAGAGAGAAATTATTTTGTCAACACACTATCAACCAATATGTGTCTCTCCTTGAAGAACAAGGTCCCTTGAAGAATAAAATGATTGAAACTCAGAGCAGTTTAACACATGTAATCTTTATCTCTACAAAATAGTCATTTAAAGACAAATATGGGTTTAAAAGAGTTCTTTAAAGAGTCTGCAGTTCTCTTGGAATGGAGATTTTTTGTTCAGGAGGCATACTTTGTCTGAGTCAGTCATATGATATGGTATGAAAAAGACCTTTTTTCACTGTGTCCATTGGAGGGTGAGCAGTGAAACAGGGCTAAAGATTTTCTAATATATATATATATATATATTTCCCTACAAGTACTATAAAACCTTTCAGATTTCAAGAAAACACTTAACAACTTAACATTGGGGAAATGTTGGAAAATGTTCCATCAAATGTATTCAGCTGCATATTAGCAGTAGTAAGAGTTGACAAAACCCTACAAAACCCTTTTCAAAGTATATAATTCTAGATATCATATACCTTAATGTAAATATTTGCAACAATAATTACTTTGGTATGTTATTACAAAATGAAATCACTTCTATTTAATGCACCAAGGTTAAATCTGATTACAATTAATAGGACACATTTCACAACTGTTACCTGTTAAAGAATTTCTTAAATATCTGTGCTTAATCAGTTTGCTTCACCAGTTCAGAAAACAAATTTATTTATTTATTTATTTATTTTAATGTTCTGGGAATAATACAAGGAAAAACGTCAATCCCTATGCTACTTTTAGGTTGATTTTAAGTCCAGTTAAGTTTTAACAACAATCAAAAGAAATCTATCAGCAAACTAAATGAAAAAGCAAAATATGGGGAAAATTGATTAGAAGTTGCTAGTGAATATTAAGAACTAAAGGCAGCTAATTCAGAAGTGTTACTGAGCTGATACAAACGAGTATTCAGTGACCACTTCCCAGGTTTTAGGAATCAGCTGGTGTTGTTAACACTATGGCCTTGATTATAACAGTTTTACTGAAATCTGTATAGAGCTTGTCTTTTGCTTTCAACCTAAATTCAAAGTGAAGATAAATTGTCAACAGGACTGCAATTGAGGAGCCAGGGCACAAATGGGGAGAAGAAACAAGGGAATCCAGACACTTTCTTTCCCCCAGGCCTCAGGCTCAACATCAGATAAGCATTCCCTGTTTCTCTGGAGCCCCCTCCTTCTCCAAAGCAGCCTGTCCCCCTCCTCCCCATCACCACTGGCAGCCTGGCCTATATCCCTGTAGCAGCCTGGATGTCCCTCTCCATGTGTGTGCTTGCTGCCCGTGTGGCCTCGTCCCCTCCTAGGCCATTGGTGAGTCACTCAGGGTGACCAAGGTGGAAGAAACCTGTGCAGGGGGAGAGAGCTCTTTTCAAGTAGGAGCCATGGGACCGCCCAGTAACATGGGCCTGGGACTGGTACAACCAGTGCAGACACCAGTGGGAAGCATGTTTAGTGGAACTCCAACATGAATGGTCCTGAGAAGGGTGGAAGTCACAGAATCAATCACAGAATCACAGAATAGTCTAAGTTGGAAGAGACCTTCAAAATCACCAAGTCCAACCTCTGACCTAATGATAACAGGTCCTCCACTAAACCATATCCCTAAGGTCTAGAGTGACTCTAAAGTGACTAAAAAATCACTTTTGCTAGTTACCTTGGAGCACTTTAAGCTAGATGAAGCCTTAGAATCAGGGTTTACGTATTGAGCTGTGGGACTGCTTGCATGGTTGGCACTCTGAGCAGTGTGCTTACCTTGTAATCAAAGATCATGTGAGAAGGGCACCTTTGCCTGGCCTATGGCTCCTGAACAGCATGGCTTCTATGAACCCAGGGACAGTTAAGCATCATATATCTGAAGAAATTGATCTGAAGGCCTAGCAAAACATAGAAATTCAAAACAAACAAACAAAACAAACAAACAAACAACAACAACAACAAAAAGATAGAATACACAAGAAAAGCTGAAGGAGAATATGGACAGTGGATATGGGTTGCAATAATAGATGGCATGATAAATATGCAGTATATGTAAAAGAAAGAATACAACTTCATATTCATTTTTATCATCTCCAAGTACGGAACTTAACTTACATAAAATGTTGAACTGGCAATTGAATATATGAAAACAGAATGCATGACAGACAAAGTATCACATTCGTGTCTACTTTGTGTGTGGACAGATATTTTCTGCCTTTCTGGGAAGTAGATTATACTATCCAAAGGTAACTTTTTTTGCAGGGATTAAAAGCTTTCTAAAAGTTTTGTGTGGGTTCAGAAGAGCTGGCCATTTGGCTTGAAGGAGCTGGACTCGAGGATCCTTATGGGTCCCTTCCAACTTGGGATATTCTATGATTCTAACATTCTGTGTTTAGCATGCTCTATTATTGGTCTGACATATCTCTGTACTCTACAAGATTTCCCAGAACAGCTGTGATGTGTTAGGGCCTTTTCCTTCCTATCTGAAAAATCATTTTATTAAATCACCTCCCAGGTGTTATTTGCCAATTAACCTGATGCATTTTTTTATACCACTGACCACATTAAATGCTCATTTTTATGTCTCCTATGCTTCAGTGTAAGTGCAGAGTGCTGCTCTGCCGATTCCAGAGATGAACTATCTGGTTTGTTCTTATTTACAAATACTTTTTACATCAATTTTTAATACAGACAAATACAGACACATAAGCAAATTCTGGTCCAAATAATGAAAAAGAAATCCTCTAGGGCAGTGAACAGCAATGCTAGCATAATAAAATACAGAAGGCAAAATGAGTGGAGGAGTAAAGCGAAATACCTAAGGGTGGTAGCTGTGTGCTAAATATGATTACTTAAAATGAAATAAGGGTAGTAAGAAACAAACCTAAAAGCATAAGGATAATAAACGTTTGAGTTTCTCAAATAGAAACAATGTACAGTCAGCTCTTAAAAAATGTTTATATAGCCTTTGTATTAGGGAATAAGATTCAGTAATATCTTGTAAAACTTTCCATCAGAAGTGTTAAGTCAGCTATGGCTTTTTTAGTGTTAATCAGCAGAAGAATTATCTTTTAATACATCCGTAAAGGGCCAAGAAATCTACAAACTCAGCAAAAACTGACACTAATAAATACAGCTATATTTGTTTCTTCTAAAATTTTTGTGCCTAGCAATGATCACTTACATATAAGAAAAAAATCTAACACTGGCACATGTTAAGGGAAACATACAATAACTGGCTCATCTTCAAGGAAGAACTTTGACAGAAAGTCAGTCTTGCTGTGCAAGCTTATTCCAAAAACCTGCAAGCATTCACCTACATGAGTACATATATACCTATTTTGACCATTTTTCTATTTATGTACATATTAAAAAGTATTTCTGTTACCTATTATGGGCAGAACTCAAAGACTTTGTCATAATAATACCAGTGCAGAAGACATAAACATAGTGACTTCCCAGTATAGACTTGTTCTCAAGTTATTCTGACTTCCTTCATTCTGCAAAGATAACATACACGGTACATCTGGCACTCCTCAAAAAGAAAGCTTAAATATGATTATTATCACAATCTACCACAGCTTTGTGGTAGATTGTTTTCCTGGATTCATAATTACCCCAAACTTTACAATGATAAAAACATTATTCTATTTCATCTTCAAGTGAGGCCTTCATTACTCTCATCAGAAATCTACCACAGTAAGGACTGGCACACTTGCCTCTCACAAACTCCAGTAACAATATATACCAGTGAAAAAAACTTTGCATCAGAAAATTCTGCCCAGTTCTAGTTCTGACTTCATAGCTCAGAGAAGTAGTTCAATGTGGCATGTGCACATCATCAAAAATGTACAGTTGGTGTAATTCTTTGGCTAGTTTGAAGTCTGGTAAAAGGCAAACTGCAGCTCTGCCTTGTGTAAGCCATGTGTACAACAGTGTGGCCTTTTGCGGCCCTGTTTGCTATTATCTTGAAAACTGTAAAAGACTGAATTTCTGAAAGGGCTTCTCCTGATGAGGGTGGGGCTGGGCGGGAAGGGAAGGGAACTCTGACGGCACCAAATCTCAAGTGAACAGGTCATTGAGGCATCGCTTCAGGACCAGCTTTTCACTTCCCCTTTGGAACTGTCTGCTGAGCCACAAATAGCTTTAACATCTACTACAGATTAATCAGCTGTGGTGATTAATATATAACAAATGCTTTCACCAGGGTCTTCATGTCCTGTTCACCCTGATGCATTAAACCAATGCAAATTACATCTATTTGCTATTAACTCAATATAATATTTTCTAAGTAGACTTAAAAGAAATGAAAGAATGGTCCTAGCAAATCAAATTGCTACTAAAAGCCTAGAAGAAATTACAGGGGCATTTTTTCTGTTAGGCAGACACAGTGTTTACAGCCCCAGTAATGTTTGATAATGGTTGCTTATTAAAAAAGTGTGCTTTTATTAATGATCTAGTCCTTTTGTTTGTTTGTTTATATTTCCTAAACATACTAAATGCCAACTTTTTGTTTTTCCCCAGATGTTAAACAAGAAAAAGTTTGAATGAGACTATTTTAAGAAGGCAACAGAAATCTGTAAAATTTTATGGTAAACATAAATATTTTATGGCCCACTCCATTAACTATGCCCGCTTGTTTACTGAGCAGCAATGCTGTAAAGCCTTTATTTTTTATTTTTTTTTTGGTCACAACTTCAGATCATGGGGTTGGGATGAAGAGTACTCAACACCAAGGCTATGTGTATTTTAGCAGCTAGTGTGGAACAGTAAAAGCAAATTTGTAAAGTAAAATAGTTGGCATGGGGGACTATCACCCACACTGTACAGGAATGTAGGTGATGCCCTGCTTTAGAATCATAGAATCATTTAGGTTAAAAAGACCTCTAAGATCATCTAGTCCAACCTTTATCTCTTGTTGCATGGGAGAAGAGACCAGTTTCCACCTTGCCATAGGCTCCTTTAAGTTAATTGTAAAGCCAGTAGAGTTTATTCCTGTAGACTGAATGTCCACTCCTGGATGCAGTGTATCAGATATACTCCTGATGCATACCTGTGGTTTAACATCATCCAAGAGAAATACATTTCATGGACTCCAAGATCAAACAATTTTAAAATCAAAATAACGTGAATGGATTTAAATCAGATTCACAGAGGTAGAAAACTCCCAATCAAGACCCAAATGCTTATGCACTCAAAGTGGTAAGAGTAAAGCCAGTAAAGTTTTCAGATAGACCGAGCATGACTAGTACAAGTTACAGGCTTTCCTGAATTGCTCTGCTGCTGGACATTTCTCCTTACTGGAAGGATCGCCTTTAATAGAAAAAAAAAAAAGATTTATGTTCAGCTTCTGGCTCTCATAAAGCCAACCTCAGAGGCCTATAGGTAAAATGTTCCATGTATAATTCCCCTCCAAAGTGGTGCATTTTAATGAACCAAATGTTGCAGCTATTTTTAATATACAAGTATCTAATCTGCTTCTTAGTGGAATGTCTTCTTTGGCCACTCCAAGTACTCCTTATGGTTCTGCTGTTCTAATGCATCAAAAGGTGCCAGGGATAACAAAGACTTCTATTATAGATTATCACAGTTTAAATTTCACATAGTAATACATTTTTTATGTAATTATCTTCTGTACTTATCCTAGCACTGTAGACCTTCTCTTCATCTCAGTTTTGATGACACTGTATTTCATCTAACACTTGAATAAAACTTATGCCAATGTATATTTTCTCTCAGCCTTATAACCTTTCAAGCCTCTTATATTCCATTAAGCCTTCTATTAAATGTGATGTCTCAGCTTTATTTAGATCTCTCTTTCCCTGCCTTGTCTTTAATAGCTGTATTAGACTTACACCAAAGAACAAGGATTTTATTACCTTTCAAGCAAATGGATTAAAACTATTTTTATTAGCTTCTCTTACGGCTGCATTCACCTCATTATTAATAAAAAGTAAGCATCATCATTTGTATATATAGTTTTTAATTGCCTATAAACCTTTTCCTTCTACCCTAGGTGGAAATCTACAAAATCATGTTTTAGAGAACAAGTTGATTTTTTTTTTTTTTTTTTTTTTTTTTTTTTCTCCCCTCACTCTCTTTTAAGTAGCTTGTTTAATGGAGGGGAGAGAGGCCCAATAAAATTGCTTACATATATTTTTCTAATGGTTCTGGCTTTCATGTATTGTGTCCTTGTGTTTCAAAGAAAAATGAAGTATGACATAAGGCAGTAAAGTAACATTATGCTGTTGCATTACTGCTTACATTCAGTGTGTTTTCATATATCTGCTCCAAGTGTAGATAGCTAGAATAATGTCACAACCACTCTACTTCTCAAAATCCCTTGCCAATAAAGTGTTGCAATTTACTAGACTCTGGACATATTTTTTCATGTACAAAGTGAGCTCTGAAAAAATATGTACATAAATGGTTAGAAATAATGCTACTGTAAATTCTTTGTCTACACTGCCCAGATCTTCAATAGACACAATCTAGTTAAAGGGCCTTATCTCTTTGTATCACTGTTAACACCTTCTGTACTATCCTATTAATTTGACAAAATGTCATTAGATATTGTGGAACAGTAATAACAAAAGAAGGAAAATAATACAAATGTTCATTCAGCTGAAGTGAATAAAGAAGAATTTCTTATGTCACCTCACGGCAGCTTCCTGATTGTTAATTAATATCAAATAATTTAGAGGGAAGTGCTGATATTTCTCCACACAATCACAAATATATACTTTTTCCATATCCTGAATCTCGCTTTTTGGAAAAACAAAAACAAACAAACAAACAAGCAAAAAAAAACAACTTGTTTCAAAACAGATTGTTGATTAAGAAAGCAGAACTTTACATTTGTATTGCTTATCAAAGTGTTTTTTTTTTTTTTTTTTTTTCACTTTATATTGACCATTAACAAAGAGAAAGATGTGAGAGAGAACAACGCTTAAATATATAGGCAAATGCCACTGAATATTGCTTTTCACTTTTGAATTGTTCTTAAGCACAAAGTTCAAGCTATGGAGGATGTTTCATAAGAAAAGTAGTATCAAAATAAATAATTACGCTAATATAAAATCTGTTTCCTCTAAATAATTACACCCTACAGATTTTCAAACACCTGTGAAAAAGCAAACCATCTTGTTTTCACCTCTTACAGTTAAGACATCTCACCTGATATCTATCAAAGTTTATCAGAGCTGGTAGTTTAATTGCAGCTAACTGAGGGAGTCTCCTTGACTCTCACACAGGAAAACAAGGAAAAGGGGAGTTATTAAGGTTTCAAACCAACTCAAAAGTGCACCTAAGAAACTTGATTGAAAAAAAAAAAAAAATGAAGTTTTTGAGATACAATCCTTGGTTCCCTTTAGCACAATTAAATTGACATTTTCCTTATAAAAGCCCACACAAATATCTCTACTCGTCCCAAATGAAAGACAATCTGTGCTCCAGGGAAAATGTTACTTTAGTGATCCCTATTCATGTGGAAACTATGCCACACAATTAGTAAATACATCTTGACATCACATTATGTATGTAGGGAAGGTGTAAACACTGTCAGTGTAAAATTGAAACATAGCTGTGAAGAGACTGTTTTACTTGTCCAGGCTCAAAGTGCGTATCTGTGGAAGAGACTGTTCTTGACTATCAGACCATCCATTCTCTGAGATGTTCAACAGCAAAGAATTGGGTTTAACACTTCCTCGCTCGTGCAGCACCTAAATACAAATATAATATTCCCTAGATTTATTTTTTTTTTTCCAAACATGGAGACAGTATACATATATGCACAACTTCCTCATGATATTTGTCAGGAAGGAATAATTCTTTGTGATTAAATTGTAAATGCTGAAAAATGGTTAATAATTACATTCACAGAAAAGCTAATTTCACCATATTTGAATCTCTACTTTTCTTTACTTTTTTTTTTTTTCCTGATATATTAAACAAAGTTAACTTTATAAAAAAGTAGAGAATATTGAGGTAAATCATATTAAGGTGCTATGAAAATTGTGCTTTACTTTGATACTCTGTAAAATATTCCCTGACATAAAGATGAGAAATTATTATTTTTTTCAATAAGAACTGTAAGGAAACAATTGTTTTCTAAAGCCATCATTTTAAATCACCAGTAAGCCATATTTGCAATATATTATTAATAATATGGCATTGCTTTTTGTTAATATTTTTCACAGACACTTGATATTTTTTCCCCAAGCAAATCAGTCATTATTATTACCAAAATACTGTAACTCAGGACCTGTAGTAGTGCTCTTGCAGTGTTTAGGGAGAAAGGAAGCACTGACATTCGCCAAAATTCTTCTGACGTAAGCAGAGAGAAAACAAAAGTTGCTATTCACTATTTGTCTACACACACACACACAAAAAAAGTGAATGACATTATAAATGAAATGTCTAGTGTATGATGAAGAAACATTTACTCTACTGTATTTTCATTGCCTGTATTAATGTGACTGTGTGACTGGGTCATTTACAAATCAGTTGTTTTACAGATTTATATTAATTTCTAAATTCTATAGCACATATTTATTAAAAAAAAAAAAAAAGAAAAAAAGAAAAAAGGAAAAAAAAAAACAGACACAAAACAGATTTAAATAATTTTATACTTTAAATAAAATAAAAATATATTAAAAAAAAAAAGAGGAAAACCATGGGTTCAAGAGGGAAAATTTGTACCTCAGGGCTGGGACCCTTGCACACCAGCTTCCCTAACATTTTCTTATTCCAGGCACAAAGGGGAGCAGAGGTATTCCAGACATCTAGCCCTATATTTTTTCAGTAATGCCAAGTAAAGCTAGTTTACACGGTATTATATTAAACCTTATTTTTCTTCATCTGTAACAAAGTTCACATTTCAGTTTGTTTTGTGTACAGTCACAAGTATATCGAAGAAACAGTTCTTTTTAGGTAGGCCACACATGACCCCCTTCCACTTTCCTTTTAAAACATTATTAAAAGAATAAAATGTTGAGGTTTTTTTTTGTTGTTTGTTTGTTTTGTTTTTGTTTTGGTAGATGTCCCCAAATAATTCACGAAATTCAGTGAAAAGCTAAAACATGTATTTCCTCATCATTATTTTTAATATATATAATTACTATTAATAATTTATATTATTTTTTCTTAAAAAAATGTTTAAATGTTTATCAGAAATGTCTTTGAAATTTCTTTCAGCAAAATATCTGTGAACAACTGTTTCTCTTTTGAATTCAGTGTGCGTAGTTTGAATTTCCCTTGACAGTTTATCATTTGGAAATTCATTGTCATATGAGATTTTATAATCACCATCACTGTGGCACTTTAATTTTTATTTTAGTGCAATTACTCAGGCAGATAGCATTGTTAGACAGTAGCATTTGTGCACATGAAGAAGAAATTACAAAAGAGCAAGCGGCTTAGTCATGGGAAAGTTAAGTCATAAATGAAAAACTGCAAAGAATTATTAATAAAATATATATATATATATTTTAAAAAAGGATAACAAAATAAATTAAGACAAAAAATATAGTCTCCTTTGAGCATATTCATTCTCTTTTCCAGTCCTATTCAGTGGGAAATTTGCTAACAATGTAGGTGTTCATAACATCTAAGCTACTAATGATGGAATCTAAAAATGCAATGTTGCTATGAACTGTGTGGTTTCAAAGATGTCTTGCTACTGCAAATCAGGAAGACATTTCCTTACACATGTTGCTTGAAGTATTTGAGAGTCTTATGAATTTAAGTCACTGAACTCAAAGGTTTGGTAATTAATCAGAGATTTAGTCATGGGATAAGTAGGTAAAAAGGTGACAAAACGTATTTTTGCTTAAAAAGATATAAAAAATATCTTTCTAAGCATAATAGACAAGACGATCTGTCAATGACAGTAGACTGGACACTGGAGGGCCTCTTCTATTTCCATTTGCTCTTATCTCTCACTCACTGAACCAATGAAGCAATGTAACTCCCAGTATCTGTTTCTTTCTTTGTTTCACATTATGTTTATTTCATTTATAAAGGACTGAGACTGAGTATTGGAATAAAAGTTTTAACAATCTTTTCCCTAGCCAAGTCAAATACATTAACATAAACATGTCAAAGCTAAAAAATCATAACTGTCCTTTAAACCGCCCATTATCCATATTATAGGTGCTAGGAATTGTATCCCAAATGTTTAGATTTTTTCTCTTGTAAGTAGTTGCACAAAGACAAATCTGTACAGTAACAGCAACAACAGCAACAAAAGTCCATATAAACACTGAAAACAGTTGAAAGGGTAAACACATTTTTGATGCATGAGCAAATTCAGGTAGTAGGTCATTACTGATCATTAACAAGGGAAGGGAAGGGAAGGGAAGGGAAGGGAAGGGAAGGGAAGGGAAGGGAAGGGAAGGGAAGGGAAGGGAAGGGAAGGGAAGGGAAGGAAATTTCTCACCTTTTTCACAGGGAATATTTGACAAGTATGATAACAATGGGTAAGGTTAAGAAATGAAGGAAAATATTATCCAAATAAAAGTAAAAACATAAAGATGTAAGCATGATGATGTAGTTGCAAACTCCTAAATATTCCTGAACCAGAAGATATAATTAACACTAGACATGAATTTGCCCGTAATTGCCTCTTAATTAGTGTTTTACTACTCAGAACTGGGTTTTGCTATTTGTGACCTTTGCTATGAAGGCGCTATATTAAGAAATCCAGGTTTTGATCCTGGCAGATATGTTTTCCTTAGTAGCTGACTATGGATTAAGGATTAAGGAAATCCTTAAGGAAAGAAATGTAAACAAAGGATGTCTTACTTGCACCTAGATAAATAGCCATCTTTTTAAAACAAATTTTAACTGTGTGTGATCCTCATTTTGATCACTTTCTGGAATTATCCTAGTAAATAAAGTTTACTGACAGGAACATTGTGAAATATTAAATTTCAGAGTCAAAACAGACAGCTCTGCCAGTAAAGTAATCCCTAGATTTATGTTTAGCCAGTATCAAAATAGATGCATAATATGATCAGGTTTCTAATCTAAGTCATTCATACTTCACAAGATAATTATTAGACTTTGTATCAAACCAGAAAACTGTAGTATAGTTTCAAACAATATATATATATATGTATACATATTTTTTCTTGCTATGTGATAGATATTAAATAGGGAGAAATTCAGTCTGTTTTATTTACATCTTCATTTCATAATTAAGGAAACTAGCTGACTTGTAAAACATGAATTACTCTTCTTGCATAATGGAACTAACATATTTTCATAAATATCAATGAAAATTTTATTTGTTTATTTAATCCAGTTTCCACTTAAATAACATTAGCTGTTTATAAGCAAGTTGTTTTTACCTCATATTGTTGGTCATCAGATGCCATTTCAAATAGGCTAAAAATTTACCTCAATTCCACTTATTTTATTGAGTGTAAAAGGAAGAATAGAAGGCACAGATGATGAAAATCAGATCACTGGTCGGAGAAGAGAACTAGGAACTTGGGAGGAATGTTAGGACTGGACATCCATCAGAAGTGCAGGTGGGAAAGGCTGAAAAGGGGAAAAGGCCCGTGTTCTGTGACTGGGTGATGCTGGGGTCAGAGAATGGGAGAAGGGAACTCTAGAACAAGCAACACTCCCAAATGTGTCCAATACCCAGCATAATAATCAGGCAAGTAAGTTAGTGCTGGGAAAAGCTGATGTAGTTTAAACTGACAGGCAGATGAGCTCCACGCATCCATTCCCTCACTCAGCTCTTGCCACTGGTGGGATGAGATAAGGACAGTTTAATAAGATAGAAAAGGAAGGTATAATAATCAAAATAGTGTCAATATAATATTGTCCTGGTTTCAGTTAGGACAGGGTTAATTTTCCTCCTAGTAGCTGGTAGAGTGCTATGTTTTGGATTAGGGTGAGAAGAGTGCTGATAACATGCCGATGTTTTAATTGTTGCAGAGCAGTGATACTGTAATACCGTTATTTGTTTCACAGAACCACAGAATCATCTAGGTTGGAAGAGACCTACAAGATCATCTAGTCCAGCCTCTGACCTAACACTAACAAGTCCTCCACTAAACCATATCACTAAGCTCTACATCTAAATGTCTTTTAAAGACCTCCAGGGATGGTGACTCAACCACTTCCCTGGGCAGCCTACCCCAGTGTCTAACAACCCTTTCGATAAAGATGTTTTTCCTAATATCCAATATAAACCTTCCCTGGGACAACTTCAGCCCATTCCCCCTTGTCCTGTCACCAGGCATGTGGGAGAATAGATCAACCACCGCCTCGCTACTGCCTCCTTTAAGGTACCTGTAGGGTCCAATAAGGTCGCCCCTGAGCCTCCTCTTCTCCAAGCTTGTTTGTTTGTTTTCTCCTTATAAACAAAGTCAGTAATTGTAGGGTTCAATTACTAACTGAATCAATTTTTCAGTTTCCAATTGTTTGTAGGAGAGAAAAAAAATAAAAATATTAATATATAGTCTAACACAAATTCAAAGGACTTTTCAGCTCCTTGTTCTGTCCTGCCAGTGGGCAGGCTAAGAGCTGGGAGGGGACAGATCCAGGACAGCTGACCCAAACTGGCCATACCATCTGATGTCCTGCTAAACAATAGATAGGGTTGGCTGGCCCGGGGGGGGGGAGGGGGGGGGGTGGCTGCTGGGGGATAGGCTGGGCATCGGTCAGCAGGTGGTAACCAATTACATTGTGCATCACTTGTTTCGTATACATCATTATTAGTAGTACTATTATTATTATTATTTTCCTGTCTTAACTCAACTCACAGGCTTCACTTTTCCGTTTCTCTCCCCCATTCCAGAGAGGGAGGGGGGAGGGTGAGCAAACAGCTCTGTGGTGTTTAGCTGCCGGCTGGGTTAAACCACAACAAATATTAATATTAGTGTTATTAATAATATAATGTTCAAAGCAAGTGATGCACAATGCAATTGCTGCTGACTGATGCCCAACCTGTCCACAAGCAGCAGCCTCCCACCTCTGGCCAACCCTCCCAGTTTTGTCACTGAGCATGATCCCACATGATATGTATGGATATGTATGAAGTGTCTCTTTGACTAGCCTGGGCCAGCTGTCCTGTCTATGTCCTCTCCCAGATCCTGGTGCACCCCCAGCCTCCTCCTGGCAGGGCAGCAAAAGGAGCTGAAAAGGCCTTGGCTCTGTGTGAGCTCTGCTCTGCAACAACTAAAACATTGGTGTGTTAGCAGCAATATTTTTCTCCTAAATCAAAAACACGGCATCATACAAGCCACTATGAGGAAAATTAACTCTGTCCCAGCTGAGACCAGGACAGCAGATAATAGGGTAGACAGGAGAAGGTGCTGAGCAGGATGAAACAAAAGGGATCAAGTCTGAAGGGAGATCAGAGTCTACTTTAGAGTGAAAATTGACTGAGATGTCAAAAGCATATATGAAAAGTATCTCTTCCACTCCTCTTATGATATATATAGAAGAAGACAACCTATAAACTCCTATTATTAGATTATTCCACTATCTCAAATAACATGTCTGAATGTTAGACCTGAAGAATTCAGTGCTAGTGATAGCCCATATGTATTTAACTTGTTATTTCTTTCTGAAAATACTTTAAAATATTTACAAATATACTGAGGGGTTCAAAGTCGAGCATTTAGACATAAGAAATGCCATTAGCAAGATTTTCACAGCAACAGCAAGATAGTGGTGCACAAGAGAAGCAACTCTACTAAAATTAGTATCGTGTATCCATTTCTGCAACTATGTTGTGCTCTCATTGTATACAACACTGCCACAACAAAGAAGGTCAGAAAACTCATAGCAATCATGTTTAATTAAAAAAAATATATATATAAAAATGAGAAAGGTGGTTAAAAAGAAGCTAACAGGAGTCTATCTTTTCATGCAGAGTGAAAACCATCAGAGGAAAATTAATTTCATCTGTCAAAAAAGACTGCAAAGGGCAAGAGGATGCCAACAGTGTAAAACAACACTGTGTGACTGAATTTATTAGTCAGAAGGAAGGAAGCACTCATCCTAAAGACAAAACTACATCCCCATGAGGAAAACAGAAAAGATAAAATAGTAGCTTAAACAAAAAATACACTACTATGAAAAAAAAAAAAAAAAAAAAAAAAAAAAGACCAACTTCCAAAAGAAAAAATAATAAGAAATCATTTTACAGTACAGGAGGAGCAGAAAAGGAAGTACTCATGTCTGAATACAGGAGGCCCATGGGAAGATCTGTCTTAAATTAAAATCTCACTGATAAAGTTATTCAATGGAAGCAAATATGAACTGTAGTAACTCATGAGGATCAGCAGATAATCAGCAAAAATTCCCAAAGGACAAAATAACTGAAAAACGGACTTCATATGAAATTTCTCTCAAAACTGTTCAGTGCTCTTCTTCTGGAAGACAGTTGATGGGTTGTCAATTTTAGGAAAGATTCTAGGCAGCTTTATGAGATTTCAAGCCATTAAGTCAAATATCTGTAGTAAGAACATTAGTAGGAATAGTCTGGAACAGGGTAATACTGAGGTTATAAAGTCTGCTGACAGTACTGAATTCAAGGTAGGAATGATGTTACACAAACACAAAGAATTTGCAAAAGAATCTCATTTGCAGAAAATTAGGTAGTAAAGTCGCAAATCAGTTTACCATAGATAGATGTAAAATGCCATTTCCCAAAGCAAGAACCCTAATATCCCCCTTACAGAAGGCCCTGAACCTCTCAGAAAGGAAACCCTGAGCAGAAGGTGAAAGAATGTTAGACGCCATCCATGAAAGAACAGAGAGCAAATGAGAAAACAGTTCTATCCTGCAATTACACTTGAATATTCATCTTGAATACCTCTTCGTAGTTTTGCTCCTTCTATCTCAGAAAGAATATGGTAAAACTGGGGGAATGCCCAAAGAAAGTAACAGCTATGGAAGTGCTGTCTGTGGAACAGATAGGCTAGGGTGCTGCCACTTAGGAAAAAAAAAAAAAAAAAAAAAAAAAGATTAAGGGAGGAAAATACAGCAGACTATCACAGAATGAGAACAGCAGATTATTTTCCAACTGCAAATTATTTTCCAATTCTGATACAAACACCAGAGGATATTATGTGAACTGAGGAAGTGACAGATTCAAAACATACTGAAGGGTGTGATTCCTCACACAGGTCTAATTAAGACATGAATATCCCTTCCAAAAATTATTATGATGAATACTGAAGAACTGAAAAAGCAATTAGATAAATCCATAGAACATAAAAATTCACACACAGAAATCTCTGGCTCATGAAGTTCCTAAGCTGAAAATCACCAGTGGCTGGAAGGGTGTCATTATGTAATTTCTTAGTCTTAATGCTCTTTCCTAAGGATCTATTTATTGTCCACATTTGAAAATAGGATTCAGGGCTTGTTGAACATCTGGTCTGAACTGATATGATTACAATCATGTGCTTATGTCCCAGTAAAGCTATAAGGTGTAACCTCCCTTTAATTTTTTTCTGCTTATTTATTACAAACTGTATTGTATACAATATTGCAGTCTTCAATAGGTCCTGTTCTTCCCATTCAACCTCTGTCATTCAGCAAGCTGGATGGATGTCCTTAATTAAACAAAAATAAGATATTATCTTGTAGTTTTTCTTACATTTTACCCTATTTCTGGACCTATCATGTGCAGACAGACAAGAAGTTAAATAATTGGCTTTGTAATGCTTAATCTACTAATATTCTAACAACAGTATTTTTCATGTGTAATTATAAAATACTTAACTATCTTTCTGAAGGGAAAAAAAAAAGGGGAGGGGGAAGCAAAAATGAGAGGAAAGTGTTCTTACTTGGTATACTATCTTCAGAATGAAATATTACAGTCTGAGTCTTATTGCAGAAAATAAAATAAAATAAAATAAAATAAAATAAATAAATAAATAAGGCCTGTCATTTGAAAAGGGATTTTCTCTCAGTCAACTGTTGTTTGGAAGATGCAAAATTACATTTCTGTGGTGTTAAACCTAAAACCACTAGCACCCCTTTTCAGTTTCATTATGGTGTTAATCGGACTAGATAGCTATAAGAACTGATGTTGTTCATAGATGGTTTGTAGCATAGAATTAGGAAATATAGGACTACTTGCACTCATCAGGTTAAGTACATTTGTACAGTCAAGTGCTGTAAAGTAAAAGAAAAAAAATTGTCGGCAGAAACTGTAGAAGGACAGCTTCATTGCTTCATTTTAGACACTGAATTAAAACTTGCAACCTGTGAAGTTATTGACAAAATGCTAGCAAGCTTTAATGAGGCTGGCAGAAAGGGAACAAATTACTAGGTTTTCTTTGTACTGGAGAAAGGAATAAACAATTCAGTTTTAGCCACTTAATTCCACTGGGATATGCTGATGAAAAAATGGAGTGACATAACTGTGAACCAGACCTTAAATTTGTATCTTCACAGCAGTACCTTAATCAGAGGTATTTTATGCTGTACTTTCTTCTCATAAAAGCCTTTTAAAGATTCAGATGGTTTAGTTGCTTAGTAGCCCATTTATGACCTCGCTTTCTAAACATTATCATCATCAGTCCTTGTAGCAGCATTTTGTAACATTTAAAAAATTAAATAAAAGTCAATATTTAGGCATATTTATACCTCTGCCAGTTACAAGATGTGTTTTCAAATATGTTCAAAAGCTGCCAGCTTTTTTGGAAACTGAAAAAAAAAAAAAAAAAAAAAAAACCCAAACCTATAAACTGTGGCAATAATAAAAGATGTTCTGTATATAGGTGGGATTCTTATATACAGAGAACATCACATGCTGGAACCGGAGACAATCAGGAAGGTAATAAAATAGCTCTACAGCAGCCAAGACTTCTTACTTTTCCTACAGTGTGTTGAATTTTTATGTAATAAAATGCCCAGTGAAATATTTTTTTTTTTTCTCAGAATAAATTTTCTAGTAAAACAGAATTTTTATTTATTTAAAAAAAAAATTATTTAATAAATTTTCTAGTCAAATACTTTGACAGACTAGAAGAGGTAAATACTTTAAATTTGACTAAAAATTCCACAATGACCTATTTCTTCAATTACATCCCTTACTTTTGAGAGATTAAAGGTCTGTACCTTATTATTAGTTCTCATGCTGATCTTTTTGTGGTATTTTCAGAGGGAAGTTATTCTGCACAAAGGGTCCTATCTGTTCCCTCTGGAAAAAGATGTGACATGCATGTCATGGATTCTATCACCTGTCTATCAAAGTAAGATAATGTAAGGTAAAAAGTCCTTTTATTTATTTTTTTTTCCTTGAAATTCTAACATTACTGAATTTGCACATTGAAAGGATGTGAGAGAAATTGGTACAAAATACTCAATACAACTGATTATTGAGGTTAAGGAAAATATATGAGGACAAGTGAATCACAGTGATATATCCAAAATCATAAATTATGTGCCAATATATGAATTATACTCATTTTAATAATCTTAAATAGAGAGATACTTTGAAAACCTCTATCAAGTTTTGTAATTGAAATACTTTACTAAAAAAAGAAAAAAAACAACACTATTTTGATTTTGTCTTTTTTTCTGTCTTTTAAGGAAGAAGCTGTATTAGTTTAGAAATGAATGCATTAGTTTAGAGGTACTGTGGAGATAGCTTCTTAAAGACAATTTTGTCATAAATAGATCCATACTCAGATGTGAAATTAAGTAGTATTAATCCTATAAATCTTTTTTTCCAAAAACATAAATGAAGTTGTTCTCATTTTTATATGTGCTTGAAATTATCCTAATAAATCTGGTTAGGCAAACCGTGCCCCTTTCATTTGACTGCTCCCACACAGTAATTTTTTGCACATATAAAAACCAGAGAATATCTACTTTATGAAAAATGCATTTTTTCATTAAAGAGAAATAAATAAAAATAAAAAATTATCTGGTCAGCTTTCTGACCTGCATCATTTACAATATCTCTGAGTGAATCTACCAAACACTGACTTTTGAATAAAGACTGCCATGGGCAGTATTCCATAAGCAAAGGTTGTGCCTACATAACATAATAATTATGGCTTTTAAGTAGTGCTCAAAAATAAATAAATAAAAGAAAAAAAAAAAAAAAAAAAAAAAAAAAAAAAAAAAAAAAAAAAGGATACACATGATTAACTATGACTTGAATGTGCCACAATGTTAACCTTCTTGGGTATCAAAGTAATAAAGATTATCAGAATATTAGCTTCCACATCTGTCTGTGAAACAAAGTAACAGGGGAATCCCCTTGCTTAGACGTGATACAATGATCCTCCATTCATTATGACAGAAGTTTTACTTTGATCTTAATAGCAATACTGTTGGACAGCATGTGTACTACTACACAAGTTTTATGGTGATGGGTACAGATGAATCTTCCAAATAATTGTAATTTACTCTTGCTATTTCTTACTACATGAATTTAAACCTAAATGTTTCTTCACAATGTTTTCTGTTATTTTCTGTTACCAACACCTACTGACAGTCCCAGTTTACACCCCCCCCTTCTCCCCCTGCTGGTTTATTTCATACAATATAGTGTGACATAGTCCCTCTTGCATTGTTTCTATAACGAGCTATTAAATTCCTTCTCATTAAAAGTCATTTTTAGTCCTTTCTCTTATATTTCACACTTTTGTTCCCACTTATTCCCAATCATTATTTTCAGCAACATGATCACTTTCATCTGAGTACCAATATCAAAGGGTATCCAGTTTATAATCTAATTAATTATTAGGTGAGATAATTTTTATCCAAAGTTAGAATACGTGAATGTTAATATTTTCTTGCTTTATTAATCATACTCATGTTTTGTAACTTTGAAGTATGAACAAGTTAGTCATTCAGGAAAGCCTGTAAAACTTTCTTGGTCTTTCTTCACTGCTGTTTTGCCAAAGAATAAGAGATCAATTTTAACACAGTTTTATAATACTGAAAGACATATACATGTGTTGTAAGAAACTAGCAAAGATCGAATCCTATATATTATTCCTTCTATTCCCTTGAATTATATCAGCGGTTAATTTTGTCATGACAAGTTTGAACGACAGCATAAGAACACAAACACAAGGAGTGGAATTTTGATTCTATTAGTTTTGCCTTCCATCTAGCTAAGCTAGGATTTTATTACTAGTTTATCAAATTATATAAACTACAGAAAATGACAGACTTGTTTTCTGCTTTCATTGCCTCGTTTCTTCTTCTCTCAGGAAGTTTCCTGTGTAATCTTTCCTTTCAATCCTTTTCAGCATTTGCATTTTGATTTCCATGTTTTCTATCTATATTATGCTTACTTGTACTTTCTTAATGTAGTCCTTTGATTTAGAGACACACTTTTTCTTGCATATCCATTCTTATAAATGCATATACATATAAGTGCATGTGTATAGAATGATAAATATAAAAATTATCCACACTACTAGATGTAGTTATACTAGAATTGTCTAATAGAATTATTAATAACAGTGTTCATTTTGCTTTACACAGTCATTTAACTTTTGAGATTTTACTAAATCTTGAACGTGCATTTGGTTGGACAACATATTTAAAGGTTGGACTACATGATTTTAGAGGTTTTTTCCAACCTGAATGAGTCTATTATTACTATGTTGGAGGGAGGCTTGCCTCTTTCCTAAACTAGCTTAGATATTTCTCCAAAAATCATTAAATTAATCTGCACTCAACTTAAAGTAATTGCAGTTTTGAGAGGAATAAACATCCCTCCCATTAGGGATGGAACTTAACACATACTTGAGGAGTCACAGTTTAAACAAGCAGGAATGTTTAAACTGTGCATATTATTAAAATGAATTGCTTTTGAAGTGATACAGTCAACAATATCTGTTGCTTAAGGAATCACTAGTGAAAAA
Source organism: Nettapus auritus (assembly GCA_011076525.1). Lineage (NCBI taxonomy): Eukaryota > Metazoa > Chordata > Aves > Anseriformes > Anatidae > Nettapus > Nettapus auritus. Next base: position 74,113,831 of record CM021766.1, read on the forward strand.
TGAATACAAACAGTAATATCTCAATGTATTAAGTATTTACATTGTATATTTCAAGTATCTTTAATTGCTTAATATTTTAAATATTGTTAATTTCTTCATCTGGACATATTATATCCTTTATGTTTTTCTTTCATATGTCAGATAGAGCCAGGAATCTTGCTTAGAAATTTGCTCAGTTTTAAACAACTGACATAGTCTTACAGGGAAAAGTAATTCTGGAATTATTCTGGAATTACCAGGAGGAATATGTAAATATTTGTCCTTTTTAAATTTATTTATTTATTTCTTGTGAAAAAGACAGAAAATACAGCAGCTACTACTTCTGAATATATACATGATCAGTTGACTGGAGCACAGAAATACAACCTCTATACAGATGTATACTGTAGTGCTGAAAAAGATGAATATTTTTTCCATGATGATTCCTTGAAATATATTTTTAGTAATTATTGATTCTTGTGCTAATTTTACAAATAAATGAAAGTAAAGGATTGGATTTTTATTTTTCTTTACATTACCATTGTAGATATTAGACACCAGCAGTACTGTTTTTCTTTACACTCATGTATCAAACGCTTAAAATCTGACCTTCAAATTTCTTTTGCAATTACGTTTACATATGGGTGATTTTCTTCATACCCATTCATACCTAGATTCATTACAAAAAACAGAGACCCAGACCTGAAACCTGTAACCAGCTTATTGAGGCTGTGTCTAGAAATTGTCCTGTTAGATCACATGAACTGAGAGCCATTTAATTAGTTTGGGCAATGGTATATATTTAGAATTTTGGAATCAATAGATTTTTTAAATTTATGTTATGTTCAAGAAATACTGAAAATAAAGTTAATATAACTGCTTAAGATAATATTAGTCCTTAGAATGATGTTAATTAGCACATCAAAGAGACGGCAGGTTATATATATATATTTACATATATTTTACATGCATATCTATGAAAATACAAGTGGATATATACATACATATATGTGTATGCATATACAAACAGTGTGCAAAAGGTGCATCTATTTTGTTCCCAAAATACCAACTTGTTTCATTGGTTCTATATTCATTTTGGATGGGTTTTTCACCTAATATAAACATATACATACTTAAGTCTATAGTTGGAAACTTGGAAACTTAGTTTCTATATTGAGTGATTTATAAGCGTAGGTGAAAATATGACCTTCAAGTTTTGTTTCCAGTAATGGAAAGTACATTTGGTGATTTTGTCTAAATTGGTATTTTTTTGCAACAACAATATAATTTATCTATTTATTTATTTATTTATTTATTTATTTAATTTATTTTTAAAATTTAGTTTTAGAGGCATCAGTGATCTACAATCAGGTTTTATGTCTTGATTCTTGAAATTCAAGATTAATCATGAATAAAACTGTTCATATGTGAATAAATTTACAAAACAAAATTGGAATTTACAGATTCATCAGATTGAGAGAAATGTCATAAAAGGTTTTTAATTTATGTTTGGTTTGTTCCAACTAGTCCTAAAAGCTTTTTAAAATCTGCCTTATTTGAACTTGCTTGAAAAAAGTAATTATTCTTGTCTACAAAGTTAAAATCCTTTAAAATATACTTGGGATTTATGTTGTTAAACATTGTAAATGAAAACAATCCAACACCAAATAGTCAACTTGGAATGTCAAATGGTTTGACATTTACCTAGGTATTACTGCATATGAAGACAGCCTTACAGCAATAATATGTAACTCCTAAGGAATTTTCCAACTGTGAGTTAATATACAGTTCATCTATTTTATTTTTTTCTTAAACAAAACAACAAAAAATATCATTTATTTTTCAAAATGTACATTTTTTTTTTAATCTTTTCAAAATCAGAAGATTTTCAGTAACAAAAAAATCTGCCCACAGAGAATGTTAGTGTCACATGTATATGAGGTGGGAGTTTTTCATCCAAGAATCATTCCCTTGGCTACTTACCAGACATGACATTAAGAAATATTGTTATGCGTGGTCTTTCCATCAACCCAAATTCAGCATGCTCAGGTTTGTTTTATTATCCTGCTCTCTTATTTATTTACATGCAATAGGCCAAGACCAAAACACTTTGAGCCCAAACTAGGTAACAGACTTTTTTTTTTTTTCCAAAAAAAAAATAAAATATATATATATATATATATTTTTAATTTTGAATTGCTTTATAGCTGTCAGTGTCAGTCACTCTTCTCTTCTTCAGTATTCTTGTGAGAGAGAACAACTCTGCACAAGAGTTTCACAAGACTGCACATGCATTTTTTGTTGTTGTTGTTGTTTGCTTGTTTGTTTTGGTGTTATATAGTGCAAAAGGTTTTGATTGGATGCTTGGCTGTAAAGAGTGAGATACGGATAACTGAAAGAATTTATACAGCAACATCTTTTCCTATATTTGGCTTCTGATCTCAATACAGAATGTAATACTGTATCTGATCTTACCAGATATCATGGATTACTTAATGAAAGAAACATTTCAGCTTGCTCCTTTGACCCAGAACTCTGATGAATTAGTGCTTTGCAATCCAGTAAATCCAGAAATTTAAACTTCAGATGGATACACAGAACAATTTACAAAAAGGAGTGAAAAATATATAATAAACTGCAGCTTCAAAAATATAGCTAAGACACTTTCTTTAAATAAAAAATCGTGTTGCTGCATATAATTTTTAACAACTGTATGAAAATTATTCCTGTGTAATGCCATCTATTTTAATCTAAATAATCTAAACTTGTCAAGGTGTTTGAAGTTTCACATACCCTCTGATGCCTTTTACTTACTATGAATATTATACTGTAATTACAAGTCAGACTGCCCCATTTCAGCAGAAGAATCTCTTCCACACCAAATTGTCAACATACATGCATATATATATATATATATACTTTTATAAATACCTGCCCTCAAATCTGGATTTGCCTGTTTTCCTATTTTTGTTACACAGCTACAGTTATTTGGCTATAATAAAATGTTAGACTGTTAGCATATAAGTCACTAGGCTTATAAGAATGCTTAAGTTCATCATAATTTTTGAATACTTCCGGCTCCAATGTAAGGTCAAAAGTCAGCTTTCAGAATTAAAAGTCTCAAAAATTCCTGTTAGGCTTCCTTCTTGCCAGTGTGAGAACAGCCGGATCTGAAGTCTTCAAAGACCAAATTCTTCCAACTCAATCATTCTGCATCCTTTGCAATAAGAAGAGAAAACAGCCTGATGTATGGGGAAAAAATCAATTAGCTAAGTGTTTCTCATCTCTGAATTTTTGATTTACAATCTATCTTCATTGTCTTTCAAAAAAAATTCCACATGGAAGACTGCATTTCACTTATTCAGTAAAAATAACTTCCATCCAAATGCAGATTGAGATAGAAAAATATGCACAAAATAATGTTTCATGTGCCAAAAACAAAAGGAAAAAGCATTAGCTAAAGATGTATTAGCTTCTAACTCTTTTAGTATCATCACTCCATATAAAAATAATTCACCTATACTATTTGTCTGCTACAGACTCATTTAGCAAGTGGTCTACAAAGTGTTTTCTATTAGTTGCAAGATACTTCAACTTAAAAGAAGACATAAAACATTGTTTAGTTGACTTTTATGGCAAACTTAATGAAACTTTCTAAACCTTTGTGAATAATATTTTACAGAAAATTGATAAAAATGGCTGCATGTACAAAAAGGTTGCAGGATATACAGGACACAGTAATATTTTCAATGATGGAATATACAACATTGTGTTCCAACAATTGCAGATTGTACATTAGAACATTTTTCTGACTGGCTGGTACTCTCCACAGGAGCTGTTGTAGACATCCAGTGTAAAGAGCCAGACCTTGTACAAGGGACACACTTTTGAGAACAAAAATCAGTTAGACATGACTGTGATTTGCAAGCCTATTTTATGTTTGTCTATTTGAAGGTGTTGCATTTAGTCTTCGCTAACCTAAGGAAAGGGGGACAAAAGAGTGCAGAAGTCTTCTCTTCAGTTTAGCCTAAAGTATATTTAAGAGTTGCTGAGCATCTCTTCCAAAAGTCTACTCTTATTATATCCCTTTTCCCAAAGAGGCTGGGAATCAGTTTCCATTGGAAGTTCTCTGAAATTCTGTGAAAACCACACCTCATTTCACTTTTTTTTTTTTTTTTTTTTTTCCTTTTAAGAGGAGCTTAACAAACTGGCACTAGAAAGAATGGTTATACAAGGCAAGGCTATCATTTTTAAGAGTATTATGCATGTTTCATGTTTTTCTTGTAGATGAACCATCATGGCAGAATCCTCAACATCATTACCCATGTATAAATACTTTAATCAGGTTTGCTACTGTAAGCTCCAACACTAGAAAAAAAGTGGTCTGCAAAAAGTAAGCATCAAAGTTTTGTCTAGTGATGAGAACAATATGAAAACTGCCAACAGACACAGTCTGACCCAGACTCAGATAGCTAGGAATTGCAATATTCACATTGTTGACTGATGTCCAAAATAATAATAAGCATCATGACTGAATTAGCTGTGGAGTATGTGAAACAAACATATGATGGTGCATGTATTTTGTAGGACTTCTATTTTTAAAGTATTTCAACAATGAACCTGAGTTAGAAGAAGCTGCTCTTTGTGTCACCTCATGCCAACATTAAGCTCAAATTCCAGTATGAAGTTCAAAAGATTTTGGCAGGAAATTCTTTAGATTACCTGTTAACATTAGCTGACAAAAGACATGGCTGAGGAGTAACTGTGGTTCAAACTGTTGTATGAACTGTTGTAAGACTGCCTTACTTTTCTTTTTTAAGCTGTGCACACATCAGTTAGCTGGTAGGTGGCCCAGCTGGTTTAATGGGCTTTCTTCCTATGATCAAGATAATTAATCATCAGTTAACTTAATGTTATGTTTGACTAAAAGTAAGGAGAAGGACTGACTCTGTTGTGTTTTTGCTCCTACACACTGGGTCAGGTACAACTACGAGGAGGTGGGAGGTGACTGAGCCTTCCTTGGAGAGCAGTGGGATCTGTCAAACCCAGACAAGCAGGGACACCCCAGCCCATGACAGACAGGAATTTTCTATTGTGGCAGCAGAGCAGCTATGAGGCAAACTTACTTAGGAAACCCTTGATACTTTATAAATGAGAGCAAGTTTGGATGCTATTTCTCCAGTTACTTTGTGCAGGGCTGAGGCAGAGGGAGGAAATAACTTTCAGAACATGTATCTGCCCAGCCAAAGTGAATTTTCTTTAACAAAAATAAGTAATTCCCATATAGACTATGCCATAACATCACCAAAAGTAAAAAAAAAAAAAAAAAAAAAAAAAAAAAAAAAAAAAAAAGA
>CM021766.1:74121199-74140326 GCA_011076525.1 Nettapus auritus
ATTTCTTTTTTTTTTTTTTTTTTTTTGTTTTGTTTTGTTTTGTTTTGTTTTGTTTTTTTGTTTGTTTTCATTTGTTTGTTTGTTTGTTGTTTTTTTCCTCCTCATTTTTTTTCCCTATGAATTAAAAGAAGAGTTTTTCTGTGTTTATTTTATAGGTGGGGGGCGGGGGGAAGCAAGAGAAGACCTAATTGTTGTAATATATATAGCATGTCAACTTAGATGATGTTCTTCATCTAAACCAATGAGCTCTTCATTAACCACCCAGAACAAAAAATTGAAATAGGAAAATACATTGCTTCAGGAGGGACTTCAGACATCCAATGATTGAAAAACTGGAGAATTACTTCCTTTTTCATCATGCAAAAGGGAGGATCTACTTGAAATCCTACAATGATTCTGCTACAGTGTAAAAGGTAAGAGACAAATGTTTGTAGCCGTTCTGCTAAAGTATTCACTGCAGAAAAAAACATGAATAAGACTTTATGAAAAGAACTAACATAGCAATGAAACTAATAAAGTCAACTATATTTCATTTGTATAATCTTTTTTTTTTTTTTTTTTTTTTTCATGGATAATTTAGTATTTCAGCAGGACTAAACATTTGCTTAAGTATATGGTTACATGATTTAGGAAGGAACATTGGTTGAGGAAGGAGGAAGTTGAATCTACCTTAAATGAAGTTTTTGAAAACCCCAGAAAGAAGACTAATAAAATTTGTTTATTTTATAATACGCTTTAATAAAAAATAAAATAACTTTAAATTTTCCATTTGGAAAATTCTAAAAGATTTTTTTTCCCCTAATGATAAAGGGTTTTTGATTTTCACATCATCAGAATGACTGATTCTTCATTCAGAATGTTCATGTTCAGATTGCTATATAACTCTCTGTGGTATCACTGCAGGTTACAGTACATACATGTATTCCAATAAATAATTGAAATAATTGATTACAGGAAATTTATATATATAATATCTGTATTAAGTGGAAAATTAATCAGTTGTATGATCATCTTTACTACACTGACGAATGTAAGAATGCTATGTCCCAAACCCATAATAACCCATTACATTACTATGTCCCATTACATAATAACCATAATTAAAGACTACTTAAACTAAAAAAAAAGATTATTTCAAGAGCTTGCAAAGAATATGAGGGTGTGGATTAATTTGAAATTATATTTGAAGAATATATTTGAAATATATTCTTGTTAAAATCTAGTGAAACTAAAAAGATATCTCAGACTACACTGAATAAAAGGGAGAATTAAATATTTTTTAAATGTATAACGACAGCTCCTCATGATAAAGACAACACAGATATAAAAAATAAGAATAAATAAAACTCATTTCACATATAGTAGTAGATTTCAAGTTCATGAGACTAAGTAGGTGCACAGCTATCCACACAAGTGTTGAGTCAATGAAAAGTAACAGCTGGTGCTATGTGAATCCAGTGAAGCCCCTGAAAAGATTTTTTTTTTTTTTTTTTTTTTTTTTTTTTTTTTTTTCAGCTTTAATGAGTCTATAAAAAGAATAGAGTGTATTTCTCTGAATTTGGATAGATTGTCTTGCATTCTCATACTCTTGACCGTCCATATAGTCCTGCCATTTAACTGTCTGCATTTCTATCATATGTTCAAGCCAACATTAGTGTTTCCAAGAAAATAATGCAGAATGCCATGTCTAAAAAGTCACAGCAAGAAGCATTGTTCCTTACGGCATTGCTTCTGAAACAGGAACACAGAAATTTCTGGATGATTCCTATCTGCAGAAGTGTGATTTGAGAAAAAAATGTTTTTTCATTTTCAAGTAACTGTGATGACACTGAAAGGTTGCTTTAACAAAACAAAATAAACTCTTTAGAAACATTTCTAAAAATTATGATCTAAATGTCAGACTTGGTTTTGAATAGATTGGTCCTCTTTTACCTCACTTTTACCTCTTCCATTGTATAACTAGTGATATAAGACCTACAATGTTGCCTCTATTCCTTTATGAGATAACCTGTACCATTAAATTACTGTCTTTTTTTTTTTTTTTTTTTTTTTTTCCTGTTTGAAAATTATTCTTTCCTTCAGTTCTCATGAAAAATCACTACAAATAATCAAAACAAACTGTGTTTCTGTTCAAAATAGTTGCAAAAGGATTTAGTAACCTAGTTTCACTTGTAACCATAAAAGTTCACTAACAGACTTGGTAAGACAGCAGAGTACAGAATATCATAATTGGATATTTTAATGCAAATTGACAAGAATAAACAAAATTGACAAGAATTTGAAATGGGAAAACAACAACAACACAACAACAAAAACAAAAACAACAAGCAAACAAAAAAAATGAATGAACACATTTAAATGAACACATTTAAACAAAACACATTTAAACATTTTCACCTGCATTTACAGCAAAGTAAAAAAAAAAAAAAAAAAAGAGTTAGAGAGAAATTTTTATATCTACAATACGTATTGACTCCAAAACAGAGTTGTATAAAAAGTCATTGTTTATCAGCATGGAAACTGATTGGAAAAATATAAAACATTTCAAAATTCCTATTTAAATAATGTAAATATTTAAATAATCACAATTAGAAACCATATATAATAATATATGATCCTTATGGGCATGGTATCAAAAGCTGAATAAATATTTTAATATATATTGTATTAGATTACATAGTACCAAATACTTCTGTAAAAATACTGTCTTGGCCTACTTTTAAAAAATATTTAGACCATTGTAACTTGGAAGATTTTTTCCTCTAATCCTCTATCTCCCTTTTGATCTGCATATGCCATTAATTTAATGATTTACAAGCTTGCTTTTATTTGAAGATATAAAGCCTTTTAAATACTGAACCCACTTCCTCTGTTCATAATTTTTCTTCGTTTGACACTACCATCTTTGAATATACTATGCTGTACTAATTTTTAAATTGCAGTTTTGCAACCAAAATTTCATTATGAAAAGAGAAGGAAAAAATCAGACCATTCTTTATAGCATTTCTACAAATCCTCCAAAGCTTTTACTAACTTTTCAATTGCTTTTATTTAATATCATCATTTCAGGAATGATGACATACTGTCAATAATGAACAAATATGAACGTTATTGTACAGATCTAATTCAGAATGAAGATCCTACTGTAAATTTTAATATATATAAAAAAAAAAAAGAAAAAAGAAAAAAGAAACTTGTGACAGACATAATTGTCTGCTTATCTAGGGTTTCCATAGGCATTCTGAACCATCTAAAAGAGCAATGCTACAGGGATATGTCTTGTAGTAAGCTCAATTGCAAAGTCCAGAATAACATAACATAAAACATTCTATGTAGAAAATACACCAAGCTATTCAGTGTATAACTAAAACTAAAACTAAAATACTTAATAACTAAAAGCTTCCAGCATTTTTCAGCACAAAACAGAACAAGAAGAAAAACATGCTAGAAATGATGAACAAATGTCCATTATGACATTTTCTGATTCCAACATTTCATTCTAGTCCCTCTTTCCATTATAATGTCTTCTTAGAGATGATCTTTAAATTTTTTTTTAGACTCTACATGTTAATTGATACAAACCCAATGCCTCTTACTGGATTTTGTTTTTCTAGTGAACCTGTGCTAACCATTAAGACACCGTGGCACCTAAATTGAAGGTGCTTAAGTCCTTCATTAGATCTAGTCTTATTTCTTGTTGCATGTAGGCTTTATATCATTTGTGTAAAAGTTTTCTCCGGTGGGAAAGTAAATCTGTTTTTGCTGTCATCGACAATTTAAAAAGCAGAATTGCAGAGTAACTTGTGCATTAATGCCAGGCTTGAGGGATATTTATATGAACTCTTGAAATTAAATCCTTCAAATGAACCTGCTAATCCTATAGAAGAGACAACCGTGTATTCAGCTAAATTTACTATTCATGTCATAATGATTTGTGGACAAGTTATATCTCATGTGTTGTGTTATCATGTCTTTTTGAAGATGGTTATTTGGATTAGCTATGCAAGTGCATGGTTATTTCTCATAAGATGCTTAGCAAGAAACATCCTTTAACTCAGAATTTCCTCCAGCTGTTTGATCAGAAACCACATTTCTGTAGGCAGATGATATCTAAACTGCAGCTTTTTCTTCAGACAAACTGGAAGGGATCTTCCTTACAAAGCTTAATTTAAATATTTTTCATTACTATTCCTCTAAACCTGTAAACCAATGTTAATTCAGCATTATAAATTCAAACCCAAGCTACGTAATTTTATACAAGATATTCTTAAAGAGGATTTGCAATAAGTAGCTTGTTAAACAGTCTGGAAAGTTTTACTGGCAAACCTAAGAGCTCTTGTTAGCAGTTAATTCTTTTGAAAGAAGTAAAATAAGGTATGGATTTGGGAGACAGCCAAACAGAGGAAAGCAGACAAAACAAAACAAAACAAAACAAAAAAAAGCTTAACAATGGTATGTTTAGGGACCCATCTAACTCTAAACTTTACAAACTGTGACAATGAGATTTGTCTTATAGTTGACATTAAATGTGAACAACGAATGCTTCATTTGTTATCAGAATGTCTAAACAGACTGAAAGTTCCAAGGGCCTTAATGCCAACACAACAAAAAAGATTTATACAATTTTTCATTTTATTTTTCACCTAAGATGTCCATATTTTTTTTGTTGTTATTTTTATTACTATTACTTTATTTAATTTAAATTCTCAGCAGACATCATGATAGAGGAAGACCATCTAAAATTTCAGATATTTTATGTTGTGCTGTAGATGTGGCATACTCACATTATGCCAGTTAGTGAGCAGAACACAACTTGCTGTAAATAATTTCACTTGTTACTATTACAGTTGCTTTAAAATGTCCTAATCTTGCAGAGATCACTTACACAATGATAGCTGCCATACAAAATAGCATATAGATATTTATGCTTACTAGGATTTTTGTTCCTTTATTATTAGTAATAATATATTTATAAAACAATATAAATGCTTTATATTTGATATAACCGAACTGAGAAAGCCAACTGTAACACGAAGCCAAAGGAAGACAAATACAACATCTCAAGTTGCAACACACTCCAAAATGAAGAATATGTGACTTTTTGCCCTGAAACACTGAAGCTGTTGCCCAATTACGCAGCCAGAAAATTCTACCATTTTGGTTTGATGTCAATTTAGTCAAAGATAATTAATGTCCAGTCACACCCTAAGAGGAGGGAAAAAACTGAAAGGTGTGAAAGTCAACTAGAACTGCCCTTGTAATCCGATTAATTAAATTTCCAGCTATTGCAAAGTTTCTATCCTGTTACAGGTAAATGGAGTTAATTTGTCTGAGACTTTGAGACAATATATCCACATGTCCATCAACAGGAAGGATGAAGGATACTCAAGAAAGAGAGAAAAAGAAAAGAAAGAACAGAGAACCCTACTTTCTTTTCTAGTTGAAATGATCATGCACCATGCTGCACACTAACTTTAGATTGTTTAGAACAAGAAAACCTGTTAGCCTCAGAAAAGAATCCAGAGCTTGTATGCCTCTTCTAGAAAGAAAGTCTAATGTCTTCTGGTTTCGGAGATCCTATATGGGATTTTATTTCCAGGACTTTTTACTTAAATTCAGCCTTATACATTCTTAAGATTGTACTTCACCAAGCAAAAACCAAACACAAATAATCCTTTGATTTTAGTTACAGCAGTGAAGACATCTAGGAGGTAGGAATAATTTCTGTTTATAGGCCTAATTGTAGTAATTCATATTAACTACCAAATATGTCAAAAGAAACATACAGAAAAAGTTTAAGTTTGTTCAGAGTTTGATGCTGTCTTAAACAGTTCATAACATAATTATTTACCTAAGTGAGAGTCAATTTAGCAGTTATAATGAAGATAAAATTAAACAGAGTAACTAAATATATACTATTTTATTCCCTCTGATTTTGCACATGGAAGAACAGGAAGTAAAAGGCAGAATTGAGAAAATTTGTGATCCCACTTGCATAACTAAACATATAGTTGGAATACCCCATGGTAGTTAAGTATCACTCACACTTATTTAGCCTGACTTCAAAACAGACTCTGAGCAGGAGATTTGCACAATCTATAAGCTATTGCACAAACTGCTGTTACAACATATGGTTGCAACAGACAGACATGAGCCTCAGTCATCAAGTATTCAGCTACTCTGGGGAAAGACTGTAGTATTCAATATTGCAAAGCCACAGATTCTTACTTGTCATTTGCAATAGCTGACGTTTCAGAAACAAGTGTTAATATTTGATCAAACAATTCCAAATTAAATTAATATTAGCTTAGAAAATCTATTGTATTTCCATTACATACTTCTAGAAGGAGGAGAGAAGGGTGAACTCTGAAAATGTAACCAAACAATTTACTACAAGACAGTTGAAATATTTAACATTTGTGCAAACATGAAAAATAAGCAGTTTGACACACCCAGAGCTGCAGTGTACACAGATGAAAAATCATTTAAGGAGGAAGAAGTGACAAAATTCTTAGCAGTAATCTAAATCAGACCTTTACATCAGCAAGGTAAAGCTTTCCCATCCATCTTAAAACATAAAAATTCTGCCTTTTCTACCCAAATCTTGGTCTGACAATGATATATTTCTCTTTCATATTGGAGAAGTCAAGTCTTACTCCATACTCCTACATTAAAAAGTTAGTCCAAGACTCAGCTTGATAGTTCTCTCATTTACCCATCCAGACATCTCCTTTTCATATCTCTGTCTTCTGTCATTGTTCTAAATGTCAGTCCCCAACCCTGACATTCAAAAATCCTATGCCTTCATTAATCAACAGTTAATCAAACAAACTCACTGAAGTTCCCTCGCATTGTTCCTATTACAATAACAGCCATGCTGGAATAAATCACTTAAATGACAAATAAAATTAACAAATCCCAATGTAGCAGCCACCATATCCAATGCAGTAACTACTGCAGTGCTGATGATATGCAGATGCTTAGGGAAGAAAACAATAAAAGCAGCTATGGCACTTTCCCTTTGCACTCTGCCAGACTCTGTTCAGAAGCTCCCTCAGTTGGATTTTTTCTTCCAGTGTTTAATAATTAACAAAGGATTTTTCTTCCAAGAATTAGCCCACTCTCAATTTGAAACTGCAAAATGTCAGCAGTTGCAATATCCTGTGAGGAGTTTTATGGTTTAATTACCCATTGCATGAAGAATGTACCCATTTTTTGTTGTTGTTTCTTCTTACTTGCTTCATTTGAGGATCTCTGCTTCTCACACTGGAAAGATAGAGGAAGTGATCCTTGTCTATTCTCTCCACACCCTGATGATTCTGAAGATCTCCACTATAGCCTCCATGGAGTCATCTCACTTTCAAAAGAATCCTTCTTTAGTCATTCCAAATACAGAAGCTTTTTTGTGCTTCTTAGTGCAGCCACTGACCTGAACCTTTTCCTGTTCAGCTACATCCTTTCTGAGATGGACCAAAACAGCACTTACTATTCAAGCATGAAGCATTGATTTATAGAGTCATAAGGTTGTTCTCTGTTTTGCTCTGTCTTCTTTTGCAAGTAATATGTGACCCCAAATTTGACCGTTCATTTTTGACAGTTACTGAGCAATTAGTTGACATTTCCTGGGAATTATTCATCATAAACCCTGAATCAAATTACTTAACGGTAATAGTCAGATAGGAGTATATTTTTTAATATGTGAGTCTGTCATTGTTTATTCCCCTTTGTGCATTACTTTCCCTTGGAATAGCAGAAGCCTAGTTAGGCTGTGTGACAGTCAAATACACACAATACAGTTTCTATCACGCAGGTGGGTAGTTGCAGTTTAACATGAGCTGGCTAAGCATTGAAGGTCTTCTATGCTTGTGGAATCAACTCTCGTCCTAAATATCCATGCAATTCCCATGGTAGTTTTACAGCTTGCAACAAGCAACTGTGACTACAAAGCTAACAGTATAGAAAGCCATTAGAAGTAAATTTCTAAACTTTAGAGTCACATCTCTTACTGCTGTGTAAATAAAAAGGCTCAGATTGTTTTCCCTTCCAGAACCACCTGCACCTCCCAAATGATCTTCAGACAAGCTAAGATGAAAAAGGATATGATTAAGCAGCCACTGTTTAATGCACACAAAATTAATGTGGAATGATTAACCTCTCTCTGCTTCTTTGAAACACAGGGGACACGATGCTATGTTTCAGATAATTAATAGATTTCAAAATTTACTGAAGAACCACAATAGCCTTAATATAATATAATATAATACAATATATATATAATAATATATAATATAATACGGAGATGGCAAGTAAGTTTCAGTAAAATTCAGTTTGTGATCTTATTTTAAATTCACTTGAATCAGTGAAATTCTTAAGTTCCATGCCTCATATATTACTTGCTTAAGGAAAAAAAAGGACCCATTTTTTCATAACATTTTCTGTTTATTTCTATTTGGGACAACTATACAATGTGAGGAAATTTTAATGTATCTTTTGATCATGGCTAAAATCTAGAAGGATTTATAAAGTGATCGATTATCATATAGGTATGATGTGAAGATGATCTACTAGAAAAGAAGGTGTTACACTGCTACACCAAGAAGTAATTATACATAAGGATTTCATTAATATATAACCAAAAAATAGTGTAAATTCTTCCTTTTTTTATTTTTTTTTTATTTTTTTTTTATTTTATTTTTTTAATGTTGCTGCTCCATAACATTTTTGAAGCTTTGATATCCAAGGTCTTCCAACATGAAATATGCCAAATTTGAAGAAATTAGTGGAGAAATTCTATGTAGCCTATTTGTTCTACTTGATCATATGGCAGGCTAATGACAATGCCCAAGCAAGAGAGGATGTTTGTCGCTACGTTCTCCACACTACTGGTCTGTCATTGGGTATGTTACACAGCATGTGTTAGAACCCCTGTGTGGCATTCTGCCATATGCATCCCATGCACTACTAATGACGTTTATAACAGTTTAAGAAAGAACAAGTTAAGAACTGAGCTATGAAATGAAGGTAAACTGGTTTATTTGTGTATTATAAAGGATTGAATAGAGTACTTCTACATAGAAGCAAAAAGCACTATATAAATATTGCAAAATATTTCACCCTCTCAAAGAAGGATATGTGTTACAAATGTGGTCTCATATGATTTCATATTTGGACTTTGTACTAAAGGCATCCAGATGGTGTAGTAAGGGATTGTTTCAAAAAAAGTAACTAGCATGCTTGCTGTCAGTGACAGCTTCCAGTTACTGCTAGTTATTTCCTTACTCTTCAACAAACAGAGAAAATATTGCGACAACACTGGAGAAAATTAGAGTCTTTAAGAATTTATGACATGGTAATCTTCACCTTTTTCCATCCATCTGAGAATGGATGGAAACTCCCTTTGGAGATACAGAGTAGTTGTCATTACATATTGCCCTTTTTTTACCTTTCTCTTTCATAAGAGCAGTTTCTAAATCTGTCTGCTCACAAAGAGATATTCCTTCAGTCAGGATAAGGAAAAAAATGGACAAGATTACACTCCTGGACATATATCCTTTTTTTTATTACTTACCTTCATTGTAACTTCACTGGAATCATTATTATTGCCTCATAAAACATGGCAATGGCACCATTATTGCTTCTACTCTACATATGTCGTAGATGTTGATAGCACGGAGAATAATGAAGACATAGACTCCAACACACTAAAATCAATTGAAATGCTTTTAAGTTAGCTGAAAAGCAAGCATGTAAATTATTACACCAGATATGGACCAGTAAAAACTGGCTACAAAACAGTGGAAAGTCATCCATCCATATTCCTTTTTTTTTTTTTTTTTTTTTTTTTAACTTTTCCTTTGTATCAAGGCAGAAATTTTATTTGCAGTCTCACTTCAGTTTTTGGATAACTTCAGACCTTCAGGTATAGATTTTGTAAAATTGTACAACTGTCTTAAAGGTAACAGATAAACAGTCTTAAATGTAATATATAGTGCTTTTTTTCCCCTCAACTTCTAAAAATAAGATTAGATATAATCTTTTTAATGACTGGCAAAAAAAATAAAATTAAAAAATATATATATTTGACATACTACAGATATGAGTGACTTGTTATTGGACTTCCTGTCAAATAACAGGTTATGTGATTTTTTTGTTGTTTATTCACAACCTGGCATGTATCCACAAAGAGGATTAAGGAACTGGAGCATCTTTCATATGGGAAAAGGTTGAAAGAGCTGGGAATGCTTAGCCTAGAGAAGAGAAGGCTCAGAGGAGATCTTATAAATGCCTGAAGGGAGGGTATATAAATACTTGAAGAGAAGATGAAAAGAGGATTGAGCTGGGTTCTTTTCAGTGGTGCTCAGCACCAGGACAAGAGGCAATGTGTACAAACTGGAACGTAGGAGGTTCTCTCTATACAACAGGAAACACTACTTTACTATGGGGGTGAAGGAGCACTGGCACAGGTTTCCTGGAGAGATTGTGGAGACTCCCTCCTTGGAGAGCTTCAAAAGCCACTAGGACATGGTCCTGGGCATCCTGCTCTGGGTGGTCTTGCTTGAATAGAGAGGTTGGACCAGATGGCCTACCGAGGTCCATTCCAACCTCCCTATCATGTAATTCTGTGATTCTGTGACTAGATCTAAACTTCCTGGCTTTTTCTATACCTTGAATTCTAGTATAGATACTATACCGTAATGCTGTGTAGTAAAAACATTCAAGTTTAGGCTTACTGTGTTTGGCTTACTGATTAATTGAGCAATCATTCCTTAACTAGGATCACATATGAAATACATCTTACTGTCAGTTTCATTGCCATGTTCCTTATGCTTGACAGGTTCTGCTTAATAATAATCCTCAACCAAAGTGGCAAATGTTATAAAAAAAATGAGAGGTTTGTTGGCAAAAGTATAAGGTAATAACTGTACAATACTTATAACTGTGAATAACTCTTCTCAGTGACATTAAAACATTTTAAAATTTTGGTCACATAATGTTTGCCACTGAAATAAGCTGCCTGCTACTCACAGGTGTTAGCAAAAGTGTGTACAGAATGTTCCAAAAAAAGCAGATTATTTTGTTGAATCTTCAATGTGAACACAAGCAGCATTTATTTAAAGACACAGAACAAACTTTCTGACCTTGTTTATATTTCAAAATGAAGGAAAAAAAAAAGGGGGGGGGGCACAGACCCAATTTTTTGTCTCTGAGCAACCTTTAAGTAATTGTGTTCGATCATTTTTTTCTGAGCTGTCTAAATTAGAACAGGCTTCCTTCTTCTTTCATTAATTGATATTGCAATGATTATTTTCCTAACCTTGAACAGTATAAGTCTTATGGGTTAAAGCTGACCTGGTCTGCAACAGATGAGGTTTAGAGAAGCAGAAGAAGGAAATTGAATTCCTGTTCTTGGAATGCAGGCTCTCATAAAGCACAGCCAAGCAGAACACCAGAAAAGCAAATACCTGATCAGAGGAGATCCTGTTATGTGCTTCTACTAATTAATGTACAGGTAAGGCATGACAATATGCTGCCTTAGCACTGTAAGGATCGGTTTGTCAGAAAATATGGAAACATGTTGTAGTTGTACCTGAGGCAAATCATGTTACGGAAAAATAAGCCTGCCCTTTGGTAACTTTTCAGATTGTACCATACTCCTGAATATATTTTAAAAGTGTCATCTATCACAGATATCATCAAATAACTAGTATGTGATGTGTTCTGCACACTCCATCAGTTACTGCTTACTGGTAGCAAGAAGTAAATTTAGGAACATATTCTGTTCTAGCAGGAGAACTTTATGGCATACCTTTACTTCAGTAACAGATGGGATTTTTTTAGTTATTCTGCAAGGCAGAACAATGTGCTGTTGGAAAACCAGTCAGATATATTGCAGGATGTTGCTATTCTTACTCATATTACATTAATTATACTAGTTCTTTATTCCATGAGTAATACCACTAAACATGACGAAACCACACTTATGTTAAAGTGCTCCTCAGCATGAGTGTGAGAATCTGGACCCAAATTCTTCTATCTGCTATTTCAATGCTTCGGCTTATGAAGTGTACATAACAATTTAGAAGACTTTAGCAAAACATGAGTTAGAAAACAGTAACAATCAAGGGCTTTTGAAGGAGATGACATTAATTTATCCTCTGAAAGAGGTAAAAGTCACTAACTGTTTGGCTGACACACAACAAAATATTTTCTCTAATCAAATACACCTCTTTTTTCTCTTACCAAATTAGGCTGTCAGATTCAATCTTTTGGGAAAGTTATATGTTATAGCAGTGAACTAATAATGTTCAGGCCTTTTTATTTAACCAACACTATTTATCAGATTTTGTAGATATTCATCCACATTCTAACGCGCACTTGAGTGAAAGCTTTACTTACACTTGCCATTAGCTTATACAGCTGTACAATAAAAGCATTACATTTTTATACTGATTCACTGAATAAGGAAATGAAGTCTTGAGTATGTCATCTATACATGATTTTGGTCTGATTGAAGCAAACTGAACAATACATAAGTTTGAATACAACACAAAGACATTTCAAACTAACAATTTTCATGAAAATAAAATAGGAAGATTTTCTTCCTGTAGTTTTTCACTCAGAAAAAAATAAAAATAAAAATTTCCACAGTCACCGTATCAGGCAATTTTATTAATGCTTACAGAGATATATTTTTGTAAAATCAATATATATTTGCATCCATCACAGGCTAAGATAATCATCTGGAATGAAGAAAGAACGACACAAATATTTATCTTCTGATTTATGATGATGTCTTTAAAGCCCAGTAATATGAAGATAAAAGCTTCACTGTTATTGTTAGAAAAGGCTGTAAATTATGAGAGAAGATTAAGTGTACAATCTTGACAGATTAACTAGGATTAATTCCTAGTAATGGATGACACTAAATATTGTTAAATCGAAATGTACATTTGTGTTAAAAAATAGTTTTGATTCATATAGTATTCGTTGAAACTATCAATCATCTGTGAACTAGTCTCTGTGGACTAGACTGCTGACAAAAATAGTGATGCTAGAAAAAGAACAAAATATTACACATACAATAAACTTTTCTCTTTGCTTTCAGGAACATCCTTATTCCACGAGAAATAAATTAAAAAAAAAAAAAATGCATTTTCTGGGTTGGTTATTTATTTATTTATGTTCTCGTAACAAATAGTACTTTTGGAAATGCAATTAGTGAGAAGTCAGTGGAAGTTTCCTGAGCAAAGACTTTTAGAACAGAAGTGTAATTTGTGATTTCTTGAGCTACATATTTCACAAATTTATAAACCCCACATTGTACCAAGAATGTATTTGACAGTGTTATTCACATACTCTTAATTACTATGCAAGTCACCTGGAAATGACTAGTATAAATACAATTATTTCTTAAACTGAAATAGCATTTAAAATATGTCTAATTTTATAAAAATAAATAAATAAAAAATAGGTAGTGCCAGACATAAGTCTCCATATCTTGTATTTTCAGCTTTCATTTAGTGACTTTCTAATCAGATCACTTACTTGTGTGTAGAAGCTGTCCCTTGAAGCAAAGCCTGATTCACTCAGTTCCACTCAAAAGCATGCTATCATTCTTCATCACATGCTGCAGATGCTGGCATATGTCCCCTACTAAAATCAGTCTCAAATAATCTGGAAAGGCCTATTTTAATTAAGCCATATACTGGCCAAAAAAAAAAAAAACAAAAAAACAAACCAAACCAAACAACCAAACAAAAAACAGCGACAACAGCAACAACAACAAAACAAAATCTTCCCCACATCTCCCCCCACATACCAAGAATACCAACACCATGAGGAAAGACTCAGTAAGTGTATTTCTAAAATCAGATCTTTTTGGTGTGGGTGTGTAGATAGTTTCACTGATAAAGAAATGTTCCTTCCTGTTGCATTTTTGAGTTCTTGCCTGCTTTCCCTTTTATTCCTACGTCAAACACAAACCTTGATTTTTCTGCAGGGTCTAAACATCTTCCAAATCCTAATACTTAGTTTTGTCTCTGTCATTTTTCTTGACTTACTAGGAGTCTTCTTCCCTCACAAACATCTTGCTTCCCAAGTGACCCAGCTTTGTTGAACTAGTAAGCTGCACGATCTTTCCACCCTCAAATGTTTTCTTCTAGTCTCTTTTACTTTTTACTTTGTTTCCTATCTCTCCTATCTCCAGACAAATTCTTTAAAACACAATCTGATCCAACTACCAAACCAGAAAAAGCTAAAGTCTATCGGTCTCATAGAATCACAGAATATCCCAAGTAGGAACGGAACCTTCAAGGATCATGGAATCCAACTCCAGGTTCCACACAGAATCACCCAAAAATCAAACCATATGTATGAGAGTATTGTCCAAACACTCCATCAGGCTGGCTACCTTGACCACTTCCCTGGGGAGCCTGTTCCAGAGCCCAGCCACCCTCCAGTGAGGAACTTTTTCCTGATATCCAGCCCATCCCCAGAGGTAGCTGCATGCCCTGGGTTATAGAACTTGCTTTCTGCTCCTATTCTCTTTTCTCCAGAGAGAAGAGATCACTGCCTGCCCCTCTACAAAGGCCCATACAGGAATCAAACCCACAACCTTGGCATTATTAGCCCCACACTCTTACAAACTGAGCTAACTAGCCCTATTGTACTGCTGGTTCTTCCTCTGTTACTAGTGTGTCTTTTCTATTGACATCTTATGCATCACAGGTTCTCAGGTTGCTTAGGAGAAACTGTTAAATGCTTTACTTGGGGTATAATGTACTTCATAGAGGAACATTTGTCTTTTATATACCTGTAAGACATCACACGATCCTTTGTATTACAGCAACAAAACCACTTATGAAAATTATGTAAATGGGCACTGAAAGTATATATAAGATGCAAAATATTTACAAAGAATCTTTTAAGGGCAAGAGACAGGTTAAACATTTTTAGATCTGAATACAAATGAACTTCAGAGGTATTTGATACCAAAATTTATAGCTGGATCAAAATTTTCCAGGGATACAACTTCTATTAAGACATAAAAATACTGTTTCTATTTACAGTGTTTCTATTTCAAACAATCAAAATTCCTATTTTTATACAAATTTTGCAGATGAAAGTTCTTTAGCAGAGCATTTGATACTGTTTCCTACAGTATTTTCCTGGAGAAACTGGCCCCTCATCTCTCAGATAGATGTGCTGTTTGCTGGATAAACAACTGGCTGGATGGCTGGCTCCAGAGGGTCCTTGTGAATAGAACTAAATCCAGTTGGCAGCTGGTCACAGGTGGTGTTCTCCATGGCTCAGAATTGGGGTCAATTCTCTTTAATATCCTTATCAATTATATTGATGTATTATCAATATCTTATCAAGATATCAATAAATATCAGTGATATGATGATGATCGAATGCACCCTCAGGAAGTTTGCAGACAACACCAAGTTGGGCAAGAATGTTGATCTGCCTGAGGGTAGGAAGGCTGTACAGAAGGATCTGGATGGGCTGGATGGATGAGCCAAGGCCAGTCTCATGGCATTTAGCAAGGCTTGGTGCTGGGTCCTGAACTTGGGGCACAACCACCCCAACCACCCCATGCAGTGCTACAGGCAGGTGGAGAGTGTCTAGAAAGCTACCTGGCAAGAAAGGAGCTGGGGGTGCTGGTTGACAGGTGACTGAACGTCAGCTAGCAGCATGCTCAGGTAGCCAAGAAGGCCAATGACATCCTGGCTTGTATCAGGAATAGTGTGGCCAGCAGGACCAGGGAAGCGGTTTTCCCGTTAGGGAACAGGACTGGTAAGGCCACACCTTGAGTCCTGTGTTCAGTTTTGGGCCCCTCACTGCCAGAAGAACATCGAGTTGCTCGAGCATGCACAGAGAAGAGCAATGAAGCTGGTGAAGGGACTAGACAACAAGAGTTATGATGAAGAGCTGAGGGAATTTGTTTAGTCTGGAGAAATGGAGGCTGAGTGGAAACCTCATTGCACTCTACAACTACCTAAAAGGATGCTGCAGTGAGGAGGGTGTCAGTTTCTTTTCTCAGGTGACAAGGGATAGGACGTGGAAATGGCCTCTAGTTGCACCAGGGAAAGTTTAGAGTAGATGTCAAAAGAATTTATTCATGGAAAGAGTGGTTAGGCATTGGAGCTGGCTCCGCAGAGAAGGGATAGAGTCCCCATCCCTGGAGGTGTCTAAGAGACATATCGATATGGCACTTAGGGACATGGTTTAATGGTGGACTTGGTAGTGTTAGGTGATGGTTAGAGCTGATGATCTTGAAGGTCTTTTCCAACCTAAATAATTATATGATTCTAAGATTATTAAATGAATTGTCTTTGCAGATATACATGAAAATATTCACATGCTTTATAAACTTAGGCACACAGCCCGTGTGTCTGAGGTGCAAGCCTGTATTCCAAATACAAAGAGTCATGTTAATGGGGCTTCTAATTCAGACACATACTGTAGATGCCTTAAAGGGGATATTAAGAATAACACCCATATCAGCAATGGGGATGTTTTTCAAGTAGATGCTATGTAGAAAAATGGCAGAATCTGACTTAAAACAAATAGAAATTGTATCAGGTCTAGGTTAATCTGTACTAAACTATAATATAGGCACATTATTTTAATAATAATAATAATAAAAACTAAATACAACAAAATATTACCTAAAAGAAACGACATTAGAAATTGCTTCAGAAAATGTGTAAATTCTAATTATTTTTTTCCCCTCAGAATACTATGAATGTTCTGAAAGTTGCATTAAAAATTGATTGGCTTTTAAGAATCCTTATGAATACTTACCTTTGTACCTTAACCTGTGAGGAGCTCAGTAATTTCTTGAAAGTGCTGTTACTTTTACTAGATCACGTCTAGAATACATAGTGCTTCATAAAAAACATAGTTTTAAAAATGTTCCAAACTTAATATCAGATAAACTAACTTATAGCTGGTTTATTACATTATTCTAGGCCATCCAATGAAAAATATACTTTGGATGATAAAATGATTTTTGATCTGTTCACAGAGGAAGTTTTTTGCTTGGATTGCTTGCCATTCTCCACCCAGGTAGATGCTTTGAAAAACACTCTGTACACTTACTTGATTTGCTCTACAAGGAACAATATATAGCCAAATAAATAAAGATAATTCCAATGCAACCATTTACCAACACTTCATTGTAGTATTAATCTTTTTGATGGATTGTTGATACTTACTAAGCTTTAGGAGAAGTTTTGTAGATTAACTTAAAGTGCTTTTTCTGAGAGTATTTATGCAAACAAAACACTATTCATATAAAGCAAACACAAAAGACAAATTGACAAAGTAAAAATGAATTAAATTCCAAGGTAGAGGAGCAGTCCTGTAAGTTTTGCCATTGTTTAATTCTGTTACAAAATTATCTTAGGTAGCTGCTTAGTAATACTTTACACTGTCACTGTAATTTTTTAATTTAAAATGTTTTAAATTTACACAGGATTGACTCTAGTATAAATAGACTTAATTATGTTAAGAAATTTGCTTATCTACTCATGCAATCAATTAAAGGTTACTCCCATCCCCACATACATGAGGAAAGTCTAAGTAAAGCTCAGACAGCTTAATTTGCAGGCTTTGCACAATAAATTTAATATTACTGTGTAAAGGCAGAAGGGGGAAGCCCCATCCCACTATTGATAGATTTAGTCAGACCACCACTTCAGTGTATCTATAAAATTTACTTATGGAGTTTTATTGGCAGCAATCTATTTTCTGTATGTAGTGCCACCATTTTTAGTGGAATGTAATTTTAGTTCTAGTTTAGCTGTGTTGTATATGGTTTCCATGTACCTTTCTAAACCTTTCTAGCTTGGATGAAATATTTTTTGGTGGTGGTGTTGGTGTGGTTGCTTTTTTTGTTTGTTTGTTTGTTTTAATCAGCAGAGGGAAGAAAGTCCTATGAATTTTAGGTATTGGTAAGGAATATGGTAGGAGCAAAGTATATGAAGGAGTAGGAAAGTGAAGAAGTGGAGTTTGGAGAAGGTGACTAGAAATAAATATGAAAGAAAGGTTCTGGAAGACAAGTGAGTAGTATTCATGGGTAAATATGGAAAGTCTGTGTATAACTGATTTTTCCTCTCCAGGTGCCTATCTGTCCTTGTCAAAGTATGTTTTTGCCATGATAGTACTAAGGCCTAAGAGAGAACTCCAGGATAAAAAGATTTAAAGGAACATGTTACTGAAAACACCAAAGGAAAAATAGAGGAATTTTAAAATTTTTTGCTCTGTTTTATAAAGTTTTCAGAAAATATCTGTTTGGTTATTTAGCACATAATAACATGCAGTCACAACTTAGGCAACTTAATTTTCCAAAATATGATATATACCACTTAATACTTCACAATTTGAGATACAGCAGGTGGAAAGATAAATAATACATTCCTCAAATATATTGTTATTTATATTTTTAAATAAAATCAGTTTAAAAACATAGCTCATCTCTCACCCTTAGACTTTCTTCAGTGCAACCTAATGGAAAGTACTGAACAATTAGACAGGCAGTGAGTGCTATTGTGACAATTGTGTCATATTTGCCATCGTGAGACACTTTTAAGAAACCCAATGTTAACAATGAAAAGTTTTCAGGCAGGAGTTTGTTATTTTATGTTTGATACTGCGTTCTGTGAATCTTGTTGATGTTTATTTCCAGCTCCTTTTATAGACTGGCTGATAAAATCATCTGTTAATAAAATTCTGTGGCTCTCTACAGAAAACTGTGCTTGTGCCTGAATTCTGCTTGCAGGTAAACACTGTATCTCCAAAAAACCACACTTGAAATTAACAAGGCAAGAGGAGAACAGATAATCATGGTCTTCCACCATAATAAACTCTTAAGAGCCATGATTCTTTCTGCCTTCTGCTAAGAGTTGTGTATGGAAGATATCATCTTGAAAGTACTCTTTTGTCATATACTAATTGCTTATTCTTGAGCAAATCTATGCCCACATTAATACTCAGTTCAAAAAATAAAATAAAATTAATCATGGGGTTAGAATAAATATGTTTACTATATTTATGGGATGGGATAGGATAGGATAGGATAGGATAGGATAGGATAGGATAGGATAGGATAGGATAGGATA
>CM021766.1:74140336-74164783 GCA_011076525.1 Nettapus auritus
TAGGATAGGATAGGATAGGATAGGATAGGATAGGATAGGATAGGATAAGATAGGATTGTTCAATTGAAAGTGACCTACAAAGATCATCTAGTCAGACTACTTGTCCTCATCATGTATAACCAAAAGTTAAGGCATTGAGGACATTGTCTAAATGCCTCTTGAACACTGACAGACATGGGACATTAACCACCTCACTCAGAAGCCTGTTTCAGTGTTTGACCACCCTCACGGTAAAGATGTTTTTCCGATGTCGTTCTGACCCTCCCCTGGTACAGTTTTTTCCAATCCTGCCCGTCCTGCCATTGGTGACCAAGAGCAGAGACTGGCACCTCCCTCCATGCTTCCCCTCCTCAGGAGGCTGCAGAGAGCCATGGGGTCACCTCTCAGCCTTCTCTTCTCCAGAAGAGACAAACCAAGTGTCCTCAACCTCTATTCAAAGGGCATGTCTTGCAGACCTTGTACTAGCTGTGTTGCCCTCCTCTGGATATTTTTAAGGTCCTTAACGTCCTTTTTTGTATTGAGGAGACCAGAACTGCATACAATATTCGGGGTGAGGCCACACCAACATTAAATACAGCAGGAGAATCACCTCTTTTGACTGTCTGGCTGTGTTTAATGCACCCCAAAACTCAGTTTGTCCCTTGGCTGCCAGGGCATGCTGGTGGTTCACATTGAGCCAGCTGTCAGTCAGCACTCCCAGGCCACTTTCTGCTGAGCTACTCCCCAGCCACTCATCTCCCAGGCTGTGCCTCTATCCAGCATTATTCCATTACAGGTGCAGAACCTGGCTTTTAACCCTTGCTGAATTCCATGCCATTGCTGATTTTCCAGTGCTCAAGTCTATCTAGATCTCTCTGCAAAGCCTCTTGTCCCTCCTGGGAGCCAACAGCACCTCCAGTTTAGTGTCACTGGCAAACTCACTGAGGATGCACTCCATACCATATCATTGATTAAACTGTTAAACAGGACTGGCCCTAGAATTGAGCCTTGGGCAACACAACTGATGACCAGCCACCAACCAGAAGTAGCTCCATTCACTACAGCACTTTGAGCTCTACCATTGAGCCAGTTCATCATCCAGTGTAGCATGAGCTGGTTTATTTCACAGTTGGACAATATGTCCAGAAGGATGTTGTGAGGGATAATGTCCAAGACCTTAATAAGATCCAGAAAAATTAAGTCTGCTGCCTTCTCTTAATTCACCAAGCAGGTGACTTTGTAACAGAAGAAGATCAGATTACCAAGGCAGAACTTCCGCTACAAGAACTCATGTTGACTATTTCTAGTAATAGGTTTGTTCTTGAAGTGCCTTCCACTGTCCCTCAAGATAATCTTCTCCATACCTTTTCCAGGGACTGAGGTTAGACTAACAGGTCAGTTTCCTCGGGTTTCTCTCGTGCCCTTCCTGTAGATTGGAATAACACTGGCTAGCTTCCAGTCAGCAGGGACTTCCTCAGACTGGCAATTTTTTGAGAGGTGTCCAGCTATAACACCCAGTAACTCCTTCATTACTCTGCAGTGAATCCTGACAAACATGAACTTACAAACATCCAATTGATATAACTGTTCTCTTACAATTTCAGTGGCTACAAATGGAAAATCATTGCTCCCCCAGTCATAGTCCTCCAACTCAGAAGACTAGGCAGCCCAAGATCTATCATTAATACTAAAATCTGAGGCAAAAAGGACATTAAATGCCTCTGCCTTTTCCTCATCCTTACTTGTTAGGTGACCAACTTCATGAAATATTAGTCCAATGTGTTCCTTAGATCTCCTGTTGACATACTTTGAAGACTTTTTCGTTGTCTGACAACACTGTGGCCAATCTTTGTTCTTTGCCTTTTCTTGCTTTCTCCCTGTAAATTGGAGAGGAGACAGTGGTCTGAAGTGGAGGACAGTCTTGTTCCTGGTATAATGAAACCCAGCCTTTACATGAGGCAGTAGTTTTAACTAAGACTCCTACCTGAGAAAGATTCTGGGGTTTTGTTCAATGCTCATATAGGTTGATAGACTTTTCAGCAACAAGTAAAGTTCCCTAACAGTACAGTAGCATTAAAAAAAATGCATGTATGAAGAATTGTTCTACAAGCATTTAAATAATTCACAATCATTTTACTACAGGCTTAAAATATACAACAAACAACAGGAGACAATTCTGATTAGTGCGAAAAAAATGTCAAAGGTACAGAATCAGGTATCTGCATTTTTGCTATGTATAAAAATATTTCAGAGCTGCAGTCATTCATAGCAGTATTAGTTTAATGTGACTCTAGTTGAATAGAGTAGGAATAGCTCCAAACCTACAGTTCTAAAAACAGTAGTGTTGCTTGAAATATATATCAGTATGAAAGAGAAATATCTGTCTCACAATGTAAGTATTCTATAATTATTTTTATTTATTTTGACCTGAACAAAATAGCCTCACCAAAGTGATTTTACATGTTATGTGATTAACGTAACCCACCTTCAATTTTTGTATTCATGCTGAATATGTCTGTCATATATAAAGTCCATGATACTGTTGCCTTTCTTTGCCCCAGAGACATATTGCCAGCTCATGTTAAACTCGGTTTCCAACAGGACCCCCAGGTCCTTCTCTGCAAAGCTGCTTTCCAGCTGATTTCTCCCTAACATGTACTGGTGCAGGGAGTTGTTCCCCACCATATGCAAGACTCAACAATTCCCTTTGTTGAGGTCAGGCCAACTCATTACTCCACCTTGTTGCGCTTCCTCTGAGTGGCAGCTCACCCATCTGGTATACCAGCCTCTCCCAATTCTGTATAATTTCCAAACCTGAGATACACTTGGTCCCATCATGCAGGTCATTATAAAGAGATTAAATATTATGGGATCCAGTATTGGTCCATGGGGCACACTATTAGTAACTGGCCTCCAGATGGGCTCTGAGACTAGCAGTTCAGCCAGTTTTCTGTTCTATTCACTATCTGATCTGTACTTTCATCAACTTGTATATTAGGATGTTATGGGAGACGGTGTCAAACCCTAACTAAATCAAAAGTAAATGACATCCACTGCTCTTCCCTCATCTACCAAGCCAGTTATCACATTTTTTTAGAAGGTGATCAGGTTGGATAAGTGTGATCTCCCCTTCAAAAATCCATTCTGACAACTGCCAATCACTTTCTTGTCCTTCCTATGCCTCAAAATGGTTTCCAGGATTATTTGTTCCATCACCTTTCCTGGGACTGACATGAGGCTGATTGGTTAGTCGTTCCCCCAATCCTTCTTTTTGCCTTTAGGAAGGCAGGAGTGACACTTGCTGTTTTCCAGTTCTCAAGAACCTCTCCTGATGTCCATGACCTTTCAAAAATAATTGAATGGTGTTGCAATGACACTAGCCTGCTCCCATTGCATCTACAGATGCATCCCATCAGGCTCCATGACTTGTGTGTTCAATTTGTTTAAATATTCCCTAATCTAACCCTCCACTACCAAAGCTGAGTCTTTCTTGCTCCAGACTGTTTAGTCTCAGGAACCTGGGATTAATGAAGGAGAAAGTGATCTTGAAAATCAATGAGCTCTCCTGGATCTCTCTTCTCTCCAGGATTGTATCTCATGCAATTCTTCCAGGCAGATGCCTGAACAGGCTACAGTCTGCTGTATTAAAGTCCATTGTTGTGATCCTGCTTTTTGCCTTGCTTCTAACTTACAGGATTCTGAATTCCACCATTTCATGGCCATTCCAGCCAAGGCTGCCTCCCAGTCTTCACATTTTTCACCACAAATCAAGATGATATTTACGTTTTTTACAGCCCAATAAAAGCTATATCTATCTTATTTTAAAACATTATTTTAAAAGTGCTAAGTTTTAAGGTAAAATGGTCTTCATGTTGGTTGGCAAACTGTTTGAGAGTTGAGTAAAATATTTTACTTCCTGACTTGTTTTGAGACTATGATAAATGGTACAACTTAAAATTTTCACAAGATCAGATGTCAAAGTATATCCGATTTTTGCAGAACAAAATGAAGAATTTTGACTTACTTTAGAAGGCATTTAATAAGTGATAACAAAACATTTTTTATTTTTAATTTTCAGAAGTATAAAATATTTACATTGCACATTTGGATTCCCTTTGAATATGATGCTAGTGATTTGGATTGATAGATTGACCTTCAGAAAAATTGGTTAACAAACACCAGCACTTCACTTAAATATCTGATATCCAACATAACAATAGGAAATGCTAAATCAAAGACAAAAAAAAAAAAAAATCATCACAGTTTAAGCAGAAAGCAAAACTGATAATTTAAAGGCAGTCTATGTTTAGAAAAGTAAGCTTCTTGCTTTCAACATGTCTTTATCATTGCCTGCTTTCTTTTTTTTTTTTTTCTTAATATTATTATTTAGTTGACTTGAGACCTGACTTTACAGTGATTTGCAACTGAAAAATGCATTACAGAATTAAGAGACCTAGATCCTGCAAGATCGAGATAGCAACAGTGAACTCATTTATATTTATCAAGCTACAGTAGGAAATGAAGAGTTAAATGGTCATGTATATATTGCAGTATCTCATGCTCAAGTTAGATCAACATGAAATATTTGTTACTCATGCTGACAGCTCACATATATAACAAAGTAAAAGAGAGCAGGTGAAATTTCAGTTTACTTGAAAAAAAAAAAAAAAAAAAAGGTTAGATAAGCTACTCCAAATTATATATTAAAAAAATGTGACCAGTCTCCAGTTCTTTCTAAATTTTGCTGCTAATCTTATCAACAAGGAACTGCAGCTGTAATATTAACGATGTAAGGGACATACAGCTGAGGACATACAGCAAATTACATATTCTTTGAAATATGACCATGAATAAAATCCGGTCATCTGTATAAAGATAAATGTATTTTGTCACTAAGGCAGATCTTTTCAAAATCCCAGTGGCTATATACCTACATTTTAAAATATGCATATCTGATATCTGCCCCAAAGCCTTTTTTTTTTTTTTTTTTTTTTTTTTTAGTGCACCAGAATTGATTTGTTTGCTTACACACTGAAAAAAATAACCCATACAGTAAAAACTGATAATTTTCTTCTCCTAAGTTAAAGATTTTTACTTCCAACAGAGTAATGTCATGTACTTTTTAACTAGGTCCACTGATACTGTCCAGACAATAAACTTAACAGCCCACTATATCTGAACAATACCTGAAATTAATAGTTACTGAAATGTCCACAATATGAAGCAATAAATATCCACAGCTAAAGTAGTAAAAGGAGCTCTTTTACGTATTTGTGCTGAAACCAATAACCAGGGTACAACTTGTGCTCTCAGTTATTTTCTTTGTTATGGTAAAATACAAATATACTAAATGACTTTCTATAAGCAGTACCTATTTGAAACTCCAAATGATCTGCAAAGAACCTTTCAAAACCCACCTGAGGCATTCCTGTGTAATGTGATCTAGGTGTTCCTGCTCCGGCAGGGGGATTTGACTAGATGATCTTTCAAGGTTACTTCCAATCCCTAATATTCTGTGACTCTGATTCTGTGAACCTGAGTATAGCTAAATATATATACTCTTGAATTTTCAGCTTACTGTTAAAAGACTTCTTGACTCAGAAAGACTGAACAACAAGGATTTTGAAATCATCTTTGACAATACATATGGCAAGAAAGCCAAAGTTTCACATACATGTTAAAACACTTTAACAACACATTTTTGACTCTCTCTTCAGTTATGCAGCCATAAGGTAAACCAACATATATTGTTTCATTTTCTTCACTCCCCCCCCCCCCCCCCCTACTTTTTGTACTTGCTAGAGACACAAAAGGAAATCCTGAGAGGAAGAGTAAAGAAAAAAATATAGGGAAGCAACTCTCATTTCTAATGAAACAGAGAATGTGCTTTGAAATGAGTGGAGTACAATATCAGTGAGAACTCTTTTCTGTTCAGTACAAATGATTTTGTCTTCTATCCCACATTCTTTCTCAAATACCACCAGATTCTGGAACCCTTCAGCTTCTTATACATAGCATACACTCTGCATGGAAACCATGGGTAGCTAGTAGGTACAAAGAGTCAAAGGAGACCAGGAAGAATGGAAGGGAACCATGAAAGATTCATCTGGTATTACAGGAGAACTCATCCAGCTACCAACTCAGTAGACTTGAACTATGCAGAAGTTCTAGTTCTCTAGAGTGAAGAATTGGCAGGTTGTGATAGAAACGCAATGGTATAAAATACAGTAGTTTATAGAGATACTTTTTCTGTGCAGAAATATGCATTAGGCCAACAGTCTTCTGTCTACACCAAATTTTTAGAGTTAAAATGCGTATCTCTACACTGTACCACACAGCTATAATCCAGAGGACAGTGACAGTAAAAGACCTCAGATTGGAGATTACACTTTTTGCTATGGAGTCATTCCCCACATAGGCCTAGAATCAAAAAAAAAATTAAAGATAAAATATTCCCTCCCTGTGTATAATAAAGCTGTTTATTTTTCTGGAACTGTACACATTCATAGCTTCAGCCTTAACCACAAATGTCAGGGCTTTCATACTAGTCTCAGTGATATTTAAAATTTATGAGGTAAGACTGTGGAACTGACAGAGTAACAGACAGCATAAACCGTGTATGGGATTTTTTTTTAAATTGAAAAATGGAGGAAATTATCATAATCAAAAACATACCAATTTCTTATCTGAACATCCAGCACCTCTGTGCTTATTCAAACTTCACTAACGTCCATGTTTATATACAAGTTCTCATAATTTTATTAAAGTTTACCGAGTGTGGGCTTTCTGTAATGAAAACATGGAAATATTATGCTGCTTAAACAAACATTTATTGACAGTAATATTTATTCTACAATGCAAGGTTATATTTTATACTATGTACAGGAAAATTCTTGATTTTTTTTTTTTCTTTATTGAATTTGTCAATACCGCTACTTGATTGTTTCTCAGTTTCTGACAAGCCAGAAGGCTGTGCTGCCATTCAGCGAGACCTGGACAGGCTGGACAGCTGGGCAGGAAGAAACCAGATGCAGTTTAATAAGAGCAAGTGTAGAGTCCTGCACCTGGGAAGGAACAACCGGAAGTATCAGTACAGGCTTAGGGACGACCTGCGGGAGAGGAGCTCTGAGGAGAAGGACCTGGGGGTCCTGGTGGACAACAGGTTGACCATGAGCCAGCAGTGTGCCCTGGTGGCCAAGAGGGCCAATGGGATCCTGGTGTACATAAAAAGGAGCATGGCCAGCAGGTCAAGGGAGGTGATCCTCCCCCTCTACTCTGCCCTGGTCAGGCCTCACCTGGAGTACTGTGTCCAGTTCTGGGCTCTCTGGTACAAGAAAGACAGGGATCTCCTGGAAAGAGTGCTGCAGAGGGCCACAAAGATGATACGGGGCCTGAAGCATCTTCCCTATGAAGAAAGGCTGAGAGACCTGGGTCTGTTCAGTCTGTTGAAAAGAAGACTTAGAGGGGATCTCATCAATGTGTACAAATACTTGAGGGGTGAAAGACAGAAGGATGTAGCCAACCTCTTCTCAGTGGTTTGTGGGGATAGGACAAGGGTCAATGGCCACAAGAGCACAGGAAGTTCCGCACCACATGAAAAAGAACTTCTTCACGGCGAGGGTGAAGGAGCAGTGGAACAGGCTGCCCAGGGAGGTTGCGGAGTCTCCTTCTCTGGAGATATTCAAGGCCCGTCTGGACGGCTACCTGGGCAGCCTGCTCTGGGGAACCTGCTTTGCAGGGGGGTTGAAACCGATGACCTTTCGAGGTCCCTTCCAACCCCTAGAGTTCTGTGGTTCTGTGATTTTGTGATTCTGTTATTCTCTGTGATGAAGAGTGTAGTTTCAGAATATTTAAAAATAAAGAGCTGGCAGAAAGCATTTACATTTAAAGTCCATTAATTCTATCATCCCTCTATGTTAGCAATTCTAAATAACTTATAAATTAATGCTCATAATACTTTTAGAGGTACACAAACCCCAAACCCTGGAAGCTCCTGACTTGAAATATTGAGAGAGAGACAGAGAGAGAGAGAGAGAGGGAGAGAGAAAGGAAGAAAGAAAGAAAGAGAGAGAGAGAAAGAGAGAGAGAAAGAAAGAGAGAACGAAAGAACGAAAGAATGAACAAAAGAACGAAAGAATGAAAGAACGAAAGAAAGAAAGAAAGAAAGAAAGAAATGAAGAAAGAAAGAAGGAAAGAGAGAAAGAAGGAAAGAATGAAGGAAAGAAAAAGAAGGAAGGAAGAAAAAGAAGGAAGGAAGGAAGGAAGGAAGGAAGGAAGGAAGGAAAGAGAGAGAAAGAAAGAGAGAAAAAGAAAGAAAGAGAGAAAGATAGAGAAAGAAAGAGAGAGAGGGAGAGAAGGGGAGAAAGAGAGAAGGGGAGAAAGAGAGAAGGGGAAAAAGAGAGAAAGAAAGAATCTAGAATTAACATTTGACCTTGCATATTTTTAAGAGTTAAAAACAAAATGAGCATCAGTTCATCAGGCCAAGGATCCACATGGATGTCTTTCTGGAAAGAGCATAGTAATAAACTTCAAGTCAAACCTCTAGATAATATTTGGGGTAATTTAATATAAGCATTAGAAAAACAACATAATCTGAAGCAACATTATCAATGATCTGCATGAGGGGATCGAGTACACCCTCAGTAAGATTGCAGATGACACCAAGTTAGGTGCATGTGTCGATCTGCTCGAGGGTAGGAAGGCTCTGCAGGAGGATCTGGATAGGCTGGACCAATAGGCTGAGGCCAACTGTATGAAGTTCAACAACCCCAAACAGCACTACATGCTGGGAGATGAGTGGTTAGAAAGATGCCTGGCGGAGAAGGACCTGGGATTATTGGTTAATAGTCAGCTGAATATGAGCCAGCAGTGTGCTCAGGTGGCCAAGAAGACCAAGAAGACACAGTGTGGCCATCAGGGCTAAGGAAGTGATTGTCCACTTATAGTCGGTTCTAGTGAGGCTGCACTTTGAGTACTGTGTTCAGTTTTGGGCCCCTCACTACAAGAAGGACATGGAGGTGCTTGAGCGAGTCCAGAGAAGGGCAATGAAGCTGGTGAGGGGTCTGGAGAACAAGTCTTATGAGGAGCGGCTGAAGGAGCTGGGATTGTTCAGCCTGGAGAAGAGGCTCAGGGCTGACCTTATCACTCTCTTCAGGTACCTTAAAATAATCTATAGCGAGGTGTGGATTTGTCTATTCTCCCAAGTGCCTGGTGACAGGACGAGGGGGAATGGGCTAAAGTTGCACCAGGGAAGGTTTAAGTTGGATATTAGGAAGAACTTTACTGAAAGGGTTGTTAGGCATTGGAATAGGCTGCCCAGGGAAGTGATTGAGTCACCATCCCTGGAGGTCTTTAAAAGACATTTAGATGTAGAGCTTAGTGATATCGTTTAGTGGAGGACTTATTACTGTCAGAGGTTGGACTAGGTGATCTTGGAGGTTTCTTCCAATCTAGATGATTCTGTTATTCTGTGATTCTGTGACATATATGATGGCATTTTTGTGATACACAGAAGCTGTAATGTCAGATTAAATCTATGTACATCTGCCTATACAACCTACCTCAATATCAAAATCAGGTGAAACACTACTTGGTGAACAGCTCAGGAATCACTGATTTCTGAATGGAGCTCCTTCTATACTTTTTTACTGCTGATAGTATTAGAGTATTTCATAAGTATTTCTTTGTAAATTATAGATAAGAAGATTTTTTAGTCTGGATATTCTACAAGAAACTGAAATTCATGGAAATATTTGATTGAATTCTGTGTTAAGTTAAATTTATAGACTCTCTTTGCAACCATTAAACACAAACAAAAAGCAACCACATACTAGAAAACCACCATCTTTTTCACAATTCAATGTTAATTCAGATTTTTTTCCACAACTTATAGAAATGGAAGAACAATTTTAAAACAACCTAAAAATGCTTTAATAGACTTTATTGGCACATGTAAGAAACATGCAATATGAAATTGTTTTGGTGGACATAGACCTTTAAACAATATTTTGATTCCCGAATTGCCAAAATTAATATAATTGCTGCAACTAATGAAAGGAAAGCATAGTTATCTTGACTATGTATTGCAGCAGTGTACAAGTTTGTATAAGGTATGAACAAATAAGTTAACAGTTATTTTTCCCCTCACTTCTTTTCTTCTGTTTCAGGTAGGACAAGTTTTATGCTGTTACCTCTTCAAATCTATCTTGAATAGATTCAAAATGGTTTGACAAATCTGTACCAAAACCTTTGTTGTTCTGAAAGATTCAGAAGGATTTGTTCCTCCTATATACGTTTGCCTCCCTTGGATAGCTGTTTTTGATCTTTAAGGGCTCTTTTTCTAATCCAAAAAAGGTATCTTATTTCAATAGCTCTGAGAGGAAATAGAACTTTTTGCTGTCATTTATGTACTTATGTCCTTGAGGCTAGATTATAGCCTAAAGATAATGTCTGTACTACTCACAGGAAAGCTTTCTCTGAAAAACTAATCAATGCTCCACATTACCTTGTAGAATGATGCTATTTAACCTTATTTTGACACCCAGCTACGGAGTGAAGAAAATGAAGAGTCTCTGCCTTATCTTCTGTTAAGAACTTAATGCTCCTAGGATGCAATAATCTTTGCACTGAGAATACAGAGATCAAATGCTAAAATCTAGAAGATACTAGTGAATCTGCATTACATAAAAGTATCTGTTTCAACAAAAGTATAATTGAAGTAAGTTTTATAAGTGTGCAGCTGTAGGTATTCTTCAACAGCTTTTTTATATATTGAAGAGAAGCTTTCAGCAGAGTAGTGTATAAAAAATGAAATATTGATGTGGAAACTGTTTAAAAGACAATGGTGATAACTGAAATGTTTCATTGCTCTTTTATCTAGTTTCATTATTCATTTAAATATTTTCACTAAAATTCAAATATAAAAAGAGGGAGAATACAGTCAATAGTAAGGGGGGAACAGCACAGAAGTTGCACAAAACCCATAAAATAAAATTCTTGATTCTAGTAAGATTACTCATGTTTTTCTCTTTGAGAAGAGCATACCTAACCTTTTAACAACCAAAGTTTGAATAGTCTAAATCTTTTAAAATGCCATTTCAAAATATTTTTATATCTTTGTAGTCATTTTGAGATAAAACATGAGTTGTATGACAAAGTTTGACTCAAATCACGTTATCTTTCATTTCATAAAGAAAATAGTGCTGAAGATTCTACATAGAAAAAAATAAATGTGTATACATATCAAAATTTGGTGGAAAGAGAGTAAGCCAAAGTAAGACTGAGAGTTTTATGTATATATATATGTATTTTGCTGTAGTAATTGAAGCCAAATCTGTCTCAACAGAGAAAAATAAATCCAACTAAGATTAATAACTAAGCCTTTCATAACACCCAGTAGTAAATATTGCTTTGGAAAGGGTAGTTAGTTACCTATCAGAAAGTCTTTTGCCATAAAACAAACAAACCAACCCAAGATCCTTTCTATTATCACATCAGATGTTATTCTTATTTCTATTGCTTATAAACACTTTTCAGGAAATTATATAGGCAACAGTTTTGTTTTAACTGAGGCTGGGTTACTTTCCATGTTTCAGGCATATCAAGATCTTATTTTCTAAAGCAACATTTCAGTTTGTAACTCATACAAGAACAACAGAGCACATTACAACTGTTTCTAGGCATTAAAGATCTGTCTTTATTACAGACAGATTTGCTGAGCTACAAGATAGAAACAGGATTCAACATTTCTAGACTGAGTAATATTTTTTTTTTTTAATTCCATTATTCACAAAACATTTCCTTTTTTGTGTGTGATGCTTCAAAAATGCTTAATTTGGCTTTGCATTTTAAATCGCATATAAACCAATAGTACATAATAACAAAAGTAATGGGCCAATGTTCATGCCTACTAAATATTATCAATGATTTGTGATAAAATAAACTTTAAAACATAGCTAAAAATAAGAGGGAATATTATGTTGAATTTATTACTTGAGAAATCTGCAAGTAAAGGCACAACTTCAGATTCAGACATGGATTTTAATTATTGTTATCCACATATTGCACAAAATTCTAGTTCTGAGATGAAGGAGCAGCTGTAAACATCCTTGTGAAATGTCATTTTCAATTGAATATTTTATTCCTGTCTACAAAGAGAAACAACAGCTGAGGCCAGTTTGAAAGACTGTTGAGACCTGGATGACCTCAGCTGGCTGAAGAGCCAGATCCCTCTGTATGATGTACATGTCAAGATCCAAATTTAAGCCTAGTTTCATACAGTGTTTTGCATGACATCTTCGTAAAGTTTCAAAGAATACTTAAAGTAATAAAATTAAAAGTTTCTCACTTGAAATTAAAGATGAATAATTAAAATAATAAAATTAAAAATTACTCGTTTGAAATTAAAGATGATTCAACAAAAATCACAGCAGTCTGTTTTTTGCTCAAAAGCAGATGTACAGCTTCTGGAATTAATGGAATAGAAATGTATTCTTGTCTGCAGACAACCCCACTAATCAGCAGCTGATTTTCACATTAAAGTCATATGCCATTCTAAGCCTGTTGTATTTCATTCCAGAGAGGCTATTTTATAGTTAGTCTGTTAGTCAGTATAGACTGACACAGGACAGAAAATATGGACAAGTGATCAGGTTTTTTAGAAAGAATGTACTTCAGTCACTATGCAGATTGGCAGTGGCTTCCAGGATCTCTGGCTGTATTTATCATAAAAGAACTCTTCACTGGAGACGTGTGTTTCTCCAAGTCAGTCTGTTCAGTTGTTTTGTTTTATTACGCCACAGCCTGCTCATCTGGAACATGACTATTACCTCAAATGTGTGCCATGAAGTTAGGTGTTGTCTAAAAAGGGTACCTGGTTAACAGCTCAGATCTGTATGACATGCATAAATTGAGAGCACTGCTGGCCAAAACTATGTGCACAGTAATAGAAATATTCTCACACAGATCCAACTGGAATTCACTCATGCTTTTTACTTCCAGCAGGTTAATTCATACCTGCATAATTACATAAATCAAATGCCTCCATAGCTCTCTCAGATTAGGTCCCTATGCCCCTTCACAGCCCAATGAAGTTCACTTTATAACACATGCAAAATTAAAAACCTTTATGAATGCACAAGCACCCTGATTTTAGAGATGTATTTTTAGATAAATAGAGGAAGAAGCCTGCAAAAAGAATGGTATGTTGCTGACCTTACTGCTCTTCTATCTTCCTAATTTCCCAATTTCACTATTTTAGACTGCTTCTGATTTTTTTTTTTTTTATCATGCTGCTTCTTATGTAACTCCTGTCTCAGATTAAGAATGAAAACAAATACACACAAACAAACAAACAAACAACAACAAAAAAACACACACCATCTCATGATGCTAATAAAAAGCTTCTCATCTTACTAATGCATGATCTTAATATCGATAGTTGATGTGTAGTTTCAGAGACTTCTGAGATTGTTTTATTTATTATTTAGACTATATTGCTTCATATTGATATGACTAACACAGTCACAGAAAATTTTCTCATTAGGCATGTTGATTTTCTTTTGAACTGTGATAGTTCATAGGTTAACCTTTTGTGAGCTTTCCACTTTAGTAACTAGATTACTTTCTGGAGTTCATGCAGTTAATTTTGTGTTCTGTAGCAGTTATATAGTTACAAGGTGTTGTCCCCTCCTCCAGTAGGACTGCTTTCGTCAACAGTGATTTCATTCAGCATCATAATGCCTATTCACTTAATTCACTCCCTCAACTTCCTTGCATTTTCTTCCAGCTTTGATAACCTGCATTATTATCAACTGCAAACTTTTCTCTGTTTATTCCATAACCTTAATTAATGAACTAAACTAAAATTATAACCCCGCTAAACTGCTAAACTGTTGCCATTGCATCATACAAGCTATTATTTTGTTATAGTCTAATGGTGTTTTTTTATTATTATTATCTTTTATTTTATTTTATTATTATTATTTTTCACGTAATAGTATGCAGAAACACACACCATCTCATTCTTAATTTCTTCTGGCAGTTTATTTTATTTTATTTTATTTTATTTTATTTTATTTTTTTCTCTATTAGATTTTGAATGTCACTAGAATACTTAATGGAATAAGAACCATATGATATTAATCCACTGATATTATCCAACAAAATCTACTTCACAGATATGCAGAATCAAAATAACAGGAACCTGTTAAAAGATACATTACCTGTAATGAAGCTGTCAGCTGAATATACACATAAGTACTTCCCTAACAAGTTGAATACATCTTACTAAGACTCAAACAAAGAATAGATTTAAAATAAATAAATAAATACAAATCTGCACAGTGTGATGCTAACTCTGATCTTGATATCTAAGCAAAGACCCTGACTGCTGATGTCATTCCCACGTAAATTTTACAGTATTTTAAATAAAAATAAATCTTTGCCTTAGAGCATTTCTGGTTTTTCCCTTTGCTTTGATATTACTTTTGCATTTGATATTTTGGGGAAAACAAATACAAACAAATGTCTGAAAGGACATTAATTTTAGAGAAACTCATACCCTAGATGACTATATTACTCATTGGTTCTATATTCTCCTTGAAGTCTTATAGGTTCATAAAAAACAATCCAGCATTTATCTGGCACATATTAAACCATCAAGTCCAAGTGAAATGCTTTGTTAAATATACATCAAATGTTTCATTTTGAGTATTAAGCTTTTAACAAAGGAACTTTGTTCTATGTTCTATGAAGACTGTGGTATCTTCAGCCCATTACCAGAATTAATTGTCAGAAGAGTTATAATGGTCACCTCACCTTAACATTATATTGAAAGTGTACATGCATATATGTCTATTTGTTGATGACAGATTATTGTATGTCATACTTTTTAAAATAAATAAACCAAGAAAAATATACAAGTAAATAAAAATAAACCATTAATTTTTAAGCAAAGCATCAGCTATGTTACATATCCTGGCTTTAAGTGCATAAATAACAGGAGTTTTAGATTAGACTTTGCCAAGCTTACAAGTTAATTCAGGTTTAAATGTCATTGTAATCTTCACATTGCATATATTTGTACTAATTTTAAATTAAAATTATGGTCTAACCTGTTTTCAGCCTTCTGTAATCCTCACTGTTTTTGCTTATCAAGAACTATAATCTTTGATCATTCAACTATGCGATGCCTGTTGTCAGGTACACCTGTTTCTTTCCAAAGAAAGAACATGAAGACGCACAGAAGAATCAACAGCTTAATGTCATCAGCTGCATGCGACATATAAAAAGTCAAAAGGTTGGAAGCAATTCTGCAGAGTATGTTTCAGTGCGGCAAAATATGAATTCCTGGATAAAAGAAGACAATGCAAACAGAGCTTGTTACTGGATATAACTGATAAATTCTGATCTTGTTAGAAGATGCCATTGGTATGCACACACACGTCTTCTTCTCTCAGTTTGTCTTTTTTTATAACAATGACATTGGCACTAATCAAACTTTTGATTAAACTCTAATTCCTAGTTTTCAGCAGAAAAAATAGAGAACTTTATAATATTTTTTTTTTTTTTGAGTAAGATAAGCTACCAGCCTCCAAAAAGCTGTGTTAGAATTTTCTTAAAGTGACAGAACACAGTATTCTTAAATTTGATCTAATTAATTTACATAAAGATCACAGAGTAACTTCAACCAGTAGTGACTTCTAAAGAGATTATGTGCCAAAGTATGCTTCCCTTAAAAAAAATAAATAAATAATAAAAAAAAAATCAAAAAAAAAAAAAAAATCAGCACAGTTCAGGTTAAATTGCTGAAAATGTGGTAATGCCAGTTCTGATGGTCTTCTGGTGAAGATTCTGAGGGTCCTGAGTGAACTGGCAGATGAAGTTGTTATACCACTGTCCATCATATCTGAGAAGTTGTAGTGACCCAGTGAAATCCCCACTGACTGAAAACAGAAAACATAATTCCCATTTTTAAAAAGAGAAAAGGAAGACCTTGGAAAGTAAAAGCTAGTTGGTCTCACATCTGTGTTGGGGTGAGATCATGGAGAAGATCCACCTGGAAACTATGCTAAGGCACATGGAAAACAAAGAGGTGACTGGTGACAGCCAGTAGGGCTTCACTATTCTGTGATGGGGTTACAGTGTTGCTGGATAATGGAAGAGTAACTGACATCATCTACCTGGACTTGTGCAAACCATTTGACACTGTCCTGCATGATGTCCTTGTTGGAGTGACATAGATTTGATAGATGGACCACCAGGTACATAAGGAAATGGCTGGATGTTCACCCTCAAAGAGTTGTAGTCAACAGCTTGATGACCAGGTGGAGACCAGTGACAAGTGGCATTCCTCAGGGGTCAGTACTGGGACCAGCACTATTTAACATCTTTGTCAGTGACATGGAAAGTGACCTTGAATGCACCCTTAACAAGCTTGCCAATGACAGCAAGTTGTATAGTACAATTGATATATTGGAGGGAAGGGATGCCATCCACAGGGACCTGGACAGGCTTGAGAAGTGGGCCCATGTGAACTTCAGGAAGTTCAACAAGGCGAAGTGCAAGGTCCTGTACCTGGGTCAATGAAATCCCAAGCACAAATACAGGCTCAGTAAAGAATGGATTGAGAATATCCCTGATGAGAAGGGTGTGGGCGTGGTGGCTGATGAGAAGCTCAGTGTAAACTGGCAATGTGCACTTACAGCCCAGAAAGCTAACCTTATCCTAGGCTCCATCAAAAGAAACATGGCCAGCAGGTCAAGGGAGGTGATTCTCCCTGTCTGCTCTGCTCTTGTGAGAACCCACCTGGAACCCTATGTTCAGCTCTGGGGCCCCCATCACAAGAAGGACATGGACCTGTTGGAGCGAGTCCAGAGAAGGGACACGAAGATGATTAAGGGGCTGGAGCACCTCTCCTATACAGACAGACTGAGGGAGTTGGAGTTGTTCAGCCTGGAGAAGAGAAGACTCCAGCGAGACCCCATAGCAGCATTTCAGTATGTAAAGGGGGCCTACAGGAAAGTGGGGGAGGGACTGTTCCAACCTTAATGATTCTATGACTCTGTCAGGGAGTGGAAAGACAGGACAAGGGGTAACGGTTTTAAACTTAAGGAGGGTAGATTTAGATTAGATATTAGGAAGAAATTCTTCACTCAGAGGGTGGTGAGGCACTGGCACAGGTTACCCAGAGAAGATGTGGATGCCCATCCCTGGAAGTATTCAGGCCAGGCTGGATGTGGCTTTGGGCAACCTGGTCTAGTGAAAAGTGTCCCTGCCCATGGCAGGGGTTTGGAACCAGGTAGTCTTATAAGGTTCCCTACAGCTGTAGATGTTCTAGAGTTCTATGATTTTGATCAACATGAAATGCTCATAAATGCTTCAAAGAAAGACAAAGAACCTCCCTGTGCTTGGTAAACAGTAAGAAAAAATTAGACCATAACTAATGTTATAGTAAGAGTACCTTTATATGAGATTAATCAAAATGTCAGTGCAGGCAAGAAAATGTTTATCATGTCAGCTAAGTAGGAGATATACCTGACTAGAAATTTAATCCAGTCACACAGGAAACTTGTTCTCAGTTTTGTTATGCTTGGAAACACAAAGAGTTATAACCTCCATTTCCTGAGGAGTTTTATCTTATTTAAGGGTGTATTCTCAGTAATATAAAGAATTAATACTTTAATACTACATTTTTATATTTTATTGTATTTTATTATTTTTTACTTGTTTTCTTTACTTATTTTATTATTTTTTACCTTATACAGCTTCTCTGTGAAGTAATCACTTACTAATAACTAATCACATCCTGATGTTATCATTATCCATGATTTGGCTAATATACACAGCAGAGGGAAGAGAAATACTAATACACACACAAGGGGAAGGAAATGAAGTCTCCCATTACTCTTCAGTTTTGTTCCCTTGCTGCCTCTTTGTCTCAGCATAAAGGGACAAATGACTGTTTGAAGACTTCCCTCCATACTGTTTCTGCATTACTTGATGGGATGGGTTTTATTTTTTTTATTTTTTTGTACTTGATTCTAAGCTCTCTTTGACTTCAGTGTACTAGCTTATCACCAACACTGTTTACTGTGAATTTCTTGTTCTTTTCATATTTTAGTATTACATTATGCCACTGATGGAATGTCTTCCTTCCAATAGTTTTCTGTTGACTAGTACACCAGTACTATGGCATGTACAGCCAGATGTTCCTTCATCTAGTTTCTTAGTAGCATTTCTCTTTGAAGATTAAAAGACACACAAATAAAGTCCTAAACAGAGAGTAAAACAGATTATTTTAATATATTATACAATGCAAGACAACTAGTAGATAAATGTTATATAACATCAGAGAGCAACTGTTATCTGTATTAATGTACTGGGTCTGGCTGGGATGTTAACTTTCCCTGCAGCAGCCCATACAGAGCCATGCTCTGCACTTGGAGCTAGAACAGCAGTGTTATCACACTGGTGTTGTGTCTGCTGCTGAGAAGTGCTGGCACAGTATCAGGACTTTCTATAACCCTCCTGGGGGGTGGGCAAAAAGTGAGAAAGAAACATCACCAGGGCAGCTGACCTAAACTAACCAAAGAGATATTCCATACCATATGATGTCACACTCAGCCATAAAAGGTGGAAGAAGGAGGAAGAGGGGAGGGGTGGGTTTTTGTTGCGAAAACGTCTGTCCTCCTCACGAACACTGGCTACGTGTGTTGAGGCCCTGCTTCAAGGATGTGGTCAGGCATCGCTCATTTGTGGGAAGTAGAGAATAATTTATTTCCTCTGCACCTCCATATAGCCTTTACTTGTTTTGTTTTTGCTGTTCCCTTTCCCCCTCCCTTTCCCCTTTCCCTTTTTCCCTTTTTCCCTTTAGTTGAATTGTTAATTAATAGTATTTCCCTAATATATATATGTTTCCCTTTAATTAAATTATCCTTATCTCAACCCGTGAGTTGTTCTTTCCTTTACTTCCCCTCCTGATCTGAGGAGGGGGAGTGAGAGAGCGGTTGTGGTGTTCAGCTGCCTAGCACGGTAAAACCACCACAATTAATGATGATGTTGTGGGTTTATAGATAAAGAAAGAAGATTCAGGGTTGATTTTGAACTTTAATAATAAAGGAGAAGCAGAGTTCCACTGTTCAAGCTTCTAATCAAAAGATACACTTATTGAAAATGTAGGTGTTTTAAATTTACTGAGAACAATGCAATATACTTTCCACTTTCCCAAACCTTAATCAAACAGTAAAAGCTCTTTCTGCCTTGTAAAGTGAAAGGATTTTGATTTCGAGAAATGTGTAAAAGTGTATTGAGTTTTAACACAGTATTATTGTATAAATGAAAGATAAAGGATGCAGCATGACAGGCAAGAAGTTGTTAATGAAGTTCAGTTACTAAATCAAAAAAGATAAACAATTTGGGGGGGATGAAAGAGTGACAAAAAAAAATTAGATTTTTAGCTGTAACAATCTGTTTCTAAAGTCTACATTTTGTTTTTGGCCTTCTGTGGTAGTTAGAGTGAAATTTACATTTCAAAAGATGGGAGATTTGTCAGTCTAAACACTGAAGAGGAACAAAATGATAAATTTGATAAATCATAAAAAAAAAATGATAAATTTTATGTTTAAAGTTACAGGTATTCAATTTACTCTTCTTTGAATACACACTCATGAGAGAGATAACCTGTACAATCCTGTGTACAATTACTGTGATACACAGTAATAATAAATGTGAACTGACACTTTAGAGTAGTAGTAACACAGTGCTAATCACTGAGACCAGCATTTGGCTGTCCATATTAACTGGTGTCAACTCCATTAGGTGGAATTGACCTCACAGAGAAATATAAGCAAGAGGAGTAGGGGAAGAGTTCTGACAACTTCCTTATTCTGTTCAGAGACCTGAACTAGT
The DNA here is from genome assembly GCA_011076525.1 of Nettapus auritus. Lineage (NCBI taxonomy): Eukaryota > Metazoa > Chordata > Aves > Anseriformes > Anatidae > Nettapus > Nettapus auritus. The sequence goes on from CM021766.1 coordinate 74,160,224, forward strand.
TGTATATCTAAAATATTCTTTTCATTATTCCCAGTGAGATCTGTCTGATCTGACCACACTGCAGCTTCTGGATATTTCTGCTTTTAACAGGTCTATTCCAAATAAAGTTTAACTATTATTTTCATGTTATCTCATGCCTGAACAGATCTTCTCAAGAGATATTCACCCAAGTTACCAGAAGACCTGATACTGAAGAAATAAGCTATCTCTTGCAACTTGCCTACAAGGAATGTAGACATAAATAAATAAATAAATAAATAAATAAATTGAAATAACTATGTTACTTACCACAAAAGTAGACACATTCATTCCTACAATTATTGTCTGAGAACCTGCATCAGCAGATGGATATAGTCTCAAAAACCATGGTTTGAAATCTCCCCACTGCACTTTTACCTTTGCTGTTTTCCAGAAGATATAATAAATATTATAATGAATATACCTATTCCCTTATTTTCCTTCTCTTTCATTTGGAAGCATTAAGCACCCCTAAAGCTCTCAGCATGTGAAAAATGATGCTTTATTGTATGTTTTATTTATCATTTTTAAAATTCATTATTTATTTATTATCTATTTATTTTATATTAATCTCAGCAACTTCAAATTTTTGTATAAACCATTTGCCTTTTTATATGAATTTTCCCTGGAAAGCTGATTGTCATTAAGACCATAATTTTTTCATCACTAGTTTGGTAGAAATTTTGCTTCTGCTAATATTTGCTAGAGATTCAAAAGCTGGACATTAGAAAGCAGCTATGATAATTTATTAACAACCTGTACACTCATCTCAGATTGAGTCTTCAGGATTCCAACAGAATCTAATTCATGCTAGGCAGGCTCACAGAATTAGAATATAAACATTTTATGATGCACCTGGGTCAGGGCAATCCCATACATGAGTACAGGCTGGGTGATGAGAGACCTGAGAGGAACCCTGCAGAGAAGGACTCGGAGGTATTGGGGGATGAAAAACTCAGCGTGAGTTGGCAGTGTGCTCTTGCAACCTGGAAGGACTGGAAGGCCAAAGCAGAGTCAAAATAAGTGTGGCCAGCAGGTCGAAGGAGGCAATTCTTCCCCTCCACTGTCATAAGACCACACCTAGAGTACTGTGTTCAGCTCTGGGGCCCCCAGAACAAGAGAGAGATAGATCACAGAATCACAGAATAGTCTAGGTTGGAAGAGACCTCCAAGATCACCGAGTCCAACCTCTGACCTAATGCTAACAAGTCCTCCACTAAACCATATTCCTGAGCTCTACATCTAAACGTCTTTTAAAGATCTCCAGGGATGGGGACTCAACCACTTCCCTGGGCAACGGGAAATATGCAGTCTTACTAACCTCAGATCCTAAAGCACAAGCTGTAATGAAGGCTCAGACCCAAAGCCATCAAAGATTCAAGGATCAGTTGTTACCAGAATAAGAGAACTTGAGCTGCTTAGCGATGATGTGTCGGATTGTGTCCAGAGGAGGGCGATGAAGATGATCAGTGGGCTGGAGCACCTCTCCTATGAAGAAAGGAACTAAGAGATGCCTCAAGATCAACTCCCCTTGTCCTTATGGGGGACTTCAACTTGCCAGACATCAACTGGGATCACCACAAGGCCTACACAAACAAGTCCAGAAGGTTCATAAAGCACCTCGATGACAACTTCCTGGTGCAGGTGATAAGGGAGCCAACTAGGAAAGGTGCCCTCCTAGATTTCTTGCTGGAGAACAGAGAGGGTCCTGTGGGGGATGTGGTAATTGGCGGCCGTCTCGGCCATACTGACCAGGAAGTAGTTGAATTTAGAATTTATGGCGAAGGGAGGAAAACTGCCACCAAAACTTCAGCCCTGGATATGGGGAAAGCAGACTTCAGGCTGCTCAGGGAACTAGTCGGCAAGGTCCCCTGGGAAACTGCTTTTGAAGGCATGGGTTTCCATCAGTGCTGGTCAGTCTTTAAGCACTGCCTCCTAAAAGCACAGGATCAGGCAATTCCAAAATATCAGAAGTCAGGCAGGCGGGGCAGGAGACCGGCCTGGCTGACCAGGGATCTTCTACTGGAGCTTAGGTGAAAAAAGAAAGTGTACGGCTGCTGGAAGGAGGGTCAGACAACGAGGAAGGAATACAGGGATGCTGTTCACGTTTGTAGGGAGAGAATTTGTGTGGCCAAAGCTCAACTAGAGTTGAAGCTGGCCGTGTCTGTGGGAGACAATAAAAAAGGTTTTTTTTAGGTATGTGAACAGAAAAAGGAGAACCAAAGAAAACATAGGTCCACTATTGATGGGGAAGGTCTCCTCACAGACAATGACGTAGGCAAAGCAGAGACATTTAATGCCTTCTTCACCTCTGTCTTCAACACTGATGATGGGCTTCGGGGCCCAGGGTGCCCTGAGCTGGAGGACCATGGCAGTGGGAATGACAAACTCCCAACCGACCCTGAACATCTGCTGGATTTGCTACTCCACCTGGATCCATACAAGTCCATGGGTCTGGATGGCATTCATCCCAGGTGCTTAAAGAGCTGGCTGACATCATCACAGGACCTCTCTCAATTGTTTTTCAATGACCTTGGGAATCTGGAGAGGTCCCCCTAGACTGGAAGCTGGCAAATGTTGTGCCAATTTTTAAGAAGGGTAAGAAAGAAGACCCTAGCAATCACAGGCCTGTCAGTCAGTGCCTGTTAAAATTATGGAGAAGATGAATCTTGAAGTTATTGAAGCGCACCTGGGGGACAATGCAGTCATTGGTCCCAGCCAACATGGATTCATGAGGGGTAGGTCCTGCCTAACAAATTCAATTTCCTTTTAGGATAAGATCATCCATCTAGCTGACCAAGGGAAACAAGCTGATGTGATCTTTTTGGACTTCAGCAAAGCTTTCGACACAGTTTTCCATAGGATTTTATTGGACAAAATATCCAGCATACAGCTTAATAAAAACATCACACGATGGGTGAGCAATTGGCTGACGGGCAGGGCTCAAAGGGTTGTGGTAAATGGGGCCACATCAGGCTGGCTGAAGGTCACTAGTGGGGTCCCTCAAGGCTCTCTTTTAGGGCCAGTCCTCTTCAATGTCTTTATAAATGATTTGGATGTAGGACTGGAAGGTGTTTTGAGCAAATATGCCAACGACACCAAACTTGGAGGAGTTGTAGACTCAGATGAGGGTGGAAAGGCCTTGAAGAGAGATCTGGACGGTTTGGAGAGCTGGGCGATCACCAACCGCATGAAATTTAACAAGAGCAAATGTCAGGTTCTTCACCCGGGATGTGGCAACCCTGGCTGTACATACAGACTGGGTGACGAGATGCTGGAGTGCAGCCCCGCAGAGAGGGATCTGGGGGTCGTGGTTGACAGCAAGTTGAATATAAGCCAGCAGTGTGCCCTGGCAGCCAGGAGGGCCAACTGTATCCTGGGATGCATCAAGCATGGCATTGCTAGTCGGGCGAGGGAAGTGATAGTCCCTCTCTACTCTGCGCTGGTGCAGCCTGACCTTGAGTACTGTGTGCAGTTCTGGGCACCACAGTACAAAAAGGATATTCAACTGTTGGAGAGTGTCCAGAGGAGGGTAATGAAGATGGTGAAGGGAGGGGAAGACATATGAGGAGCGGCTGAGGCCACTGGGCCTATTCAGCCTGGAGAAAAGGAGGCTGAGAAGAGACCTCATCGCAGTCTACTGCTTCCTCACAAGGGGGAGTGGAGGGGCAGGCGCTGACCTATTCTCCTTAATCACCAGTGATAGGACGTGCAGGAATGGTGTCAAGCTGAGGCAGGGGAGGATTAGGCTAGACATCAGGAAGAGGTTCTTCACTGTGAGGGTTGTTGTACACTGGAACAGGCTCCCCAGGGAAGTAGTCACTGCACCAAGCCTGTCTGAATTTAAGAAATGTTTGGACTGTGCGCTTAGTCACATGGTCTAAAATTTTGGATAGATCTGTGTGGTGCCAGGAGTTGGACTTGAAGATCCTTCTGGGTCCCTTCCAACTCGGGATATTCTATGATTTTATGATTCTAGTTGGGGATGTTCAGCCTGGAGAAAAGAAGGCCTCGGAGAGAATTCATTGAGGTCTTGCACTACTGAAAGGGGTTCTAGAAGAAAAATGTACAGAGATTCTTTGTCAGGGAGTGGAAAGATTGGACAAAGAGTTACAGTTTTAAACTTAAGGAGGGTAGGTTTATATTTGGCGCTAGGAGGAAATTATTTAATCAGAGGAGGAGTAAAGAATTCTCTAAAGAACTCTTTACTGGAACATTTTGCCCAGAGAAGCTGTGGATGCCCCATCCCTTGAAGTGTTCAAGGCCAGGTTGGATGGGGCTTTGAGCAACGTGGCCTGGTGGGAGGTGCTCCTGCATGAAGCAGGGGCTGGAACAAGATGGTCTTTAAGGTCTCTTCCAACCCAAACCATTCTATGATACTATGATTTTATGCTGAATTTCATTGGAGTGTTAATTCTTTCACATTTTATGCAGCATATCTACCCTTAGATAATGTCTTATGATTTAATTACTCTTCCCTTCTCTTTCCTTCTTTTTTTCTTTTCTTTTCTTTTCTTTTCTTTTCTTTTCTTTTCTTTTCTT
>CM021766.1:74174134-74258352 GCA_011076525.1 Nettapus auritus
TTTTTTTTTTTTTTTTTTTTTTTTTTTTTTGTGTGTGTGTGCGTGTGCGTGTGTGTGTGTGTGTACATGCACACACACACACATATATATGTATGCAAGATGTATGTATGTATAATAGCTCCTTGTATTTTTTAGGTTTTCTGATGCTCTTTATATGCATTTTTCTTCTTTTTTTTATTGAAAAAAATATTTTCACAATGCTAATATATAACCCCCAACTTAAACATATACTTCTAAATGTAGACTTAAACATATGCTTCTCAGTGTAGATTTAGAAACACAAGCTCTACATAAAATTAATCCTCTCCGGTCAGAAATCCACTGATCCATAAATGGTTACAAACATAGACATTACTGTGATAGGAGATTGTAATAGACTATAGAAAATTTATCAGTCTACATTTAGACATTGGGTTTACTACCAGAATTTTCAGGGTATCTGTGGACATTGAAACAATCTAAATTTCAATGATTATATAAACATCTTTATGCAATTAAGAATAAAAAATAACACCTGATTTCAATTGCTCAGACATTCTGTAAAAGGACAATACAGCATTAACAGGAAAATTTACACTAAGAAGCTTTGTCAGTGAACATCACAAAAAAAAAAAACAACCAAAAAAAAACAAAAAAAAAACCTGATAACGTAGCTTTAATCTAACGATAGTTGAAATAATAGGAGAAATTAGATTATATTCAGATTAACTATGAGCAGAAGTATCAGTCCAGTCAAATTACTAGCCTGAACACTTGCATCTCACTTGCGTCATTGCAAAAGTTAAGACTATGTATCCTAGACAATGCAATGAAGTCATATCTCAGGAACAAATACTATTGAATTTTACCAGCTGCTAGATCTAATATTTTTAAGGTCTCCTGATGTAGAGAGTATAATTTTTACATTCTTATAAGAAAAAAATTACTTGTATCACATTTTTACAATAAGATGGTATATGGTGGCAAAATTTATGCATATGTGCATACATTTTAATAATTTTAATAAAATATTAAATATTAATAAGTGCATATGATTTAGGTGTTCCTGCTCTGGCAGGGGGATTGGACTAGAGGATCTTTCATGGTTCTTTCCAATCCCTAATATTCTGTGATTCTATAATATATCAGAAAAAAGATTGTTGCAGAGCCACATAATGGAAAAAAGGATCACAAATATTTAGAAAAATGAGCTTCCATTATTTTTTTTTTTTTTTTCAATTTCTGATGCTTTTCAGATATTGGAATACCCAAGCAACTAGGATCATATCAGATCTCTCAAGTGTCCAGTACAGAATCACAGAACGGCAGAATGGCTGAAGTTGTAAGGGACCTGTGGAGACTATCTGGTCCAACTCCACTGTTCAGTAGTAATGCAGGTTGTCCAGGACAATGTCCAGTCATCTTTTGAAGATTTCCAAGGAGGAAGATTCCACAACCTCTCTGGGCAACCTGTACTAGTGCTCTGTCATCCACACAGTAAAGTGCTTCTTGATATTTAGGTGGACGATGCTGTGTTCCAGCTTGTGTCTATTGTTTGTGCCTATGGTAGATCATGTTATAAGACAGGTATCAAGTGCATATGATATTTCATGTAATTTCTTATGACTGCTCACATGGCTTCCAAATTTCAGTTTAGTTCTAAATTAGAGACTGTTAAGTTTTACAATAGAATAATGTACAACAGCAGAGTATTTTGAAAATACTATTCCTACATTAAAATACTTCAACATTCTTACTTAATGCAGCTTTATATGCAAGTTAGTTACTGGTCTCATTTTTAGTTAAAGAACTTCTGAAACAAATAGGAAACAAATATGCTGGACACACAATACAATATTATCTGATAGTGCTAAAGTAGTAGATGTTATGTAGAAATATTTCATCAATATGGTTTCATAAATGATGACAACTGCAACTGACCTCCTATATGATCTTCTATCATAGACTTTGTGACTGTCTGCAATGACTATTTCCATAGACACTCCAGTCGCTATTCCTCCCTTCCACATTGTGTAAGAAAGATAAACACCTGTTTCCCCCAACTCTATTTCCTCTATGAAAACCAGCCCTTATTGCCTAGAACTTTGAACAAAGACATCTAGACATAAGTCGTAGTCAATTTTAGTATTTGAGAGATCAGAGTTACAATATGAGTAGACACTCCAGCAGAATTAATCAGAAATGAAAAGCAAGTTTGTTCTTAAGTGTTTGCAGTTGATTTATAATCAAACAGTGTTTTCAAGTATTTCAACTTCTTGTTTTCCATTATATTATGTTTGTGTGTTTTGGTAAAAAATATTGTCCGTGGCCCTAAGCAATTGCTAATATTTAGTAAGTTGCTTGGGTGTACTTCATGATAACCTGTGTGTCATTTTATAAATGTAACTTAGCCACATATTTTATAATTACATTGCAATGTTAGATGTATCGAGACCAAACTGATCTGCAGTTTCCTTAATGACCTTTGACTGCTTAAGATATTAATAAGAGGTTAACTAAAAAAGCGATAGTAACTAATAAATTATTTTATATTATCATTATAGTTCAATCTACTTTATAAACACTAAAGTATTCTTTAAATTATCATACATGTATATGGGTAGATTTGTTTTTCTTTTCTTTTTCTCTTTTTTTTTATTATTTTTTTTTTGAGCAGTACCTAAAAAAAATGTACTCAGATTTTTTTTTTCCATAACCACATTAATTGATTTTTGATTAATTGAAAAGATATAATTGAGATGTATCTGTATTATGCTATGGTCCCTATTTAAGGTTAGAAGCAATTAGCAAGTAGTTTAGTGGTACCATATCTTCTACAGCCTCCTAGAATTCTCATGGAAAAACAAACAAAAAACAACCAAAACCTTCCCTGGCATCTGACATAACAGTGTGACAGATTTTTGGATGACTTGGCAATCCTAGGTCTTAAAGAATAGTGTATATCATTTTAATCTTCTTATAACTGCATACAGGAGGAAGAATTAAAACCGAAGAGTTTTATGCCTTGCCATATTATTTCAGGATAAATAAGAACAACGTATGCATATGTAAACACACCCAAGAGAAAAAGAAAGGAATACAGGCTTTAAATCTGAAATGCTTTAGAATTATTTTACTATTTTACACTTCAATATACAGGCACATAGAAAAAGAAATGGTAAAGCAGGCACTCTGATTTGTATTATGCAAAATAAAGCTTTGTTTAATGACACAAAAGACAGAGCTTTAAGGGAAAGAATCCACTAACTTGGGTTTATGGGAAGCAGGCCTAAAAAATGAAAATAATATTACTGAATTATACTTGCCAATTATAATCAGTTGCGAATAAACCAGTAGTGAGTATAATCATAAGTGAAAATCAGTTTGCAAGTCCCACATAGGGTGCTGGTATTGCATCTTTTCATTAATCAGTCCAGATAGAGTCTTCTGCAGAAAAATGTTAGGGCCTGTCCAAAGCAAAGTAAAATCAAATTGATGAATAAACAAACAAACAAAAATAAATAATAATAAAAAAGTGAATACAAAAGACAGCAGATTGCGGAGAATTCTACTGGTCAAACTCTTAACACTTTGCAATGTATCAACGGATAGGGTAATTCTAAAGATGTAGTTTGTTTTGCCAACAATATTTTGTTTGAAGCTGGGAAATTTCCTGAAGAGTAGCTTTAATGAAATAAAAGATTTTATAAATTAAAATGAAAGAAGAGGGTATATATTATATTCCATATATATATATATATGGTATTCTTATCAGAACAAGAATTTCTCTAAGTATCATTTCACATGCAAGGGAAAGACACACAAGAAGATTAATAGAATCAACTGTTTTCTTCTCTGTAGGTACCCAGAAGAAACTGCACTACGTTCCTAATCCCTAAAAAAATCCTAAAAAGTTGAATTATTTTATAGTGGGGAAAACAAAACAAAGCAACACGCTAGAAAACATTGATAACATGTTTTACTGCACTTAAGAGTATACCTGGACAGATCTGCGTAGGTTATTGCAGATCATCCCACCTGACTGGACAAGAGACAGCATCTGTAAAACATGCCACACAATAGTCTTGATTTTGTCTAGTACGCTGAGCTACTGTTTGCAGCACAAATGTGTGTGCCAGAGTGATGCAATGAGATCATACACATGTGGTACATCTGGCAGTTCTTCAAAGGCAACAGGCTTATTGTGACTGTGTGATGAGCACATCTGTGCATGAGAAATGGAGACAAACATATGCAACATTCATTGTCTGTGTTGTAGTTCAAGCCAAGGTGCAATGGGCCAGCAATCCCAAAATAATTGTACTTGAAGTCTTATATGGGAATGCTTAGGTGTGCAGTAGTTTCTCATGTACTTTTCTTGAAACAGCTTGTTACTTCAGGTCCAGTACTGCTTGACCTTCACCATTCACTTCCTGGACCTGGAGTAAAGTGTGTCCTAATGGAATGCAATATAGTATACACCTTTATGTCCAAATATAGAGTCATATGTGCTTCATCTGAGAAATAAACTGCCCATGAACTTCAGTGGAAGCAGAAAATGTCTGAAATTCCATCTTCGGTTTCACCCTATGTACAGTTTACTGAAATGTAAATTAAGATAGACTATCAATACTAAAATGACCATGGTGTCTTTCAAAAATAAAATACATAATTTTAAGTATGAGTTAGTGGCCTTTTAGAATGTATTGTGGTAGAGAATAATTTTATAATAGAAAACGTAAGGTAAAAAAAATAAAAAATAAAAAAATTCATATTGAGTGTAGTTCCCTTCCCTGTCACAGCAGGTTCTCAGCAAACAAGTAAATTTGATCCCATACATATAAAGAGGATCAAAAGATGCTACAAAATCAAATTCAAGAATGATGGCAATAGCATTGTATGTTAAATTTCATAGTGTGGTTCAGGAAATTCCTGAATCCGTAAATCCCAGGAGAAAACATCTGTAAATTTGCCTTTGTCCATATGTATTTGCTATTACACACTGTCACACACAGGAATCCTGACTAGACCTTTATTCTGGCACAGTATGACCCTTCTCTGCTAGACAGGCTTAATGTAAATGTCCAAACCTAAATCTGCTCTCTTTCTCCAAGTTTCTGCTCATCTCATGCTACTGAAGTCATATGCAGTTAATCAATATGTAATCAGTAAATTTTATTTCTCATATATCAAATCAATATACTGTAAGGTTTGAAGCTCTCCTGCCTTTCCCTCAGCTTCCCTGTAGCCAAGCACTATTGGCTTTTGTTGATTTCTGCAGCCACAATGAGATACAGCTCAGCTCTCCCCCTGCCACTGGGGCAGGTGGTTCACTGCCAGTGTACATGCAGCTATGTACACTGCAGCCACTGCCACTTTGGTAACTGATGCCAGGCATCTCCTCTGTCTGACAAACAACATCCTCAAGAAAAAGATGGGAAAGAGGATTCAGAGAGGCAAGTACACTGATTAACTGACTCTCACTCTTCCCTTCCCCAAGCCTGCCTTACAAGCAAGGAACCTGTGCCTGCTCCTGAACAGACACATCCAGCTTTGCTGGCAGCACACCAGGCCAAGTCCTGACAACATGCTGACAGCAGACAGAGGAAGACTGCTAGGACATGGCAGGATCCTATCCTCATCTGTGCCATTTATGACTAGGAGTCTGCTTTTGCTGGTTGAGGCTGCTGCCTACATGGATATGTCAAAGGAGCCATCTGTTCTGTGTTCTAATAGCAAGTGTAATTGTTGGACTGGTGGGAGAAAGCTATATGGTATCCTGAGAGCCTTATGCCCATGCCTGGTTGTGTATACATGCATGCTGAAGCCTTTCCAGATGAGAGATGCTGCTTCCTAATACACAACCACTTTCTGTGCTCCCGATGGCTACAAATGTCCCTTCTAACAACACAAAATCACAATGGCAGCAAACAGTGCTATCTATGTGCTAGAGCAGTCAGAGCAAACTGCGTGTTGCATGGATAATGACTCGCATAGCACAGCCCCATTCCCTGCTCTAAAGTGCACTGGTGTAAGTAAAACTTGTCTCCTAGGCACACTCCAAGACCTGCGAGGAAGGGCAGCAAAAATGGGCACTTTCTAGCATTATCCTTGGTCTCAGCTCCTATTACAGTTTTGTTGGACACCTGAGACGTCAGGACTGAAAGAGGCCTGTGAAGCTTCTCTGAAGCCAGGAGACTTCTTTGAAGGCAGAGGCAGCAGCAGGCAGTGCAGCTGAAGTGCAGAATTGATGGCTATCATCTTTCTGTTGGGAGTGTAGGCTAAGACTTGGTGCATGAGGTTGCCTGAGGTAGTGAAGTAGAAGAAGGAAGATAACAGACCTTATATGCATTTGCTCTTTAAGCACTGGAAACTGCAGATAATCTCTGTATCCTCTCGCTTAGTTACTCCCTGATGCCTTTCACTGATATTGTCAGGTCAGACTGTACACAGGCCTTTGTACTGGGCTGCAAATGGGCCAGCTTTGTTCACAGTTGTTTATTCTGGTAGGATCTCACACTGAGGGGAAAACTATGCAAGATGAAAAAGTAGCAGAAACGGGTTATCCTAAAAGTAGCTTCTCGGGATAATTAAGATGATGGCATGTTTTTATCATGCATCATATCAAGAAGCATCCTAATCACAAGTCCAATGTGAGTAATATAGGATTTGCTAACTTTCTCATGTCCACTAGAAAACATTTTATTATTTTATTATTTTATTATTTTTTATTTTTATTTATTTTTATTTTTTATTATTTATTTTATTATTTTACTTTATTTTTTGTTTTCTATTTTTATTTTTATTTTATTAATTTCATTTCATTTTGTTTCATTTCATTTCATCTTTTAAGAGTACCTGTACAGTCATGGTCACTATCTGAAATTAAAACCTGGGTCTTCAGTACTGCAGGCTCTATCCTGGCAAAGTTTTTTACTACAGTTTGTTTGGAAGAAAAATGAAAACAAGCAAAGCAAACAAACAAACAAACAACAACAACAAAAACCCCTGTTTTGTCAACTTCTAAGATTTTCTGAATTCATGGATAGTTAAATTTTTCAGAGAAGAAAAAGACATATGAAACAGGCTCGTTCAGATTAAAAGGATTAGATCATGTATACATAATTGCTTGTATTTATGTATTATGCTTTGACTAATCAGAGACAATATTGATAATGCTGGTGCTGTATATTAGACATTTTGTTTTAAATAGTATGACTATTACATTTCAGTCAAAATGAAGACTAGTCAGTAGGAACAATAACAAGCTAAGTCAACTTTATTTTAAATTGTATTTGACTATATTGCAGTCAATTCATTTCTGAGATGCTAAGAAAAACACATGATTTTATCTCTGATTTTATACTCCCCAATGATCTGCTTATTTATATGTTTCATAAGCCCATATACATGTATTGTTCATACAGATGGAGATTGAGAGGCAAATCTATTCTGCAGCTACCATTATTTGTGAGGACTTTTCTTGTTAGATTGTTCCATGAAGCAAGCTCTTTTCTTCATGATACAGTTATCCTAAAGAGGGGTAGAAAAGCAATCAAAATATACTAATACTGTTGAAAGCTTCCCCTTTGTTATAACTTATAAAAACTCATCCTAGGAATGGACATCCAAGCCTGAATATCTCACTTGTACAAAGAGGATTTCCAGCTAAACAAAGCATCTGTTCCCTGGAAAAGAAGAATGCTCTACGTAATCTGGAAGGTATTACCTAGCTGAATCATTCCTGTTGAACCAAGTAGCATTTCATGCTGTACTGATTATCCTTCTACCTGGCTTTTCTAGTCTGGCCATTCATTTTAACTTTGAAAGACTAGCTATCTGTTCAGACACACACATTTAAATAAACACACTTCTTGACAGTGTCATTATGTATATATACATAATCATATACATAACCATGTATATATATATACACTTTCTGTATACATAATATGTATATATATTTATGGTTATGCATATTATACAGTTGTACAGATATAAAACCCAGAAGTATCCAGAAGTGGATGCTTGCTCCCTGTAAGTGTTCAAGGCCAGGTTTGAAGGGAATTTGAGCAACGTGATCCTGGAAGATATCTTCTAGTAGAAAGCCTCCCTGCCTATGGCAAGGGGGTTGGAATTAGGTAGTCTTTAGTATCCCTTACAACCAACACCATTCTATGATTCTATGATTCTATGATTCTATGATTCTATGATTAATAAAGGCTATGAAAATAATAATAATAATAATAGTAAAGGACAAGGAACAGGTAATGTTCCCCAGGTTTTCTCGTTTAGGACAAAGATTCTGTATTAGCAATTTCTACACAAATATTCTTATTTTTTTTTTTTTTTTTTTTTTTGTTTTTTTTTGTTTTGTTTTTTGTTTTTGTTTTTTTTTGTTTTTTTTGTTTGTTTGTTTGTTTGTTTGTTTGTTTTATGATGAGAGTTCCATTAATGTTTTGCAATCAAAACTATAAACTATACTACAAACATGGAAAAGCAATATGCATACATAATGCATACAGAGCTAAGCATTTAAGAGCCAGTGTTATCCATTTAGTACATAAAAGCCTTAATAATGAATTTCAAATTGTTGTAGAAAAGCTTCCTAATGTCTACCTCTTCTTTAGTGTTATGCTCCTCTGGGTGCTATAAAGACTTCTGTATGGGAGAAACAAATACTGATATGCTATCATCCCAATGAAAAAGAGCTACCTCAGTTAAATATTTCTTATATTGAAATTAATAAAAGTCATCAGATGGATGGATAGATATATGGGATCTACACAAACTTCAATTACTAGGGGTGTCATTTACTAGTAGTTTACCCAAACTTGTTTGCTTTTAAAGTCGTACCAAGGAAATAAAAAGCTATTTTGACTTGCCTGAGGATGAAGTATTTTCTACAGTATTAAGTATGAAAGCATATGTTCCAGTCATATTGGCTATCACATAGCAAGGTGTACTACGCTATTTCTTAATTAGCAAAAAAAAACTACACAACCTTTGTTAAAGGTAAATTACTCTTCCCAAAGTTACAGTCTCACTGGCCTTGCAAACATTTATAACAAATCTCAAGATGGAATTTAAGAGGAAAAATAGAATAAAAAAGGGAGGAATATTGAGAAAGATATATTTGTTCTAAAACCATAGTTATTTAAGGAAGAGATTTCTTTTTTCCATGAATGAATATAAAAAGGAAAAGAACAGATCTTTGTAATTATAAAGACTATTTTAAGCAGTTTCACCAGACATAGAAAATAAGACTTTTATGGCAACAGAAAGAGCGGGAGCTAGTGATAAAAGGCAAACATTAATAACCCAATAACTGTTAGAAAACAACACAGACAACTTCTATCAGAAGGTAGAGAATGCACTGGGGAGAAACCCAAACAGGAGTTAGTTCAGGAACCAACTATGTCCAATCTCGATTCTCGCTGAAAGGAAGCGGCTGAGAATTAGAAGGTAGAAAGTAGTGGTGATGGTCACAGCAGAATGGGGTTCACAGTTCTAAGAAAAAAAAAAAAAAAAAAAAAAAAAAGGAAGAAAGGGTCTGAAATTAATATTAATAATAATTGTAATAATAATAATATAAAGTTTCATTCTGAGGTTTCCACCCATTTTAGGTTAAGATAAGTGAATGGCAAGACTTTCCCTGGGAAAAAGCAAACAAACAAACATGAAAACTTTGCAGTTGCTGAGCATAAACAAAAGTAGAGGAACAACAGAAAACTGTGCTAAAAATGCAATATAGCTAATCCAGGACTTCTATCAGACTGGGGAAAAAAACATAATGGATGTCATAGAGAAAATGAAAGCAAAGCTAAAAAACTAAGCATGAGTATATAGAAAACACACAATCATCACAGGATAAAACCTTAAAGATTAATATGCAAAATAGGTGATAAACAGGTAAAGACAAGGGATGTATAAATACATCAGAAGCTTGAAGACAAGAAAGTAATCTTATGAGAAGTAATCTCTTATGAGAAAAACAGAATATAAGAAAATTTTCAAGAGGGATGTATTTTTTATTGCCATATTATCTTTATTTTTGCAAAGCAGTTTGTGACCAGAGACTAAATGTAGTTAATACAGAAACTTAAATTAAAACAAAATGAGATCATAAAAGGTATTTAAATATATTTGATGAAATTAAATGGGCAGGAGTAGGAGTGGGAGGAAAGGAGGAAAACTTCAAGAACTTAACTAAATAGCCTAAGTAGTATGTGAATCATGAGTCATTTGAGATTGAGATTTGAGATCTTATAGAAGAAGGAAGTCTCAGGGGACTGAAGAAGGGCAAACCATAAGAATAATTTTTAAACATGGGAAAGGGAAGACCTGAGAAATCACTGACCACATATTTTCAGTATGTGGAAAGATACTGGGAGAAGTTATTAAAGAACCAATTCATAAGCATTCTACAGGAGAATAAAAAGGTGATAAAAAACTGCCAACCCAGCTTTCTCAAGAGTAAATCATGTCAAAACAATCGAATTTTCTCCTTTGACATAGCAACTTTTAGTCTAATGGATAGGAAGGAAGTAGAAAATGAGATCACTTTACTTCAGTAAAGATTTTCACAGAGTGCCACATGAGACCTCATAGGGAAGCCAGAAAAATACAGCCTGATAGACCCAGTCTGAACAAAAGTTTTAAACAATATTGAAAATGTGCAATGCTTGCTAACACAAAGGATGACATATTATATAGTGCAGAGTAATATAAAAACAAAAAGTAGGCCTAGGCCTATGCACAACCACTAAACCTTTTCTTGTTTATATCCTCCGGTTTCAGAGAAGGTATTTATTGTAGGTTTTGAACTTAAGCTGAACTGAGGATAAACTGTGGTTAGAAAATGCATTTTACTTTTATTTAAGGAAAGATGAGCTGAAATTTTTAAAGCATTTTAAGAAAGAGTGCTTACATTTTTGTATTACTTTCTAGGAAGGTGACTTTTGCGTAATCGCAGGGAAGATGAGCAACAAAAACCAAACAGAATGAGATAAGAACCACTGTGAACCTGCTGTGTTATCAGTGAGATTGTGAGGGTCACACAGCCCTGAAGAAGCCAACTTGACACATTAACAAGTAACCATAGTAAACTGTGATCTGCCCAGTGATGAACTATCTGTGTAACTTCAGAATGATAGTCCCAATGAGGGGATTCCTCCATGGATGCATGAAATGAACAGTAGCTCTTTCAGGCCATTGAAAAACTCCAAAACACTGGTTTGCATCAGATTACCAAACTGGCCAATTTAGTGCCATAGGACTAAAGAGGTTTTATGTTTATTTTATGGTTTTAGAATAATTGGGGTAAACACTGATCTAACTCTTAGGCGGAAACAGCCCTCTGTATTTTAGTGTGAGTTATTCTTACAGTAACTGATTATAAGACTTTTGGTCAACAGCAACACAAAGCAGAATCAACAAGCCATGGCCTTTGCAAAAAAACAGGCAGCAAATATACTTGATAAATCTGAAAGCTCTGTTGATGAAAAATAATAGCACAATTCAAAAGAAGATGGTAGTGTTCTCCTAGGTATGCTGATCACCAAAGTTTGGTGTCCTGAATAGAAAAGAGTCAACCTGAAGAAAGAGGGAGGAAACTCAGAATCAGAACACAAGGATAATTATAAATGTCAGATATGGTTGAAATTGAGACTCCATCCTTATTAATGGAATACTGAAACCTAACAATTCATACAAGTAGGGGAGAGTTTTTCATGCTACCTATAAAAACTGCAGTTCTGTCCAGTCGTCTGACCCTTTTTATTCCCCACATTCTACTTTGAAATAGAGATGTGCCATTAACACAAAGAACAGATGTGCCAAAAGGAAATATCAGTCATGGATTTAGTTAGAAAAAGAGAATCTTTAAACATACAAACAGTATGTATATGTATATTTAAATGCCTATGTATATGTAAATGTATACATAAATGTTTGTGAACCTGAATGTATTAATAACATTTAATATTTGCTATTATTGATGGACCTCATGATCCTTCATTAATTTCATGCTAACTTTACTAACCTGCTTTACTAAGAGTAAGTCATAACTGGAATTGGGTCTGGAACTAACAGCACTGTAGTTCAAGCACAGATTTTCACAAGTAAGTTTTGAACTTAAATTCTGTAGTTAACCTGAGATTTTAAGATCTACTTGACTGGTTGTTACATCTTACACAACTTCGTAAGGTCAAAGAAAATGTACTGGAGCAGGAAAGGAAAGGAAAATTCTCAGAGAGGTCTCAGTGCATGCATATGATAAACCAGTAAAAGACATGAACAAGAGATACAGGGTAAGGGGTATTTGTTAGCACTAAAAAAAAAACAAAAAAAAACAAAAAAAAATAGAACCACCAAAGTGGTTCTGAAGAACAGATGGTCACTCAACACCTCTCATCTCTAAAATTTTGCTGTTCTCTAGTATTTTCCAGTAAAACTGGAAAAGGTCAACAGCCTAGATGAAAACGTCAGATGAGTGCACAAGAGGCTAAAAGTCACATTCAGCTAGTACATATTTGAAGTTCACTGATGCTGAGCGAACATATAATATGAGATCCTTTTGAAGGTTTGTGATGGACTCAGTTCACATCACTGTTTTCATGAATGATTCAGGCAATGGAATAAGAAATGTTCTTTGACATTTTGCAGGTATAGCCAAACCAAGAAAAGAGTAAACACTTCTGAAGACAGATCTGAATCAGCTTGTCAAAATCATTCTTGACTCCATTTTAATAAGATGAAGTTAACGAAGCAGAAAAGCAATATACTTTAAAGCAGAAGGAAAAATTAAACTGAGAGATAAAAGAAGGAGAATATCCATCTTGTAGGACTGTTTTAAAAGAGATTTAGAAGCTTTAATGAAGTGCAAATCAAGTCAATGAAACAATATTATAATAAAGAATGAAAAAAAGAAAATGAAAATATAAAGCTCAGTTTTGAGATGTATTTTACTTTATAAGCAATGAAGGTATGCCTCTCATGTCAGCTTTCCTTAGTCATAGCTAGAATTTTCTGTTCAGCATATAGCACAGCACATATTATGAAAAGGAAATAAAAAATAGCGGGGGAGACAGAAAGCATAGTAGAATGAGAAAAAAAAAAATACAGGAAAAAAAAACAACACAGCAAAAAAAAACAACATGTATTTAGAAATAGGATATGACTGTCAACTAAAAGCTGGTGAACACTGAGGTAGGTATGTTTGCAATAAAACCACGGTATAGGTAGATTTCCAGTAGAAGACCTGCACTTTGTTAATGAATGGCAGAAACATTATATGCGTGATCGATCCCTCTTGTCATTTCATCAAGGAATTAGACTGTAGCTGTTAGATATGGAAAATGAGGCAATGGGCAAAAGCCTTGCATCAGATTTATAGGGAAGGAAGTGAGAGATGGAAAACTTAAGGTATCAAAGATTAAACCAAATGTTAAATCATAAGGACTGTAAAATATTTTAGTCAAAAATCAGTTCATTGTCACCAATCAAGAAAAAAACAAGAGATGACTTGAAAGCTGGCAACCATTATCTTCCATGTCACCACAGGTTATGCTAACTGTGTATAAACCTCTCGGCCCTTAAGTGAAACAATGAATGAGTGGAATGATTGTAAAAGACTGAACATAATTTTGTTTATTTAAAACAAAAATTATTTACCATAACATCTTGCATTGAGTTTCCTTACATTGAATTCTTAATTAATTTCTGGAACAGTTATTCAGGATAACATCAGGATGAAGCAAGAGAAAAATGTCAAACAATAGTTTTCTTCTTCTTATTGAATAAATAGAATTTAATTTACAAATGAATTAAAGGAAGGCGATTATTTTTTAGCTTCAATTAAGTTCAGACTTTTACTGGTTAAATAATTTATTTCTTCTTTAATTTGTTAGTGTACTCTAGAGGCCTTTACACCTGTGAGGTAAGATTATAGAGACTAAAAGAGATTGTAGTTGCTAGCTAATAGACTGGAGACAGCATATTGTTTTCATAAATAAAATTTACTGCCATTTCAAGTAGAAGACTTAATTTTTTGAGAAAGTATATTTTTGTTTGTTTCCAAATTATTATTGTTTTTAAAATGTTTACCATTCCAGAGGTTTTATGGATAAATTCAATGTTTAATAAACGTGTCCTCTTTCAGTCTCACAACTGCTTATGGGACAAGCAGAATCTAAGGCTGTAAGTAAGCAATACCTAGGCAATGTTATACTATGTATAGGTGGCCCTTCATATTCAATTAATTCACTAATTTTAGCTCACCAATAAATAAGTATGCCTTGACAAATATATTTTACCTCTTTGTGTTGGGTCTGTTTGGGATGGAGTCACCTTTCCCTGCAGCAGCCCACACAGTGCTGCACTCGTAGCTGGAACAGTACTGGTATCACTCCGGTGTTGTGTCTATTGCTGCATAGTGCTGGCAAAACATCAGGACTCTCTCCAAGCCCCAGGAGCCAGCATGCTGGGGGTAGGCAATTGATGGAGAGGGGACATCACCAGGGAAGCTGACCTAAAATGACCAAAGGGATATTCCATAATACCTGATGTCACACTCAGCAATAAAGTTGGCTCTCATGGGGGAGGGCATTCTCTCTCTCCTGAATAACCGGTACGCTTTTTGAGGCCCTGCTTCCCAGGACGTGGCTGAGCATCGCTCATTGATGGGAAGTAGAGAATAATTTTTTTTCCTTTCTCTCTGTGCTTCTGCACGGCCTTGTTTTTTCTTTTGTTACTTTTTCTTCCCATCCCCTTTCCCTTTAATTAAATCATTCTCATCTCAAACCTCGAGCTCTTTGTGTTGACTTTTCTCCCCCTTCCTCTTTGAGGAGGCGGGGAGTGAGAGAGCGGTTGTAGTGGAGCTCGGCTGCCCATCTGAGTAAAACCACCTTTTTGGCGCCCAAAGTGGGGCTCGAGGAATTAGAGATAAGGATGATAGTTGAAAGAAGTAATGGGCAAAACATGGAGTGGATGATTGTTACAAATGTAATATTGTGAAAGAATATATTTCATGTTAGTGTGGGGTTGTGTGTGTGTAAATTGTCCACCTCATCGGTGTTGTGATGATGTTGTGTTTATTTTGGTGTGGGGAATTCTTTTTCTTTTTGATGTAAGTTTGTGAAGATCGTGATGATTTTAAAGTGAGAGAACATTGTGATTATTCTGAAATATGCTTTTCACAGAGGCGAGAGGTGGAATGTAGTGGGTTTACGTGGCAAGGTTTTGGTAGCAGGGGGGCCATAGGGGTGGCTTCTGTGAGAAGGATCTAGAAGCTGCCCCATGTTTGGTAAGGGCCCTACTGCTGACCAGAGCTGAGCCAATAAGTGATGTTGTTTTGCGCCTCTGTGAGAGCATATTTAAGACTGGGAAAAAAAGGCTGTGCTACTCAGCAGCTGGGAGGGTGAGAGGAGTGAGAAACAGCCTTGCAGGCACCAAGGTCAGTGAAGAAGGAGGGGGAGAGGTGCTCCAGGCACCGGAGCAGAAGTCCCCTGTGTCCTGTGGTGAGGACCATGGTGATGCAGGCTGCCCCCTGCATCACCATGGTGGAGCAGGGTTCCACGCTGCAGCCTGTGGAGGAGACCACGGTGAAGCAGGTGGACCTGCCCTGACGGAGTCTGTGGCCTGTGGAAGACCCCTGCCGGAGCAGATTCCGGGCTGGACCTGTAGGCCGTGGAGAGGAGACCACGTAGGAGCAGGTGACCCGGCAGGAGCTGCTGCCCATGGGGGAC
Organism: Nettapus auritus; assembly: GCA_011076525.1. Taxonomy (NCBI): domain Eukaryota; kingdom Metazoa; phylum Chordata; class Aves; order Anseriformes; family Anatidae; genus Nettapus; species Nettapus auritus. Next base: position 74,189,860 of record CM021766.1, read on the forward strand.
CCAGGTTGGAGCAGTTTGCTCCCGAGGGATGGACCCCGTGGTAAGGACCCGTATATGGAGCAGTTCTTGAAGAGCTGCTGCCTGTGGACAGCCCACACTGGATCAGTTCAGCAAGGACCCTATGCTGAGTCTGTTTTGCCCGTCACGATAATTACTATAATTACTGTGTGATCTCCTCGTCCTTATCTCAGCCCTTGAGTCCCTTTCATTGTATTTTCTCCCCACTCCTCTTTGAGGAGGGGGAGTGAGAGAGTGGTTGTGGTGGAGCTTGGCTGCCCACCCGAGTAAAACCATCACACCCTTCAAAACTGTGACTTAGGAATGTCAATAATAATGCTGCTCTGTGTGTAATAACTCATTGCAAGATTAATTTGAAGTGCTCAAGTTTTCTCTTGAATTTGGTCTAAGCATTCTGCATACCGTGATGAATATTGATCTGAAATTTAGAGTCTTGCCAGCAATCTTTTCCATGTCTGATAATATTTCTCTAGGACAATGAGGTGAGATGATTAAAATGAATCCTAGTGGCTAAGAGGAGCATGAAATGCAAGGCTATAAAGTCAGTACTGCCAATTTGTTTGCAGGCCATGCCCCTAAGTCAATTGGAATATGTGTGAAATAAAGCCATTAAATGTAATTTATATTCTACAGAGAAAAGCTGTGAAAATACAATATGTGGCTTCAGACTTTGCCTTTATCAACTCCAAAAGTAGACTTTTCTAAATAACACTGAAAATTACTCTACTTTTTTTTTTTTTTTATTGGGTTCAAGTTTTGGTTTTAATTTAGTTAAATAGAATTCTTTTTCACATTCTTCCTGACAGCATGTGATCTACTGCCTGCCTGAAAATCTTACCTACATTTACTCTTAATTTGCCTTTTATTTCAAAAGCCCCATCACTTTGTTTTGGTCCTCAATGAGGGCAATAACATACATCTCTCTCTCCAACATTCTGACAAGTAATAATCGCCTAGTTGTGCATCTACATTTTACTTAGGATCTGCAACAAATATAAACCGTTTTAACTGTAAGGTTTCCTCTACTGGAGGAAATACATAATCTATCTAAACCAGGGATAATAGTGCCATGAGACAGGGTTGCAGAGTTCTTCATAAGAACTGTAGTAAATTTTTTTGGTAACATTTTTCTTGCTAAAACATTGAGGTATTTAGTGAGTGGAAACTAATTAGACTTGCACACCATGAAAAAAAATATAGGTGTAGTTTTAAAATTCTGTAAGGATAAAAACAAAGTTGATTTATTTTGTAGCTTTGAACAAATTCTCTAAGGAGATTAACATTCTTATTGCCATTTCTCTTCCTAAAATGCAAAGAATTTATATGCATAAGAATGAAGAATGCTGAGCATTTTTTAGAATTGATGTTGAGAAACAGATCTTGTTAAAGCTGTCACTTAACTGAGACAAATGTGGTTTTGTCTTCATCTACATGACCTGTGCTATATCAAAGTCAGAGCTCTTTAAATCTGACAGACACATCAAATTCTGTTAACTTACGCAATATATTTTTGGTATGTAGGCAATTATCCCATTACCATTTTGTGAACTTAGATTAAAGAAGAGAACAGGATTGTTTAGAGAGTTGACCTGTATAAGAATATGAATATATTTTCATTTGTGTCAGTACAGTTGTGTGCAGAAAAGAGGGAAAGAACCAAAAGAACAACTCAGCTATGAAAAAAAAAAAAAAAAAAAAAAAAAAAAAGTTAAAATGAGAGCAGTCTGTTTTTCCTGTATTTCTTTCTTGAGTCTATTTTTCCTGATGCATTATATTGAAGATCAGTCTATATTCCTTCGAACAGACAGATCAGGACAATCTGTAAATATGTACATGTCAACAGTTATCTAATCCACATCTAGTATGGACTGTTCTTGACAGTTCTCTATCCTTTCCATCTTACAAAATGCAAATCTACCAACTTGGCAGATTTAAACAGGTAGAACAGATGGGAAAATACCTTTTATTTTGTTTTGTTTTGTGTTCAAGATACTTGTCAAGTTTGTTTTAAAAAGAAAGTTATTAAATATAGTCACTTTTGCATAAAATTAGCTTATGCAGAGTGAACTGTTCATTTTATTTTATTTGTATTTCAAATTATCCCTGCTTCCTGCACGTATAGAAGAATATAAATATGCTCAAGTTCTATTTCTAATAGTACACCAGTAGAACACTCTCTATGTTTGCTGCCTGTAAAACCCTGCATACTCTATTTTTTTGTAAGGTCTGGAGTTTTTTCACCTTTCAGATGATAATGAGTCAATAGCATTTAAAACAAACAAACAAACAAAAAGTATGAATTAGGAAAAAAAAGTAGCAACTTATTGCTTAAGCACTCAAATGAGCTCTCAGTTCTAATAGAATTTTTTAGTTTACTGTTTGCAAACCATTATTTCTTTATCTGTAGACTAATACAAAAGTCAGGATTTCATTGTGTTTCTACACTTATTTTGTGTTTTTTCTTTGTTACGTTCATAGAACCACTAAATTACAGAATAACTCACGTTGGAAGAAACCTCTCGAGGTCACCTGTTCCAAACTCCTGCTTAAAAAAATAAAAAAAAATAAAAAAAAAAAGAAAAAAAAAAGAAAAAAAAAAGAAAAGAAAAAGAAAAAGAAAAAAAGCCAATTTAAATAATGTAAATTAAGGTTTTATCCAGTCAGGTTTGAATATATTCACAGACAGACATTCTACAAGCTCTCTGGGTAGCCAATTTAACTGCCTTCATAATGAAAATAGATTTCCTTATATCTGTTTAGACTTCCCCATAATGTAAACTGCATCAATTGCCTTTTGTCCTCAGAGATTCTGTTTTCTCTGTACCCTTCTATTAGCTTGATAAAGGTGTTTATGAGACCTCCAACTTAGGGGGGTGTCTTAAACCCAGACTCATCTCTTTGGCCTCTCCTCATGTCATTTGCTTCAGCTCTCTAATTAACTTGATAAATCTTTGCTGGACTTGCTTCAGTATGTCAATGTCTTTTGTGTGGTAAGGAGACCAAAACTAGACACAGTACTCCAGATGTGATGCCAAGTGCCAAAGTGAGGGGATGAATCACTTCCCTGGAATTGCTGGCAACACTCTTACCAATGTAGCCGAGGGTGCTGTTGGCCTTTCCTGCTGCAAGGAGACATTGCTGGCTCTTACTCAAATTGCTGACCACCAGGACTCCCATCTCCCTTCTACTAAACTGCTTTTTGTTCAGTTGGTAACCAGGCTGTACTGCTTTGTTAGCTTATTCTGTCCATGGTGTGTGGGGGACCTAGCATTTACATTTTTTTTTATACTTTATCAAGTTTCTGTCATATCATTTCTTCTGTTAAGGTATTATTATTATTATTATTATTATTATTATTATTTTTCCACAGCAGCTCAGCCATCTAGACCACTCTTACAATGTGGTATCATCTGCAAACTTGCAGAGGAAGCATTCCACCCTATTGGCAAATTACATTACCACATGGCTTAAATGTATTCTTAAACTCATTACATTTCTTTGGTCAAATTACCATTGTTCTATATCTCCATTTCTTTTATGTAACTTAGGATGGCTGTCAATCACTGTCAAGGCAGCCATTACAGGCACAGGGAAGACATTCACTTGATTAGCCATCAGGAACTCTCCTTTTCCTCACAGGAGTGGCTAGTTCCATCTTAGTCCTTAGCCTTAATCTATCTTGTCTGTTTGCTGTTGCAGGAAGGTATGAGACTCTTATATGGTCTGTATTGTAACCTGGTGGAGACATTTGACATAAAATATGAAGTCTCAGATGTTGCCAGATGAGTGTTGAAAAAAAATTAAATTGGGCTCAGATTGTCACCACTGGGTGAATTTAGAGACATTGTATACCAGTGCATTTCAGTTTCTAGCAACCTGAATTTAAGTATCAAACTGCATCACAGTAGTTTTCAACATTATTATTTAAGACCTGTAACTGAGATATAGCTTAATTTTTCTGCTTTGAATAAAAGTGCATGTATTACAAAAAAGGTGTTGAAATGTGTTCAGTTTTGGGCCCCTCGCTACAAGAAGGACATCGAGGTGCTTGAGCGAGTTCAGAGAAGAGCGACGAAGCTGGTGAGGGGCCTGGAGAACAAGCCCTACGAGGAGCGGCTGAGGGAGCTGGGATTGTTCAGCCTGGAGAAAAGGAGGCTCAGGGGTGACCTTATCGCTCTCTACAGGTACCTCAAAGGAGGCTGTAGCGAGGTGGCGGTTGGTCTGTTCTCCCACGTGCCTGGTGACAGGACGAGGGGGAATGGGCTTAAGTTGCGCCAGGGGAGGTTTAGGTTGGATCTTAGGAAGAACTTCTTTACCGAAAGGGTTGTTAGACATTGGAACGGGCTGCCCAGGGAAGTGGTGGAGTCACCATCCCTGGAGGTCTTTAAAAGACGTTTAGATGTAGAGCTTAGGGATATGGGTTAGTGGGGACTGTTAGTGTTAGGTCAGAGGTTGGACTCGATGATCTTGAGGTCTCTTCCAACCTAGAAATTCTGTGATTCTGTGATTCTGTGAAATTGTATGTCTTCCAGGCAAGTGGACCACTATGGAAAAGGGAATCCAGTACCTGAGGGAATTAGCAGTATGGGAGGTGATTTATGACGACCTAGACAACGAACAAATATCCATAGATCCAGATGACATCAGGTGTACCCGACCCATGTGGCCGAAGTTTGTACAGAGTTCACCATCATCATATGCCAGCTCATTGGCAGTAATGACCTGGAGAGAACGTGACGAACCCACAGTGTATGAAGTGGCTAGACAACTCCGGCGGTATGAAGAAAGTCTCTCCTCTTCCTTACAGGCCTGCGTCTCGACTGTGGAGGAACTTTCTGAAAGCGTCCGTCAACCAAAAGAGAATACTTTGGATAAACTTTCTGAAAAGGTCCACCAACTTGAAGAGAGATTATTTTCCTCCCCATTTGAATGAACCAGTGTTCACCAACTAAAAGAGAATACTTTGGAGAAACTTTCTGAAGAGTTGGCCCACCAAGTTAAAGAGAGTTTATTTTCCTCCCCGCCTGTACAAACCGGTGTTTCAGCTATCAGGGGCAAGCATTCATCCGCGCAAGGAAGACGATATGGTGGGTACACCCCGTGCCACACTGTGGTTTTACCTACGTGACCACAGAGAGGACATGAGGAAATGAGATGGAAAATGTACAGCGACCCTAGAGGCACAGGCACCTGAGTTGCAAAAGAAAAAAAAAATGGGAAAAAGGAGTTCTCTGAAAAATTTGCTGCTCCAACTTCCAGTAGGCAGTCCTTTAAACACAGAAACGAAGATTCTGATCAGGACTAGCCAGCCAGGGGGAGGAAAGGGATAATCTAGTTTATTGGACTGTGTGGATTCGATGGCCTGGCATGTCAGATGCACAGAAGTATAAAGCTTTAGTAGATACCGGTGCACAATGTATTCTAATGCCATCAATCTATAAAGGGACAGAACCCATCTGTATCTCTGGAGTGACAGGAGGATCCCAACAGCTAACTGTATTGGAAGCTGAAGTGAGTCTAACTGGGAATGAGTGGCAAAAGCATCCCATTGTGACTGGCCCAGAGGCTCCATGCATCCTTGGCATAGACTACCTCAAGAGAGGGTACTTCAAGGATCCAAAAGGGTACCGGTGGGCTTTTGGCATAGCTGCCTTAGAGACAGAGGGCACTAAACAGCTGTCCACCTTGCCTGGTCTCTCAGAGGACCCTTCTGTGGTGGGGTTGCTGAGGGTCAAAGAACAGCAAGTGCCAATCACTACCACAACTATGCTCCGGCGACAATATCGCACTAATTGAGACTCCCTGATTCCCATCCATAAGCTAATTCATCAACTGGAGAGCCAAGGAGTGATCAGCAAGACTCATTCACCTTTTAATAGTCCCGTATGGCCAGTGCGAAAGTCTAATGGTGAGTGGAGACTAACAGTGGACTATCGTGGCCTGAATGAAGTCACGCCACCACTGAGCGCTGCAATGCCGGACATGCTAGAACTCCAGTATGAACTGGAATCAAAGGCAGCCAAGTGGTACGCCACAATTGATATTGCTAATGCATTCTTCTCCATCCCTCTAGCAGCAGAGTGCAGGCCACATTTTGCTTTCACTTGGAGGGGTGTCCAATACACTTGGAATTGGCTGCCCCAGGGGTGGAAACACAGCCCTACCATTTGTCATGGACTGATCCATGCGCTGGAGCAGGGGGAAGCTCCTGAACACCTGCAGTACGTTGACGACATCATTGTGTGGGGTGACACAGCAGAGGAAGTTTTTGAGAAAGGGAAGAAAATAGTCCAAATCCTTCTGAAGGCCGGTTTTGCCATAAAACAAAATAAAGTTAAAGGACCTGCACGAGAGATCCAGTTTTTAGGAATAAAATGGCAAGATGGACGTTGTCAAATCCCAATGGATGTGATCAACAAAATAACAGCTATGTCTCCACCAACTAGCAAAAAAGAAACACAAACTTTCCTAGGTGTCGTAGGGTTTTGGAGAATGCACATTCCAAATTACAGTCTGATTGTAAACCCGCTCTACCAAGTAACCCGTAAGAAGAACGATTTTGAATGGGGCCCTGAGCAATGACAAGCCTTTGAACAAATTAAGCAGGAAATAGTTAATGCAGTAGCCCTTGGGCCAGTCCGAACAGGACCAGATGTAATGAATGTGCTCTACACCGCAGCCGGGGAGAATGGCGCCACCTGGAGCCTCTGGCAGAAAGAACTTGGGGAAACTGGAGGTCGACCCTTGGGTTTTGGAGTCAGTGATACAGAGGATCTGAGGCCCACTACACTCCAACCAAAAAGGAAATATTGGCAGCATATGTTCGATCTGCTTCAGAAGTGGTCAGTACTGAAGCACAGCTCCTCCTGGCACCCCGACTGCCAGTACTGGGCTGGCTGTTCAAAGGAAGGGTCCCCTCTACACATCATGCAACTGATGCTACATGGAGCAAGTGGGTTGCACTGATTACTCAGCGGGCTCAAATAGGAAACCCCAGTCACCCAGGAATCTTGGAAGTTATTATGGACTGGCCAGAAGGCAAATACTTTGGGACATCACCAGAGGAGGAAGTGGTCCGTGCTGAAGAAGCCCCACTGTACAACAAGCTACTAGAACATGAGAAGAGATATGCTCTGTTCACTGATGGGTCCTGTCGTATTGTGGGAAAGCATCAGAGATGGAAGGCTGCTGTATGGAGTCCTACACAACGAGTTGCAGAAGCTACTGAAGGAGAAGGTGAATCGAGTCAGTTTGCAGAAGTGAAAGCCATCCAACTGGCTTTACATACTGCTGAACGAGAAAACTGGCCAGTTCTCTATCTCTATACTGATTCATGGATGGTAGTAAATGCCCTGTGGGGGTGGTTACAATAATGGAAGCAGAACAACTGGCAGCGCAGAGGCAAACCCATCTGGGCTGCGGCGTTGTGGCAAGATATTGCTGCCTGGGTAGAGAACCTAGTTGTAAAGGTACGCCATGTAGATGCTCATGTGCCCAAGAAACAGGCTACTGAAGAACATCAAAACAAACAGCAGGTGGATCAGGCTGCTAAGATCGAAGTGGCTCAAGGTGGACCTGGACTGGCAACATAAGGGTGAATTATTTATAGCCCGATGGGCCCATGACACCTCAGGCCATCAAGGCAGAGATGCAACATGGGCTCGTGATCGAGGGGTGGACCTGACCATGGACGCTATAGCACAGGTTATTCATGATTGTGAAACATGTGCCACAGTCAAGCAAGCCAAATGATCAAAGCCTCTTTTGGCTGAAATATAAATATGGAAAGGCCTGGCAGATTGATTACATCACACTCCCTCAAACCCGCAACGGCAAATGCCACGTACTTACAATGGTGGAAGCAACCACTGGATGGCTGGAAACATATCCTGTGCCCCATGCCACCGCCCAGAACACTATCCTAGGCCTTGAAAAACAAGTCCTATGGCGACATGGACCCCAGAAAGAACTGAGTCAGACAATGGGACTCATTTCCAAAACAACCTTATAGACACTTGGGCCAAAGAACATGGTATTGAGTGGGTGTACCACATCCCATGTCATGCACCAGCCTCCAGGAAAGTTGAGCAATATAATGGACTGTTAAAGACTACACTGAAAACAATGGGTGCTGGGACATTCAAAAATTGGGACACACATTTGGCAAAGGCCACCTGGTTAATCAATACTAGGGGAACTGTTAACTGAGCTGGACCTGCCCAATCAAACCTGTTACGTACTGTAGAAGGGGATAAAGTTCCTGTAGTGCATATAAGAAACATGCTGGGAATGACAGTCTGGGCTACTCCTGACTCAGGAAAAGGCAAAGCCATTCGCGGGACTGCTTTTGCTCAGGGACCTGGATGCACTTGGTGGGTAATGCAAAAGAATGGGGGAGGTCTGATGTGTTCCTCAAGGGGATTTAATACTGGGTGAGAATAGCCCATGAGCTGATTTATATTAATTATTGTATAATACTGTATGTCATCACTACCATGATTGCTATATGCCATAGATTAAAATGGTGATTAATTAGAATGTATTGGAAAGAGTGTAACCGCAGCATGATATAAATGGTATGGAATAAGGGGTGGATATATGTCCTGGTTTCAGTCAGGACAGGGTTAATTTTCCTCCTAGTAGCTGGTAGAGTGCTGTGTTTTGGATTAGGATGAAAAGAGTGCTGATAACATGCTGATGTTTTAATTGTTGCAGAGCAGTGCTTGTACCAAGCCAAGGACTTTTCAGCTCCTCGCTCTGTCCTGCCAGCGGGCAGGCTGGGGGTGCAGCAAGAGCTGGGAGGGTACAGAGCCAGGACAGCTGACCCAAACTGGCCAAAGGAGTATTCCATACCATCTGACGTCATGCTAAACAGTATATAGGGGTGGCTAGCCAGGACAGGGGGGACATTTGCTCAGGGATAGACTGGGCATCGGTCAGCGGGTGGTGAGCAATTGCATTGTACATCACTTGTTTCATACACACTATTATTATTATTATTATTATTATTTCCTATCTTAATAAACTGTCTTTATCTCAACTCTCAGACTTCACTTTTCCATTTCTCTCGCCCATCCCAGAGAGGGAGGGGGGAGGGTGAGCAAACGGCTGTGTGGTGTTTAGCTGCCGGCTGGGTTAAACCACAAGAGTAAGCTACCCCCTGCATTGCTGCATCATCTGTCAAGAAGGAAAGAAGGGTTATTGTCATGGGGGACTCCCTTCTGAAAGGGACAGAGGGCCTGATAAGCTGACCGGACCCAACCCCAGTCTGTTGCCTCCCTGGGGCTCGGGTAAGTTACTTTGCTAAGAAAGTCAAGCGCCTGGTACGGCCCACTGACTGGTCTTTCAGATTGGTAATGACGAAGTAACAATGAGAAGTCTGAGAGCAATCAAAAGGGACTTTAGGGCTTTGGAGTGACTACATAAAGGATCAGGGGCACAGGTTGTGTTTTGCCTCTGTCCTTCCGATAGGGGGGCTCGATGCTGACAAGTGGGCTCATCACATTAAAACGTGGCTTCAGGACTGGTGTAACAGGCAGAACTTTGTGTTCTTCAATCACGGGAAGGTCTACGTGACACCAGGCCTGCTGGCACCAGATGGCACGCGCCTCTCTCAGAGAGGGGTAAGGATTTTTGGTCAGGAGATGGCAGGGCTGATAGGGCTTTAAACTAGAGTTGAAGGGGGAAGGGGATAAAACCAGGCATGCCGGTGACGAGCTAAGGGATGGTGCGCTAGAATCAAAGGGACTGTGTGCCAGCGAGGACCTTCAGTCAGCTCCACAAGATGCTGCGTGTAGGGAGGCTCATTTGAAGTACTTCTACACAAATGCATGCAGTATGAGGAATACAATGGATGAGCTAGAAGTCTTGGCCCAGTCCCACAGCTACAACATCATTGGCATAAGTGAAACCTGGTGGGATGAGTCCTGTGGCTGGTGTGCTGCAATAGGTGGTTACAGGCTCTTCAGGAGGGACAGGCAGGGCAGGCGAGGTAGCGGGGTGGCGATATATGTGAAGCATGGGCTGGATTGTGTGGAACTTCAGGTTGGTGATGGCAAAGTTGAGAGCCTCTGGGTAAGGATTAAGGGACGAACAAATAAAGGGGATGTTGTTGTGGGAGTCTATTACAGTCTATTACAGATCACCTGGCCAGGACAACTACGGTAATGTAGAACTGAGCAGTGCCTCGAGATGAACTCCCCTTGTCCTTATGGGGGACTTCAACTTGCCAGATGTCAACAGGGATCACCACACGGCTGACATGAGCAAGTCCAGAAGGTTCATAAAGCACCTTGATGACAACTTCCTGGTGCAGGTGCTAAGGGAGCCAACTAGGAAAAGTGCCCTCCTAGATCTCTTGCTGGAGAACAGAGAGGGTCTTGTGGGAGACGTGGCAATTGGCGGCCGTCTCGGTCATAGTGACCATGAAGTGGTTGAATTTAGAAATTATGGTGAAGGGAGGAAAACTGCCACCAAAACTTCAGCCCTGGATATGGGGAAAGCAGACTTCAGGCTGCTCAGGGAACTAGTCGGCAAGGTCCCCTGGGAAACTGCTTTTGAAGGCATGGGTTTCCATCAGTGCTGGTCAGTCTTTAAGCACTGCCTCCTAAAAGCACAGGATCAGGCAATTCCAAAATATCAGAAGTCAGGCAGGCGGGGCAGGAGACCGGCCTGGCTGACCAGAGATCTTCTGCTAGAGCTTAGGCGAAAAAAGAAAGTGTACGGCTGCTGGAAGGAGGGTCAGGCAACGAGGAAGGAATACAGGGATGCTGTTCACGTTTGTAGGGAGAGAATTTGTGTGGCCAAAGCTCAACTAGAGTTGAAGCTGGCCGTGTCTGTGGGAGACAATAAAAAAGGTTTTTTTTAGGTATGTGAACAGAAAAAGGAGAACCAAAGAAAACATAGGTCCACTATTGATGGGGAAGGTCTCCTCACAGACAATGACGTAGGCAAAGCAGAGACATTTAATGCCTTCTTCACCTCTGTCTTCAACACTGATGATGGGCTTCGGGGCCCAGGGTGCCCTGAGCTAGAGGACCATGGCAGTGGGAATGACAAACTCCCAACCGACCCTGAACATCTGCTGGATTTGCTACTCCACCTGGATCCATACAAGTCCATGGGTCTGGATGGCACTCATCCCAGGTGCTTAAAGAGCTGGCTGACATCATCACAGGACCTCTCTCAATTGTTTTTCAATGACCTTGGGAATCTGGAGAGGACCCAGTAGACTGGAAGCTGGCAAATCACAGAATCACAGAATTTCTAGGTTGGAAGAGACCTCAAGATCATCGAGTCCAACCTCTGACCTAACACTAACAGTCCCCACTAACCCATATCCCTAAGCTCTACATCTAAACGTCTTTTAAAGACCTCCAGGGATGGTGACTCCACCACTTCCCTGGGCAGCCCGTTCCAATGTCTAACAACCCTTTCGGTAAAGAAGTTCTTCCTAAGATCCAACCTAAACCTCCCCTGGCGCAACTTAAGCCCATTCCCCCTAGTCCTGTCACCAGGCACATGAAAGAACAGACCAACCCCCACCTCGCTACAGCCTCCTTTGAGGTACCTGTAGAGAGGGATAAGGTCACCCCTGAGCCTCCTTTTCTCCAGGCTGAACAATCCCAGCTCCCTCAGCCGCTCCTCGTAGGGCTTGTTCTCCAGGCCCCTCACCAGCTTTGTAGCCCTTCTCTGGACTCGCTCAAGCACCTCGATGTCCTTCTTGTAGCGAGGGGCCCAAAACTGCACACAGTATTCAAGGTGCGGCCTCACCAGAGCCGAGTACAGGGGGACGATCACCTCCCTAGCCCTGCTGGTCACACTGTTTCTTATACAGGCCAGGATGCTGTTGGCCTTCTTGGCCACCTGAGCACACTGCTGGCTCATATTCAGCCGACTATCAACCATCACTTCCAGGTCCTTCTCTGCCTGGCAGCTCTCCAACCACTCATCTCCCAGCCTGTAGCTCTGGTTGGGGTTATTGCAGCCCAGGTGGAGGACCCGGCACTTGGCCTTGTTGAACTTCATGCAGTTGACCTCAGCCCATCGGTGCAGCCTATCCAGATCCTCCTGCAGAGCCTTCCTACCCTCAAGCAGATCGACACACGCACCTAACTTGGTGTCATCTGCAAACTTACTGAGGGTGCACTCAATGCCCTTGTCCAGATCATCGATGAAGATATTAAAGAGGACCGGCCCCAGCACCGAGCCCTGGGGAACGCCACTAGTGACTGGCCTCCAACTGGATTTGACTCCATTTACCACGACTCTTTGGGCCCAGCTATCCAGCCAATTTCTAACCCAACGAAGCGTGTGCCAGTCCAAGCCAAGAGCAGCCAGTTTCTTGAGGAGAATGCTGTGGGAAACGGTGTCAAAAGCCTTGCTGAAGTCAAGGTAGACCACATCCACAGCCTTTCCCTCATCCACCCAGCGTGTCACTTTGTCATAGAAGGAGATCAGGTTCGTCAAGCAGGACCTGCCCTTCATAAACCCATGCTGACTGGGCCTGATCGCCTGCTTGCCCTGCAAGTGCTGCGTGATGACTCTCAAGATAATCTGCTCCATGAGCTTCCCTGGCACTGAGGTCAAACTGACAGGCCTGTAGTTTCCCGGGTCAGTCCTCCAGCCCCTCTTGTAGATGGGCGTCATGTTTGCTAGCTGGCAGTCAAGTGGGATCTCCCCCGATAGCCAGGACTGTTGATAAATGATGGTAAGCGGCTTGGCCAGCTCCTCTGCCAGTTCTCTCAGTACCCTCGGGTGGATCCCATCCGGCCCCATCGACTCGTGCACATCCAAGTGCCGTACCAGGTCACCAACCATTTCTCCGTGGATAGTGAGGGCCACATCCTGCTCCCCATCCCCTTCCACCAGTTCAGGGAACTGGGTAAATGTTGCGCCAATTTTCAAGAAGGGTAAGAAAGAAGACCCTAGCAATCGCAGGCCTGTCAGTCAGTGCCTGTTAAAATTATGGAGAAGATGAATCTTGAAGTTATTGAAGTGCACCTGGTGACAATGAAGTCATTGGTCCCAGCCAACATGGATTCATGAGGGGTAGGTCCTGCCTAACAAATTCAATTTCCTTTTAGGATAAGATCATCCATCTAGCTGACCAAGGGAAACAAGCTGATGTGATCTTTTTGGACTTCAGCAAAGCTTTCGACATGGTTTTCCATAGGACTTTATTGGACAAAATATCCAGCATACAGCTTAATAAAAATATCACACGATGGGTGAGCAATTGGCTGATGGGCAGGGCTCAAAGGGTTGTGGTAAATGGGGCCACATTAGGCTGGCTGAAGGTCACTAGTGGGGTCCCTCAAGGCTCTCTTTTAGGGCCAGTCCTCTTCAATGTCTTTATAAATGATTTGGATGTAGGACTGGAAGGTGTTTTGAGCAAATATGCCAACGACACCAAACTTGGAGGAGTTGTAGACTCAGATGAGGGTGGAAAGGCCTTGAAGAGAGATCTGGACGGTTTGGAGAGCTGGGCGATCACCAACCGCATGAAATTTAACAAAAGCAAGTGCCAGGTCTTTCACCCGGGACGTGGCAACCCTGGCTGTACATACAGACTGGGTGACGAGATGCTGGAGTGCAGCCCCGCAGAGAGGGATCTGGGGGTCGTGGTTGACAGCAAGTTGAATATGAGCCAGCAGTGTGCCCTGGCAGCCAGGAGGGCCAACTGTATCCTGGGATGCATCAAGCATGGCATTGTTAGTTGGGCGAGGGAAGTGATTATCCCGCTCTACTCTGCGCTGGTGCAGCCCGACCTTGAGTACTGTGTGCAGTTCTGGACACCACAGTACAAAAAGGATATTCAACTGTCGGAGAGTGTCCAGAGGACAGCAACGAAGATGGTGAAGGGCCTGAAGAAAAAACATATGAGGAGCAGCTGAGGTCACTCGGCCTGTTCAGTCTGGAAAAGAGGAGGCTGAGGGGAGACCTCATCGTGGTCTACAACTTCCTCATGAGGGGGAGTGGATAGGCAGGTGACTTATTCTCCATAAACACCAGTGATAGGATCCACGGGAATGGGGTTAAGCTGAGGCAGGGGAAGTTTAGACTAGATATCAGGAAGAGGTTCTTCACCAAGAGGGTTGTTGTACACTGGAACAGGCTCCCCAGGAAAGTAGTCACTGCACTAAGCCTGTCTGAATTTAAGAAATGTTTGGACTGTGCACTTAGTCACAGGGTCTAAACTTTTGGGTAGACCTGTGGGGTGTGAGGAGGTGGTCTTGATGATCCTTCTGGGTCCCTTCGAACTCAGGATATTCTACGATTCTATGATTCTATGATTACCCATAAATATAACCTATTTTACCTCATGAACTTATCAAGTAAAAAGAAAGATGTAATTAATTAAGGTCTCCAAATCACCTAATAATTGTCTTCCAGTAACTGCATTAATAAAATTCAAACTGATTTTAATGACTGACATAAGTATTCTGATATCTATTGTGACATGTTCTGCTTGAATAGGAGAAAAGTCCCATTTCTTTTGACTGAAGGTAGACTGGCATTACGTATAGTTAGCATAGACATCTACCTGCACCAGGTAGATTGCTGAGGGTAAGAAAATGCCCTCATTAACAGGCAGTCCTGTCTTGATGCTGATATCTTGTATCCCTGATGTGTACCTGACAATGACAAAATCATCTTTTTTTCTTTTTTCTTTTTTCTTTTTCTTTTTTTTTTTTTTTTTTTTCAGCAATATTTTTTGTGTGTATCTAGTGGCAATACTATGGGTTTTGAATCTCTCAGTCCTGTTGGTATGGCCCTGATGCGTTCCTCTTCCAAGGAAAGAGAAAGCCCTGTCCCGTTGGAAAACAGAAAGGAGGAAGTTTATCAACTGTCATTCCTCTTCCCAAAATTCATATTACCTTCTTCCATTGTACAGCAAAATTCAATTTGGTCTAGTCCGCTGAGAACACAGGGCTGATTCTGACTACAGTGGCTAGAAATGAAAGCTTCACATACTAGGTGCTTTGGTTTTCAGCTTTCTTGAGAGTAAGCAAAATAAAATGTCTATTTGCTGCAGAAATGCTTGAAGAACCCTGTATATATTTGTTCACTGGACAAGAAAGAGAAAAAAATAGTTAACATATGTACATTTTAAGTTTGTAGGGAACATTTATATTTTTTTTCAGTGATTCACATTGTTTTCATCCCTGAAGTAGTTATTTTCACTTGGACTTTGACATGATAGCAAAAATCACTGCTAAAAGAAGCCCAGAAACATTCCCATTAGCTCCTCAAGAATCTCACGCTGTGGTTCATTTTAGTCAATTCAGTCTTTTCTCATGCAGCCAGTTAACAGTAGCAAGAATACTGAAGTTTCCTTTAGCAAAAACTCATTAGGAGGAGCTTAAGATGGACTTAAATGTAGGGAACATACCATCAGGTCTCTCTGACAAAACTATTAATATTATTAATCTAGTTTTATTGTATTTCCTATAGGAAAAGAGAAACTGACAGTCTGAAAAGTCTGGGACTAGAACATAGATGTATTGTTGTCATAATTTTGTTCAAACTTATAATTCTGATAACTTTTCTGAGCCAGTTGTCAGGGAAACACTCACTTTTTTTGTAGCATGCAAACATGCTATCTAATTATGAATGTGCTAAAAGTTTATTTGATAGATATTTTGTATTAATCAAATATATTAGATATTAGGAAACATTTCCTCACTGAATAAGATTGTGAAACATTGGAACAGGCTGCTCAAGAGAGTGAGTCACCATCCCTGGAGGTATTTAATAGATGTGTAGATGTGATGCACATGGTTTAGCGGTGGACTTGGCAGTGCTAGGTTAATAGTTGGACTTCATAATCTTAGAGTTCTTCTCCAACCTAAATGTTTCTGTGATTCTGTAAAAGGATTCATCAAAACTGTTACTGGGAGAGTCTTTCCTAATCCAACTGAAGACATCACTGCAACGTTCAATGCTATGGAGACTCCTATCACCATGCAGACAAGGACTGATCATCTCTGTGGGTTTGAAAGATCTGATTCCCCATATGAACATTATCCTATTCAAAAGATTATGTTAACTAATGTTTGTTAAACATTCTGTCTGTGAGTTTGTAAAACATGGTCCTATAAGGTGGCAGCAAGGAGAGAGTGAGAAATTGAGAAAGGACCTGAGGGTGACAAAATGATGGCCGAGATGGGGGCCTCACCAGAAAGAGCCCCATCCCATGCTAGCAGGGCAAAGCAAGCAGGGCATGTTGGTGCTGGTAGCCAGGTTTAGAAAAGAGCTTTTTGCCAGGCAAGCCCTAAGTAAGTAGTTTTTCACCCATCCAGATCTGGCTACCTTGAAACATCCTCAGCTTCAAGGGAAAATGGGAAAGTCGCTGATTCACAGGGAGATCAAAAGGGAATTCCTTGCACAGTCAGCCACTTGGCTAAGTAAATGGTTAATCTTAAAGCAGAACTTTTTAAAGCTATAGCTGCTTTCAGAAACCTAAAAGGGAGAATGAAATCCATCTTGCAAAAAGAAACCCACAAACAGAGCATTTCTACTTGTAGCATATTCATTCCCATTTGCTCTGCTCTCCTTTCAGCTTCTATTATGCAAATATTTTTTTTTGAATTATTATACAGTAGTTAGATTACTATTGCAAGATAAGTGGCAGAAAAAAAAAAAAAAAGTAATATTTATTCTAACAATGCTTTTAAGACATAGTAGAAAAATGGTGGAATAGTGCTGAAACAAATGTTGATATTGTACAAGTAATACTTCACTAAGTACATTTTTCACATTTTACCGAGCAGCTGTTAGCTTTTTAAAACTGGCAAAACCAACTGACTGTACCTTCATGTAGTCATTTTGTAATTGGCTCCAAGGTTTCTTCTTCTCAAAATGGCAAATGCCAATAATTACTTGGAATTAATTCCTTCCCTCATTTTTCTAGAGTAGGGGATGCCATTCTCTACATATATTTTGCTGCTTTTAACAGCTTTGTGCATTTTATGCAATGGTTTATAACTCATTTTTTTGGCATACCTTTTTGCCACTGCTACTGAAATATTAACTTTATTCATAAAGAAGACCAATTTAAATCGATATAGGAACAAAAACAGATAAATCTTTCTGATTGTAACAATCTCTGTGGATGCCATGCTTTTCCAACATTTTCACACTAGCTGTTATAGTCTTACCTCACTTCACCTTCCTAACGTCGAGTGCATGCATACATCTCTTACTGCAGAAGAACCTCACAGGTTTCTCCTGCAGATATCAACCTAAAGTCCTTGGAAAACTCCATAGTGTGCAAGTTGTAACCACTGATTTCCTAGTTTAGTGCCAAAATTTGAACCCAATAAGGAAAAAAAAAAAAAAAAAAAAAAAAAAAAAAAAAAAAAAAAAAAAAAGACCCCCGTTCTAAAAATTGTCCTTTTTTTAATAACTTAAATAGTCACTTTTTTCATAACTCTTTACATTTTTTTTTTTTTTCCAAAAATAACTATGTAGAGAGCAAATTTTGCAGCATTTCTGTTTTAGATACTCTAGATTTTTCTCATAATTTTAGCCAAGAAAGTCACTGCACAGCTTAACATGAAGGTGATCTTAGACATTTACTAGTGTTAGCAGCCTGAGAATACCTTTTAGATGTTCAGGGTTTTCTGAAGTCTGACCTAAAATACTGCATATTCCACTGGGACAATTTCCTTCAAGTTTAAATTACTTTTCAATTTGTGTTTCTCATGTCATATTTTCTACTAGTAACTTTATCTGGCATCTTATTTTAACATAAAACTGAAATAAACAAGTTTACAAAATTAAGAATTGCATTGCCCTTTGTGTCCTTCCCTTTGTATTTCCATTCTAATTTCCTC
Organism: Nettapus auritus; assembly: GCA_011076525.1. Lineage (NCBI taxonomy): Eukaryota > Metazoa > Chordata > Aves > Anseriformes > Anatidae > Nettapus > Nettapus auritus. The sequence continues at coordinate 74,207,718 of CM021766.1, forward strand.
ACTGTCGTTTTCCAGAAGCTGCAATACTCTTGGGCATTGAACAGGCCTGTTTGAGAGCTCACACGGCGGGTGGTAAAACATTGCAGGAACTTAGTATGGAGTGTTCTTTGAGGATAACCAAAGGCGACAACATTGTGTCAGCATAAATTAACTATGTTATCTCTGTAATACCAGATGTAATGTGAATTACATATGTTGCGGGAAGTGAAATTGAACTAGTTTGTTCTCAGGACATCACTGTACTTTAGGTTCTCACCAGATTGATTGGGATTTACTGAGGAACTGACTATCTGGAGTATTTGAAGTAGTTATATGTTACTTTGAACTCATTTTATTCTCTGAGGTCCATTAGCTATCATCAGATCCAGTTGTGTGTGAAGATGGGACATTTTTTCTGCACACCTCTTGCAAGGATAATTGAAAACAACAACAACTACAGTATTTTGGTTTATTTAATTTGATATTTGAAATGTTTTCATATTTGATATTTAAGTAATCACATGAAACTTTGTCACAGTCTTAATCAGCTATTCTAGACATGAATATTACTAAGTTCTTTTATTGGGCATTGACACCAAAAGTAAACTGGCTCAAGTTTCTGTGAGAGCAAGCACCATAACCGGGGGGGGGTGGGGTGGGGGGGTGGGTAGGGAGGAGGATGAGGGAAGAATTGTCATTAAATGATAATTTTTAGAGATAATTTTAAATAACCCTTCTGAAAGCTATTTATTTATTTATTTATTTTTTTTTTTCCATGGGGAAAAAAATAATCAGAGGCAACATCAAGTAGTTATGCAGTAGATATGCAGTGCAACAGTATTTAACCATTTTAAAAATGGGCATTATTTCTGTTTTTGAATTCCTGTTTTAAAAAACAAATCAGGGGTCACTAAAGTAAATGTTAGACATTATCTTTGTCCATTTGTGCAAACCTACTGAGGAATGCACTGATTACTTCCTAGCAATTGTAGCCTGTAATTGTAGATAATGATCATGTTCCTGAAAATGTTGAATCTTGCATAAATTTATGAAAAGATGTCTCAACATTTTGAACTACTGTTACTAGCCCCTTAGGGTTTTTCACATCTCAATGTATTGTTTCTTAAGTGTTTTAATTTTACTTGTTCACTTACCGAGTTGTTCCCAAACTTTAGGACAGGTAGTGATGGTGGAAAAAAGTGATGTAACATAAAATTCTTAAACTTTTTAAGTAATACTACTGTGGTGTCCCTATTCATTGACTAGGAAGTACTGCCCTGATGCTGTAGCATTAAAACTGCACATTCCACATGACGCAGAAAGCTGTAAGGTTTTGCATGGAACATCGTTCTCCAGAAGCTTAAGAGAAGCTAGGATAGCAAAAGGGGTTATCTCAAGAGTAAAATATATGATGATGAGTAACCTGATGTTGAGGAAACTTAATAACAGCACTGCCTTCCATGGAAATTAAGATTATTATTATTATAATTATTATATATGTATATATAAATTTAGATTAAGCATTTGTGTGTGTGTGTGTTATATGTCCTACTTATTCCATAAATGATCCTTGTAAGAAAACAAAACAAAACAAAACAAAAACTTCAAAATAAAAAACAAATATCTGATTTAGATGTATTAGAACAAATATTTGAATACTTGCAGCTCTTAAGCACAGCAGAAGAAAAAACAAGTGCATGTAGCTTCACTTTTTCCATGGTAAACTATTACCACTGTACACACTATTCTGTTTATAAAACAAAATTCCACTGGTTTAACTTGAATACTCACCCCAAAATATTTCTATTTATCAGTTTTAAAATTCATGACCTAAATAAATACTTATGCCTGATCTTGCCAGCTACTTGATAATGAACTATCACTCCATAATTGGTCTACTTTGAATACATTTTAGTTTATTTAGATTAAGAAAAGTAAACAATGAAATAATTTAAATAATTTGTAATCAAAATGAATATTGCAATTTACTGTAGAATTGCTAGCAACCTGTGGTCTATATATATATGAAGCAAAACTGCAGTGATGTTTTGGAATTATAAATGTGTATATATATATATATGATTCTATGGAACATTTTGTGGTGAATGAATTGCACAAAAATAAATGGCAATAAATACACCAGGTACTGTTTGTTGCAAATCCATGAGCCATAAATATTTACCTTAACAAGTAATTATATTAAACAAAAGGGAAAGAGGTTACACGTGATTTGCAATCAATATATTACTTTTGAACACTAGAAAAGCAGAGATATTCAGGCTTTGTTTAAAGTAGCAAAGAAACAGAATGCTAATTAGATTTTAATGTGGTTTCTGAATAATGACTTGCCATCATGTTTTGAATCTGGTAACAGTACAGGGCTAGCACAAAGGAATGTGAAGGAATGCAATGAACACTAACACAACAGAGCTGTGCAAAATGGATTTTGTCCATACTGGAAATTGAATTTGATACCATTGTAAAAATTCTGCAGGTTCTTTTGGAAGAGGAAAGATTTTGAAGTAGAAAATAAAATATTTTAAAAATTTTAAATAATAATTATGTGATTCTGATGATGATGACTCAATATACCTACTTACATGTAGATTAAAGATTTATATATTCATCAGAAGAACTGGGGATGTGAATTATACTCTTGGCATTTTTTTGAGAGTAATAAATAAGAAGCAGCATTTCCTTTTCACATAAACTAGCAATGTTCATCTTTAAATCCAAGCTAGCAATTATGAAGTTGTTAAAAAGTCTGAGTGTTGGAAAAGGATAAAGAGATGTTTGAAGGCAGTCAGGCAAAATTAAACTGAACAGAACTAAACAGAACACTGTATGGGAAGTATGGACTAATAATCCATCTTTGTGTCCTAATGTAAAATACAGCCATTAAGAAATATATTGTAAGTAAAAGTTCTCTTGACTGGGAACCATTCTTGCACCCGTGCATAACTGCAGTGCAGTCACACAGACAAGATGGGTGCTTAATATATTTATTCAGAAAAGGATTATCTCTTCAAAATTCACATAGGTGGGTGAGAGGGATTAAGAGGGAATTAAAAAATATACATTTAGTTCTGTTACCAGCAAGTACTTTGCTGTTTCAAGGTTTAATGTGAATGTGATCAGCATATTAACATTTTGTAGCCAACTATTTTAATGCAACTATTTTAATGCTCTTAATAACATATTTTGTCATGACAGAAATGCTTGGATTGTCTCTCAAAACCTCAGAAACCTGTGATCATGATAAATTTTTCATTTCCCAGTAAAACCAAAGAACAAAGTCACAGCTTTGATTTGTTTATCTGATTAATTCCAAGTTAAGAAGACTTGGCAAATGCTATGCAAATCTTTCTCTTTTGGTATGGAAAGCACCCCTAACTGTTGTAGATCTTACACTGGAATGTTCTTCATTATGCAGCTCTTGTGGGCATGAAATCCATCAAGTCTGGGATTTGACAATCCATAGTCTTCTTGTTAAATGTAAGTCAACATAAAACAAGTTATTGCATTTTGCATTAAAGAATGATTATTCGATGTAAAATTGTATTAAGTCCATATTAGAAAGCTGAAGTCTACAAAGAATTATATTTAAATTGCAATCTCCTTAATAAGGAAGTAGGCTATTAAAAAAATATATAATATTAATTAAAAAACAAACAAACAAAACAAAACAGACAAAAACTTTTAAGCTCTTTGTTAGAGTCAGCATTGCTGTTTGTTTCTAAAAGAACCCCTCTGAGAAGTGATTTGTGATTAATAACCTGCTTATATAAAATGTTGTGACTGCCAAGTTCTGATAGACTTGTACTTAGATTTTCTTAAATTGGTTTCCCCGTTTAGTCTCAGCCAACCTTTCCCATAGCCCCCAAAGATTTCTCAATCATTTACTTAATTCTACCACATTCACTTTATTCTACCATCAGCACTGATGTCTGAAACATTAACTTGTTTTGAGCCTCCAGTTATGTGGCCATTCTATCACACTGTAACTCTGGCACTGAGGAAAGATGGAGTCAAAACAGTTATGCTCTTCCTGGAGGGACTCTGTCTGGAAGGAACGAGATGAATAGGAAGCCTTCCCATACGTGCTGAGGAAGTGTAAACTGGGCAAGAACTGAAGCATCTGTGGACAGCTGGCCAGGGCCTGTGGGCCACCTGTATCTGACCCACTTATCTTTGGTATGATTAGTGAAATTAATGGTGTTATAACAACTTTTCAAACCCTTAGGAGCCTAGGCACCAAGAATTTAACCTAGATATGCAGAGGAGCTAATACTGCATGTGTGTTCTCTCTTCCTCTATGCTTTTCTACCTATGACAGGGCAGAAACTGTCCAATAGTTCTGTCAAAGGTGAAATATAAAATACATAAAGGTTACTGTAATATAACATAATTTTCCTTCTTTTTTATTCTATCTGTGACTACCTTTTAGTAACAATATGCACTTCTTCAGAGACAAAAATAATTCTTACAAATGTTACAGATTATTATTATTATTATTATTATTATTTCTCCTCCAGCTGGTAGTTTTGGTTTTGATGGATTTCTGCTAAAATGTGGATTGAGATTTCAATTAGTCTTGCATAGTAAGCTCTATTAATTTAAATTAGATCTACAAGAACATGGTTGTTGTTATTCAACACATAGGATTTATTTTATTTTATTTTATTTATTTATTTTTTAACAGAGTTGAACTGAATTTGAAGAAAGTATTGTTTTTGCTTCTCTCCCATCCAAATAATCAAAACAATAGTCAGCAGGTTAGCCACATAGAAATGCCTCTTATTTGCATAGATTTTCCTGTAATTCAGCCAAGGTAACCAGTGCTTTTTGACACATCGAGGACAAACTTCAGATGCTTGAGAACAGACACCTGTCACATCATATTTAAAAGAACCAGGTATGTTTGGGGGAGAGTAAATAGGACAGAGCAGAAGCATTGTTCATGTATTTCTCAGTCTTATTTCATGAGTTTGAATTCCTAAATGCTGCTTATTTTTAAATTTTGTACATCTGCTATTTTAGTCCTTACCCTGTAGAGCATTTAGATACAATTTTAAAATACATAGAATGTAAAGGGAGACTCTCTGAATCACGAAGTCGGTTTTGTTACTTTGCTTGTTGTAAATGTGTTGTCCAAAAGTCAAAGTATTTGGTCTGAGCTGGTAAAATATCAACAGCAAGTGATGACAAATCACTGTACTCAAACACACGAGATCCAAAGACCACTTAACTAGGCAGTGGCCATGGCTACAGAATAATAAAAAAGGGAACTTTACTACAGGCCTTGAACCAGGACACTTGACCCTGTTTAAAGAGGTATTCAAGCTGTATATATTTTGAGGCTATGGAACCAGCACTGCTTCACTGAGTATATAATAAAGTTATCTCCATTTATTTCAGTATAAAAACCTTCTCCTAGGGTCACCATTGAATGAATAACAGTGGACAGTCCTCTGCTAGGACTAGTGATGTACATCTTGTATTAATATGTTCTGTCAACTAAAAGTGATCTTGTATCTGAAATGCACATGCTGTAAAAACAAGCAAACAAGGAAATGGCTGCTGAGTCAATAATGTCACAGCAAACAGGAGCAATTGACTCAACAGGGTTATTACACTGCCAAAAATTGATAGCTTAACTACAGAGCAAAAATATGAAACAGATGCTACTGAATAAAAAACTGTAAAATTTAATTACTCAAGTGCAGACATGGAAGAAAAGTGTAGTCTGTCATGAGATGTAGATTAGTTTTAAATATTTTGACATTTAAAATCAGTTTTCAGTAGAATCAACTAACACTTAGAAAGCATACCTTTTATCATATTTTTAATCTTGCTATAGAGCATATAAGTAGGTTTGTCAAGTAATAATAAAGCTCTGTCTTTTTTATCTTTCACTGTGTTCAAGCTTGGCATTCTGTTTTTATGACATTTGAGAGTTTCTTGGCAATTAAGAAGAAAAAAAAAAAAAAAAGGAAAAAAAAAAAAAAAGGAAAAAAAAAAAAATTTCTAACTCTCCTGAGTCAGTTAACTCAGTGTCTGAGTAAATCATGCCTGTAGAGTTGCCTTTATTAACTGTCGCAGAGAAAGTTGTAATTTCAAAAATGTAACACAAATGTATAATTTCTGGATATGTCTGGACAGGGAATTAAATGTCTATGAGTTCCAATATGGTTAGACATTATTCATTATTTTATATACATAATTTCTCAGGTCTTCTTTTTTTTTTTTTTTTTTTTTTTTTTTCTTTTCTTTTCTTTGGGAAAAAGGTTGGAGGAGTCTAACAATTGACTAAAGTGATATAGAAGATCTCTGAAGGTATAAAACAATTAAGATAAATAGGATTGCTTCAAATAGATATGAGTACAGTCACACAATTATTTTCACAATTATGATTTAAGCAAAAAATGGTTTAAACCAAACTTACAGCTATGAGTAACACAATTAATTATTTTGTTCTGATTTCCAGCTAAATTCATTGGCAGATACTGAAGTAACCTGATGTAATGCTGGAATATGGTCAAAGAAATATTTTCAAAATATAAAGTAAGGTTTTGAAATTTATATATGCAGTCTTCTGCATATATACATAAAGCAGTGAGGCAGTTTGACCTAATCATAAGATAATTTATTTGATTAAGTGAAACTGAAATTTAGCTTAACGTTTCCAAATCATGGAGGAACTTTGATGACATTTCAGTACAACTAATATATAGTGGTTAATTTATTAGAGGATTAAAAGCATTTACAATACTGCAGAAGCTACATACACATATGTACCTGAACACAAAAGAACAAAACACTGAGCAGCTGAGTTATTTAATAACTTTAACCACTCATTGTGGGTAAATCTATTACCCAAGTAGCAAAAGGACTAACTATTTATACCAGCTACTTTTTTGATGAATCCTCATTGTTTTCAAAACTAGTGATGATCTTTTTATGAGGAAACTGATGATGATCATTTTTTTAATTACAAACAAACAAAACCACAAATAAACAAACAAAAAACCCAACTCTTCCTCACTGTTGTGAAATGGCCTTTCAGAGATGAATTGGCTTGGAGGAATAGAAACAACAAAGTCAAAGCAGCGCTGCAGAATTCAGTTTGCTGTAAGAGGGAGTAGAAAGCTGAAGACAAGTTTCTCAGATGAATCTGTCATCCAATGCAATATTGTTTAAAATTGTGCTGAAGAAGAAAAGAAATAATGAAGTTGTCCTTTATTTCCCAAAAAAAAAAAAAAAAAAAAAAAAAAAAAAAAGAGGGGAATATGAAGGATCTTATTGGTTTTGACCTTGCTCATGCTTTTCAAAGAAACCATTGTGGACACCTACATTGTATTAAATGCTATGTTATTAAATGCTCCTCTAGAAACAAAGAGGGGAATCACAGAATGCTCTGCATGACTTAAAAGTGCAGCAAAGTTTAGCAATATTTCATTTTATTGATATATTAATATATACAAAGCTAAGGGCTGCATCAGTCCTTATACATATTCTATGTTGGAATTCAGCTGGCAGATAACAGCCAGCAAATCTCAACACAGTATTGAAATATGGATGATAATAAAGTGTGTATGTGTTACTTATTCTAGTTACATTACAAAATGTCATTAAGTTAAATTTGGAAAGGAAGGTAAGTCTCATCAGGCAATTAAAAAAGCATGGAGGTCAGGTTCCTGATGACAGAAAGTGCTTCACCTCTCTTTTTATTTCACTTAACAGGAAAAAAGCTCTTAGTATAATTAACAGAAGACAAAGATGGCACGTAGTCACCAGGCTAGTGCCTGCTCTTACTGGGGAATTATACGAAGTATGTTTAGAGTATAAAATAAGTCATCAGGCACGCTCCTTCCTCATTATTCCAGTAAAATTATGCCACATAAAACAACAAATTATGTTTGGATACTTAGTTTTTTATTTTGATACGTTTTCATAGTTGACAGCTTTTCTTAATATTTTTATTTAACTTCAGTGACATGGAAAATAATGTAACTGCTTAGAGCCAGACTATAAAGCTTACCATGTGGGAAACAGTACATGTCTCATCTTGTCAAGACAAACAGGCAGTCTGCTTATTAATGGGATTCATTTATACATGGAAGTTTTACCACAGGCTTCTTGTTATCAAGAACAGATACTTAAAAGAAGTATGGCTTAAATAATGGAATATACAAGTTAGAATGTGTTAAAATATGAAAGACATACTGTTACTCTCTAAAGACTTTTGACATTTGTATCTTGGTTTTATTTTGAGCAGCTAAAGGCAGGATTAGCCTTTGATCCCATATGAATGTAACAACTTGGAATGCAATCATTTTTTAAGTCTTGTTTCCTTGTATCCTTCAAATGCTCTGTGGGCTGTCTAGGTCAGAACCAATATAATACCAAATACAAGTCATGTTGCATCATTTTGTGATCATTCTGCAGTATTACTGTCAAGAAAGAGCTTCTCAAAATCTTTTCACTTGGTAATATAAATATTTGCTGTGCACAGATGGGATTCAGATGTTAAATATAGGAATCAGGTAAATACATCTAGTCTCAAAATAGCAAAGAGCAATAAGTTATATATTTTCCACCGTGACACATCACCAATTATGAAGCTTTGCCAGTGCTTAATAGTCAGAGCTTGAATTGATACTATTGCAATAACAGATGATTATCTATGCAGTTATACATGAGATGTCGTTTCCTATAGCACACAGATAGTTGTACTATGCTTAGATCTGCTTTGAGCTAGTGCGATTTTCTCCACAGATTTTATTATTATTATTATTTTTTTTTTTTTTTCCCTCATCTGATGATTATTCTGACATTAATGGTCAGTGTTCAGGAAACACCAAGTCTATTTCATCTGTTTAAGTCACTCCTACAGTCCTGTTAACAGGTGACCTATTCAGATAATTTCAGAATATCCTGTGCAATTTCCCTGACTCTGTATCAGTTAAAATTGTTGTATTCTGATCTTTCCTGTCATGTTTCCCTCATGTATATGCTTCTATAAATGGGCTATGCATAAACACAGATAATTGTTGGCTCATCTACTGCAGAAAGGGCTCAAGGAATGTGTTTAAAAGACACTATTTCCTTCTGTTTACAGAGGAGATTGTTCATGACTGACATTAGTAATACCATTTTCCAAGAAACAATAAAACAAATTTAGAAAATAGTGGGTTCACAATTCTGTCATTTATTACATGAAACAAGAAATATCACAAACCTCAGATAGAATTAAAGTGGTTCCAAAATCTAGCAACCTTCCAAGCCTTCCAGTCTATCTATATCTATCTATATCTATCTATATCTATCTAAATGATACCTAGGCAAATAACTGCCTTTCACCTAGAAATTATTGAAATATCTCAGCAAGCTTATGGTCAAATATTTAATTCTGCAATTGTATCCAGATACAAAATCTACTGGTTTTTGCTCTTCTGTGGTTGCATTTAGCAATCAGACAAAAACAAGAATTTATTTCCAGGCATCTACTGTGTTTACCTTGGTTATTAGTAACTTAAACCACCAGGTCCCTTAAGCTGTCTTTTAAGATTATGCACCTAAGAAGGAAAGGTTATTTTTCTGTCTTTGACTATATATATATATATTTCATATCATTCAGCTACTTCTTTAATTGCTGCCTCTGCACCAACAGAATTCCTAGAGAATATGAAGCAGAGTCGTCACTTGACTTGAACACTGTAAATTTCTCATCTTCTCCAATTGTCTTAAGATTAGCATAGGAAAATAAAATGTACATGCTGAAGACTATTGGAATAAAACAAATAGGATTAATGAAATGTAATTCTTTTTCCTTTACTGTCACCTTAATTTCAGGCTGTGAGCAATCAGCACTTTAAAAATAAAATTACTTTAATGCAAAACTTGTAATTGCTAGCTACAACCCCAGAGCGAGGCTTTAGTCTGCAATGACTTGCAGTCATTCTCCAAATGTGCAGCAGTAGCAGCAGCCAACTAGCCAGAAAGTAAACAAGACAGAAGGAGTCATTTGCCACTATTCAGTACCTTGGTATGTCCATATCCTGACTGCTGTGAGCAGTTCAGGTTTCCACACAGCAAGAAGGAGATAGTAGCATAAGAGAAAATGAAATGGTGAAATGGAGCAATTGCTTTTCAAGGAGAAACTAAAAAGACTAAGGATCTTCTGCTTGTAGAGGACAAGTTTGAGAGGGGGCATGACTAAGATGTAAGGATCATGGAGGAAAGGAGAAGTTGAATGCAGAAGGGTTTTTGTTGTTATTAATGTTTGTTTGTTTGAATGAAGAATTAGAACTTGACATGTTTAATGAAACTAGGGTTATAACAGGAAAAAAAAAAAAAAAAAAAAAAAAAGGAAAATTTTAATTAATGATAATAATCTTCTGGCATTTGTTGCCACAGTATTTTGTAAATGCAGGCAGGGTTAGAAAGTTCAGAAAAGGTTAGGCAAGTACATATACAATAGATCTACAAAAAAATACTAAAGAGAAGGGGCAGGTAAATACCCTCCAATGGTCTCTAAACCAACACATGGATTCTGGGGAGTGTGAAGAGAAAGGATTTCAGAAAGCAGAAAGGCTTTCATGATCTTACATATTGCACCTACTATTTCTGCTGTCAGAGTACATGAGCCACATGACCAGCAGGGCAATTCTAATGTTCTCTAATCTTGAAGCCTATTTACGTCTCCTTATTGTGCCTTAGAATTTGAAAACACGAACACTTTGGGCAAAGGTAGTGAATGACAACATCAGAACTGCAAAAGCACCAAAGTTCCCTTAACTACATTTTAGTCCACAGATTATGATTGTGGGAGATTTTAGGAAACCTTCCCATCTATTTTAAGGGACAAAGCAAAGGCTACCAATCTCTAATGCTAAACTTTATATGAAAACAGAAATAATAAGTCAGTAGAAGATAACTGTCTTAAACAGAGAAAACTCAGAATCTCTTGGGTGAGGCAGATTAAATAAAAGCCTTGAAAATAAAACTCTGACCTACTATTCTTTATTTATAGTGGATTATGTCCAATAGCATTGCATTCTGTCCCATGAAACTGGCATCCAGGTTAAAATGGACATGCCCCTGCTGATGAAGAGAACATTATAATTTCTGTTACCTCTGCTATTTGTCTATGTATTTATTCCCTTTCTGGTTGATCACAAGAGTCTGCCATCTACACTCAACCTCTCCCCTTGCCTTCTATAACTTGCACTCTGAAAGCTTTTCCCCCAAGCAGGCTCAAGTTGCTCTATAATAGTGCTTAACAGAACTCTATTTTATTACTTTATATAACACAGCTCTACTATTTACTTTGATAGTACTACTCTTCTTCTTCCTACTTTATTTTGTCCATATAATCCAGTAAAATTTCCCCAGCTAACTGGAAGCCTATAAGGACAATGTAACTCAAATCTTTATTTGTGGTAGGGAATCTGCCAAGGCCAAGCAGAAAGTCTCCAGTGAAGAAACTCTTATGTAGGCTTATGGGAACGGAACTAGCTCTTTGTACATAGATGCATTTTTGAAGGGTAATGGGTATGTGCATTCATAGTCAGCTAGAGATATTCTGCTCTGCATGGCCATTATCTTGATTTTTTGAGAAAAACTCCCCCTTTCAAGGGAGTACCATAATTATGTTCCGCTAGCTTATAACTGTCCCCTATTGAACGTGACATTGTAGGAGGCTGGATGTGAGCTGCTTCCCTTTTTGTGTAGGAAGAATACATTTTTACTTAGTGAAAGATGATTTGCAAGGACCTTTGCTGACCTTTATTCAGTACAACTGGGCTGAAGTGAGGACCAAGAACTGGCTTTGTACATTTAAGGCAATGAATGCAATGTACATTTAATTGTCTTCATAAAACTGCTTCTCATGTGTTTGTTTGTTTATGTTTTTGCTGGAAGCTTTCTGAAATGTTGCAAAAAAAGTAATAATGATTTTACCTCCAAGAAACTGAACCGGTGGGTTCCAAGGACATAACCTGCAGATGCCCAGTAGCCAGACCACACTTTTTTTAAGCGCGAGAATCGAGAGATATTGTGTCAGTCCCTTGGGAAGTAGCTTTTGATCTGTACAAACCTGTGACTCAGACCTGCATTGCCTGTTTATCTCAGATAGCTCCATCTGTAACCACCCGTACATAAAGCTATATGAAAAAGGGTAAAGAATGCTTTGGGGAAATAGTTTCATAATTTATTTATTACCCACTAATCTCAAACCATATTGACTTAACAGGGAGTTGGCAGATCCTGTATAGTTCATCTTTTTGAACTATTTTTAGAGTACATGTCATTTCTTAATTATATTTTAGAGCAAGAGCAAGCCTTCCTTCCTTCTGCCTTTACATCTCAGCCACATTCAGAAATTTGGTGTAGATTAATGCAAAAGGTTGTTTTAAACTCAATAAATAATGAATAATATCTTTTGAAAAGAAAAGTAAGTAAAATAAATATCTCCAGGAATAACCAGGATAGTCTTAACCATCATGTAAGACTAATTTTCTTATTTTTTTGTTGTTCTGAATCTGGAGAAATTCCATATAAATCAGTATAGCTAACCTGAAATGCTGTCAAAATCAGTGATATCAGAAGCTGACTTTCATAACTGTTAGGGTTTGATGTTATCTACATCAAATGGAGACTGAGACTCCTAGCAGTCTGAACATTTGTATATTCATTTGCGCAGCTACGTGCATTGGAGAATGTTGTCCCTGTTGTTCATGTACCGTGACCGTTCTTTGTACTCATGTTCTGTTATGTTATATTGGTATGCCTTCTTTCTAAACACTAACCTTGAACCACTAGTACACCCAAAATACCTCATAAATAGGAAAAGCATTTTAAGTTTATATAGGAAATGTAGTTCATGATCCCAATAGATAACCCAATACCTAATATCACCCCATGAAAATATATATCTCTTCTACACCTATAGGAATAGGCCTGTGATCCTGCAAGGCAAGTTCTGATTTTGCCATCAAGGAGTCAATAACTTCATAGATCAAACAGCAAGGACTGCATCATTGCATCAAGGACTGCCAAGTGCTGGGTTCTGCACCTGGGGCACAACAACCCCAAACAGAGCTACAGGCTGGGAGATGTGTGGATAGAAAGCTGCCTGTCAGAGAAGGACCTGGGAGTATTGGTTGACAGTCGGCTAAATATGAGCCAGCAGTGTGCTCAGGTGGCCAAGAAGGCCAACAGCATCCTGGCTTGCATAAGAAACAGCGTGGCCAGCAGGTCCAGGGAAGTGATTGTCCCCCTGTACTCAGCTCTGGTGAGGCCGCATCTCGAATACTGTGTTCAGTTTTGGGCCCCTCACTACAAGAAGGACATGGAGGTGCTTGGACAAGTCCAGAGAAGGGCTACGAAGCTGGTGAAGGGTCTGGAGAACAAGGCTTATGAGGAGCAGCTGAGGGAGCTGGGACTATTTAGCCTGGGGAAGAGGAGGCTCAGGGGTGACCTTATCGCTCTCTACAGGTACCTGAAAGGAGGCTGTAGCGAGGCGGCAGTTGGTCTGTTCTCCCACGTGCCTGGTGACAGGACGAGGGGGAATGGGCTTAAGTTGCACCAGGGGAGGTTTCGGTTGGATCTTAGGAAGAACTTCTTTACTGAAAGGGTTGTTAGGCACTGGAATAGGCTGCCCAGGGAAGTGGTTCAGTCCCTATCCCTGGAGGTCTTTAAAAGACGTTTAGATGTAGAGATTAGGGACATGGTTTAGGGGATGATTTGTTAGTGTTAGGTCAGAGGTTGGACTCGGTGATCTTGTAGGTCTCTTCCAACCTAGACTTTTCTGTGATTCTGTGATTCTGTGATTTCAAAGTATTATTGAACTTTGATGAGACAATAAGCTTCTTAGAGGGAAAAAAAAAAAAAAAAAAAAAAAAAAGGCTTTTTCAGAAGGTTACAGAATTTAGAGAATCTGGCTTTGATTGAAGCATAATCAATATGAAGAGGTTGGTTTCAGGACCACAATATTTCTAGCAGTTTTATTAGCATGATAAGCCTCAAACCTGTGCATCAGGGCTAAAACTCAGCTAAGGATCAGTTTCCTGATAGAGTGTATGGTGCATCCACTGCCTCCAGCAGCAGTGCTGGATAGTGGGCATCCATAGAACCTTAATGCGTGTTCAGCTTGGTTAAAAGCCGGTACCTTTTCCAAAAGATCATGCACCTGTCTCTTTTGACAGATTAGTCTTCAGATATTTTTTACATTTTAATAGATTCACCATTCAATTTAAATGGGACTTGGATGATTTCTCTTGAATTTTATTAACTGTAAAGAAAGGTTTTGCTGTTATGAGATGATATAATCTGTAGGAAATAATAATCATTTAGCAACTGTTCCTTGCAAAAAACTAACAGCATGTTTCTCTTAAGAAAAATAAGCATGGAGGAGGCTGAGAATAATGCGGGACTTGTGATACAAGACAGATAATGCTTATGCATCGAACTAATCTGGAAACCTGTAGAAAAGCCTGAAAATAGTGTGTCTGAAGAAAGAAAAATACAAGCTTTCTGGTATGGTTAATCCTCTGAATTAATTTATTGAGAACATAGTTTTAAGGAACAAACAAAATAATTTTTTCCTCCCCCACAAAATAGGATAGAATTGTGAATCCCAACCCTGAAGATCTCTTGTAAGCTACCTTGTAAGCAGTCCAGTAAAGGTACAGAGACAGCCTTTGGGATCCCAGTGCCTCTGGAAGGCCACCCACTCTATTTCTCAGCTAACAACCAGAATAGCTCTATCTGACGGAACCAAGCTAGAAGAAAATTTCCTCTAACAATGCCAACTGGAGCTCCTTTTAATAGGCAATTTTACCTTGTAAAGGGCTCATCACCCAAATTACTACTTCCAATGGGTCTATATGTACTTTCCATAGTTTCTTGTGTTCTTGATACAACTGTCTACCAGCCCAGCTTCCACCTTTCACTGAATGCCTAGGACTGCCTGTCTTGTTCTCCTTGGATTTCCAGAAGAAAGGAAATACTGCAAGCAGATCTGACATCCTTCTTTGCCTGTTAAAGCTAAGCATTAAGATCCTTTTCTATTTAAACTATAAAGCTGCATTTTGTGGTGCTCTTTGATAATCAGTGTACTATATATCCTTTCTAGATTACAGCAAATATTTGGAATTTCAAAACACCAGGTCAGAGAGAAAGGGAATTGCTCTCTGAGGCTCTTATGCCACAGGCAATGACTGGAGAAGGAAATCAAGAAGCCTGTGACCTTGCACTCTGGTACTTACATGCTGTGGAAGCATAGCTTAGTATTAACAAGGGCTTGCTGCAAGGAAGCCTGCAGCAGCTGTTGCTCTGATCATCAAATTCAAAGGTTGTGGGATGCAGAGCAAAGGAGAGGGGGAGGGAGACATTAGCTATGAAGAAAGCTGATTAAATTAAGAGCAGATTAGAAATTAAAGATCAAGACGTGCTATTTCGAGACTATTAAACATAGTTGTGTGGAACAAATACAGGTGCTTGAAGTTTCCATGACTACAGAGTGTTAATTAAACACATAGTAAAAAGAAAACTTTGGAGGGTTGAGATTGCAGCCTTGAAAATCCAGTTCATATTTTCAAAAACTAGATGTACTTTTCCACTAAATTAATTTACTTACTTTAATATGGTGGCTGCTGTTGATATATTTTTTTTTTTTTTAAAGGCAGCCAAATCAGCACTATTAAAACATGGAATACCTTGTAGTAAGTTTCCTTTGTGGAATCTGTCTCACAAAAGCTTGAGATCTGTTAATTTTCTGTGGAAGAGCTTATAATATCCTACACCCTCTGAACTTTTGTCAGGCGCTCATTTAATACATTCTGTATTGGTACCTCTTCTCTTTACTTATGTTCATGTGAATATATAGCCAGAGATTAACAGAAGGTAGACAATTTGCAGTAAGTTAAGTAATTTCAGATGGATCTGATTTATGATTAAAATATGAAAAATGAGTACATCTTTATCCCAAAATAAAGTGACAAAATATGGTTCATTTGCCTCTCATTCCTATTGCATCAAAAAACAAGTAGAAATTATCAAAAATCTACATGCAAGTTTACAACTAGATTTACATAACAGTTACAAGATTTATTTTTAATACCTTTTCATTCCAATACAGTTTTAAGCTGGACGTCTCACAATAAACTTTCATCGAAAATTACTGAGACAGGTACGTGTATTAACTAAAAAAAAAATAAAAAATCACTTTTAAAATATATTTAGAAACTTTCTCCAAAGATGCATATAATTACAATGAAATTTGTATACTATTGCTACACAGTAGTATCAATTAATGTCTTAATATATTGGTGTTTTTAAACCATTCCTGGCAATTACCTTTGTTGAATCTTAACTAAATTTTGTCACTGTTTTCAGAAATAACTCCTACTAGATTGAATAAGAAATAAGAAATACACACTACTATATTACTAACAAGGAATCCGCAGATTTACTTTATTTTTTCATGCTTGTTAAATAATAACCTAGCTAAACATGTCTGATTTTTTTAAACATGTTTTCAATGATATCTGCACCTACAACTATGTCTTCTGCCTCAGGTCTTTGATTATGTTTAACTTCTAATTAATGATTGCAGTTTTGATGCTCAGGACTCAAGCAACTATTACTAATTTTTTCTTTCTTTTAGTCTGTCAGTTTAGGAAAATAAAGAATGTATTTTATTTTAAGTTGTGCTGGCATTTTTAGATAATTTACCTTTCCAGATTGTCTCAGCATACTGGTGTGCTAATTATAAACCTGAACATATAATTTTTCAAAGTTTTCTTTTGAAATTAACCAAGTAGTTTTTTATGAGACAAAATCTGATGACACTTCTGGGGACAGTGTGCTCCAGGTACTGCCCCCTATAGACAACATACACATAGTCACACCATGTTTAGCTGTGTGTTTAGCTCTGACATTTCTCCAGTATTATCTTCAGCAGGCTTCATAGCCTCAGAACCTTCTGACACCAGGTTCCAAGGCACACAACATATAACACAGTAGTCCAAAATATAACAATACTGAGGCTAGTATTCTAAGCTATTTCAAGCCCTCTCAATAGAACAAAATTCCTCTTTGTTAGGCCACAGATCTGCTCCATGAGCTCTGGAGGAGATGCGGGATTATGCAAGGTGGACATGGCCACTAGCACAACACTAAGCAGTGAAAAATGGGGTTGCAGACCACACTGCCTTTGCATTCAGGGGCCAGGGATTTTTCCTTGAACACAGAGTAGACACAACCTGAAACAAAAAAAGTACTTAGGATCTTTCAGGAATAGCAAATTATTTTGGTAATTAATTGAAGCAAAGTACAGTTTAAGGGTGTTTAGAAGGAGATAGTATTTACCAACAGCATGGGCTCATATCTCTGCCAAAGACCTATTTTGTTAGACATGTTTAGTTTACATGTGCTTAGACTAACCTGAGAGAACATGTGCTGGCACACTTCAGAATTTAAGTTTCTAATTCAAAGAGTGGGAGTGTGGTGTGCCTGTCACTTGGCATGACATTTAGGTTTTCTTCCTATGGAATCAAACATATGGAGAGTCAGAAAGGACTAGAGTGCATGAAACACTTCTTCCAGGCAGAGTTAGGATGCAGGCAGGATAACTACTTAGAACAACAAACCTAGTTTTAGATAGAGGTTTAAAAGCTGCCAATCTGAAGACTCTGGGGAGAACTTAAGCAGCCTTCCAGTGCCTAAAGGAGGTCTACAGGAAAGCTGGTGAGGCATTCTTTGTCAGGGAGTGGAATGACAGGTAAACAGGTAAGTGTTAATCTTAAGGAGAGTAGATTTACATTAGACATTAGGAAATTCTTCACTCAGAGGGTGGTGAGGCACTGGCACATATTGCCCAGAGAAGCTGTGGATGCCCCATCCCTGGAGGTATTAAAGGCCAGGCTGGATGGGGCTCTGAGCAACCTGGTCTGGTGGGAGGTGTCCCTGCCCATGGCAGGGGTTTGGAACCAGATGGTCTTTAAAGTCCCTTTCAGCCCAAACCACTCTGTGATGATTCTATGATTCTGTGTGTCTAGAGAGATCACAAACAATTTAGCCAGTCTAAGCAATCCTTTATACATCCTATAGTTCCTGATACCTAACAAATATGGAAACGCCTCATTAATGGCAGATTTCATGACATTATTCCTCCCTCCTTCCACCCCAGCTCCAGCCCCTTCCCTACTCACTCCTTCACAGCTCCTCCACCCTCATACCCAAACCTTGAGTAGCAAGGCCAGCACCCTGGGCCTTGACCTAGCCAGGGCCAGGGGGAAGCATGATCACAGAAAGTGCACAGAAGGGCCCTGCTGTCATCCTCTGGCCCTGACAACACTGTCGGTTCTCCCCTCCAGCAGGCGAGGGGCCCTACCTCGGTTAGTCTGGTTAGCCCTTCTGTGGGCCACCTTGTTGTACCCTACCCCAGCCCCCCAGCAGGTCAGGGTAAGCAGGACAAGGGCTGAGCAGGAGTCAATCTGGAGGTATAGGTCAGGTTATGGCTACCATTAAGCGCATTTTGTCAGACCACTTGGGAGTTGCTTGCTTTGGTTCCTCCAACAGAAGCCAAAACTTAAATACCTCACTAATTACAAGCCACTAATGTATTCTTCAGAGGAACACTTTACAGACAATCTCTGGCTGGGAACTCTATGCAGACAAGTATTTCCAGCATTGGTTTGCTGTTACTCGCATTCTTTAAATCTGCTTTTAATGGTGCTTGATTGTCTCCACAGCGGTGGAGGGGGAGACATTGGGAGTAACAGGAATTCATCAGGGAACAAATTTCAGGAAAGTAACCTGTTTTCAGTTTCCACAGGAGCAACTCCCCAGAACATCATGTCACCAGCATTTACACAGCACTCTGCCAAGAAACACAGCTCCTGTCTGGCTGTCCCCTTTCTACCCCTTTCCCAATTTCTTTAATTTTGCCAGTGCAGGCATTTTTTTATTTTTTATTTTTTTAAACTGTATCAGACCTTTATTATCTCCCCATGCTGCCACAAAAATGCTGTTGTGAGCGCAAGCTAGGTGATGGAATGAAAGCAGGTTGAACAGCCAGGGAAACAGAGAAGCAGGAACTGGTTTGTCACAGCCATGGCAACTTAAATGCAGCACAGTCTGGCCAAAGTCTCTGAGCCTGCCCTTGGGTATGACCATGTCCTCGGATCTGAGACTAGCTCCAGAACACAAAGAGTCAGCTCGGACGCTGATGTTCTGACGACAAACCTAGCCAGTTATTTTCTTTGTAATCAACACATGCAAGAAGCTAATTGCTTCCCCACAGGATCATAATCCCTCCTATCAATATCATAGAATAGAGAAGTAGCTGAAAAAATAATAATAACAATAATAAAAAAATAAAAAGCAAAAAAAAATGTTAAAACAACATCTGAACTATGTTCCTACTTTTATTGCTTTTGACAGACACATTTTTACATTTCATTTTCTATCAAAGCATGTGTAGAAAAAATGTGGATGCTTTTTGAGATGTAAAAATTGACTATATTGAAATAGAGTTAATCAAAATAAACATGACATACTGAATTATTAATCTTTTTGTTATCTTTCTGTTTGCAAATAGGGCCAAAAGGACTACATTAGTCCTTTCAATTTCATTGCCTTGGAACTACATAGTCAGATAGTCTTCTAATCTTCTCGGGCTTGCTACTTTCTTTTATGATTTTTGAATGTTACAAGAACTTAATTCAGTTTTTGCTTTATTCCGAGTGTTAATGAGAGTTAGAAATAGGTTTAGCTTTGGCCCCTTTTCATAATGGGTGTTAATAGGATACTAAAATTAAGTACAGATCTAGATATTTAATATGATATATTTTTTCATGTTTAGAAATAACAACATAATTGTTATTCACATCAATCATGTCATTCACAAAGAACCACAAAGGAGCCATCTTTGATGATAAAGTGCTTAATTTAGAGTCAAATTCATTTCTCTCACAGCCTTCTGCATGATCTTCAGCAGGTCATTGAATCCTTTAGTTTTCTCTCTGAAAACTGGGGGTAAGACCTCCTTCACAAGGTAAAGAGAATACTTAATGTGTGTGAAGTGCTCTTCTGTTACAATGCTTTTTGCCATATAAGCAGATTGATAGAAAACTAAATTTATTGTACTGCTGGATGCTACTATTATTTTGAGAAGAACTTTACATCTGTAATCTGATTTCTAAACTTCAACATGAAACCACAAAATTTCAGAATTTTTGTTGCTTTATTTTGCTAGGAATTCTCTTTATTATTGACAGGGCAAAAATGAAGGCTTCTTTGACAATAGTGATGTAATGGGATTTTCTGACGTGGAGTTACTGCCAAAAATGATAGATAAATGTAAATGGCTATAATAAATATAGTGGCATTATGGCTTTAAGTGACTGACTCTGTTTGTGGTTAAATTTAGCTAAGAAAAAAGGTTAAGACAGCCTTCATGACAACTTCTGTCTAATACCACTGACCAAGATGCAGTAAGTAAAACAATTCCTCCAGCCTGTGCAAAAGTGTAAATGTAATGGGAATGGTATTTCTACTCTTCTCCATATTTCTATGTAGTTCCATGACATCTTTTACCCAGTCGTTATCTTGTTGCATCAAAATTTCAGACTAATTTTCTTCAATTCCCAATATAAGTTTATTATATTTAAAATCTTAGTATGGGCAAAAGGAAACATGCAGTATATGCAAAGCCAAGTATTCAGGGTTAGCCCCATTAACAGTCTAATCAGCCTAATTAAGAGTCACTTATTAGTAGTACTGTTAAAATTATACTCATATTTTTAGTTCAAATTCCATCCAAATAAGATGAGACACCAAAACTTTCTTCGACCTGCCATTTTCTGTGGCACTACCCCTCTGGTTAGCTAAATCAGTGGCTTACTTTGGCTTGCATACAGGAAGTTATCAGTATCCTGAGTCCTTGTTGGCATGATCTGTGACTAAGTGCACAGTCCAAACGCTTCTTAAACTCTGATTCTGTTCCCCAATTCATCACCATTGTTGTTAGGGGGAGGAGGGGAGACAGCGTTCACTGTAGCAGTAACTCTGACTGCTTGCTGGTCGCCTTCTATTACCTGCTCGCAAGGCAGTAGGATGTGATATATTTCTTATGGAGCCTCTGCTGGCTGCCTAAGCCTCAGGGCTGGTATTTGGGGTGTCTCACCCCGGTGCCTTTCCTTCAGGCCTGGAATGGAGTTGCTCCACCAGTCTATCCTGCTCACACTCTGATAGCCCTTAACCTCTCCACCTTTTCCGTGAGCTCTGCCAGCAGGCTGACCAGGTCATTCACCTGCTCACACCTCAGATGGCAGCAACAGGCTCAGGCGCTCCCTGCACCCAGAGACCTGAACTGCCACATTTCTGAGCGGGCAGTCTGTCTGGGTGGCCACAGACTTTCTAGAAAGAGCATTCTGCCTGGTGCAGACCATGGCACTTTAGTTATAGGTAGACAGCAGGTAGATGAGGTGTTCTCCTGAGTGGGGAGGCACGCTCTGCCCTCTCTGAGGGTGCCCTGCCCTCACAAACTGCAGCGCCCCGCCCTGTTTGCCTGTCCTGGTCGCTCCTCAGGGGCTGCCTCTGAACGGCCGGGGAAGGGGGCGCTGCTGGCTCCGCCCGCACCTTGTCAGCCTCCTTCACGAGGGCTGCCGGGCCCTGGCGGCTCACTCAGCTGCCTCGAGTGGCCTCGATTCCCTGCTCCTCTGCAGAACGCGTCTGCCCCGGAGCCGATCACCTCGGTGATTCCATCCAAGGCTATCCCAACACCTCTTAACTCCTACCTTGGGTTTGGGGGATGTTAGCCAGGCCAGCCTTCAGCAAAGAACAGGAATGTGATTATGCTCCTGATTTCCCTGTAGCCTCCACAGTCATGTCATCTAGGATTGTAGCGATTTAGAGAAGACCACAGGGATGAAACATATATGTAGACAGCAAACACTAGACTCATCATTTGCTGCTACAGCTAAGGACTGCACTGCCAGATCTCATACATTTTCATGCAGAGAGTAGGACTGTGGAGGAAGTATCAGCAGGAGCACAGCAGGACATGGATGGCCTTTATGTGCTAAGGGTCCTATTGAACTTGGGGGCCTGGTGGAACGGCCAGGAAAGGATAAAGAAAGCATGAGAGATCCTCAGAGACAAACCAGAGGATTTGCATTTGTGTGAAACAGCTTCCAGATGGTAACTTAATTCACAGTTGCTAAGGGTCACAAAGCTCTGTGTGATAAAAAGAGAACGAGGAGTATCAGGATTCTAAGGTACTGTTTGGCAGAATGGCTTAGGAGGGCAGGGATAGGATAGCTAACCACACAAGCTGGTGATGTAAACACTGAAAAAGCCTTGCAGTTGGTAGCCTTGGCTCTGCACATCTATAGATACTGCCTGAGTTTTAATCCCAGTTCTCTTTCCAGTAGTTGTGTGTGATTTCACAATTAGTTCATTTGAAACAAGGAGAAGTTGAGGGTTGCTTGGCTCCAGGGTAGGGGTAGGAGACTTTGATCACATAATTCTGTACTACAAAGCTATATTCAAATCACTTAGTAAAAGACATAAAATTAGAAATTATAAAATCCTGGATTTCACCCCAATATAGTTTTTTCTTTCAGTACTAAGAAGTACATGATATATGTTTCCACCTGCACTTCTCTTTAGTATATGAAGATTCATCAAGGGATTCTGCTAGGAATAATATGCTTGCCAAATGTGAGTTACATATCAGATGTGTGACAGTTGGCAATAAGCCTTTTGGCCTTTTCTCTTGCATTACAGTTGTTAAATGACTATATTTTTATCATTCTTTTGTGGGTGGACTACTGCCTTAAATTGAGCTGGAGAAGAATAATTTGAGGCAGTGCTAACTGCCTAGTACATTCAGTGAGTTGAGGGAGGGAAATGCAATGGCGCATGGGACTGCAACTAGGAGGTCAGGGTATCTTTTGGCACAGAAGAGACCAGTACAGTTTTTATTCAAAGACAAAAATAACAGATTTTGGTGATGGGAAGGAATCAAGCAAAGGGGGCTAGAAGAAACAAAGCGGCACATGCAGTCTTGTCCCCTGAGAGGTATCATGTAATTTATACCCTTAGTAGTGTCAGTCTGAGGGTGAATAAAACTAACTGTTTGTGACTCTTAACAGTTGCAATGTTATTCTGCCAGCACAGAATAAAGGACTTTAAACTAGATGTCAGCAAAGGTGTTCTCAAGAACTTTATAGTGATGTCTTAGAAAAAAATGAGAAGGGTGTTTGTTGCAAAGGCGAACTTGTGTTTGTGCCCTTTTTAAGCAGCTAGTCTACATTTCTGTTTCATTATCTCCTCAGTCATGCCATCTCTTCCTTTAGGCTTGCAGAGCAAAATAGGAGCCATCAAGTAGGCCTCTGCTATATGTCCCAGTGCAGAAGAGAGAAAGAGAAGGAAGAATTACATTTCCCTTCTTTTACTTTCCCACAGAGCTGAACCCCCCAAAAAACAAATTTCTGTTGATATGGCAGTGTCTTGCAATGACCTCTAGATACAAATGATTTTTTGTACAAAATTAAACAATTGATAGCTGGGCATACATGAAGTGATAGCCCAATTATTTTACTTTTATTTCGTTTGAACAACACTAAATTGAACTATAGGAATATTTGTTCTCCAGGGTGCGTTCTTACCACTTAATAGGAGATCTAAAGAAAATGTGATGAATTTGTGATGCAAAACTCCATATATCCAATGACAATTCTTCTGCAACCACATCAATCTTTCTTTGTAAATTATATTAATAATATGCAAGAATTTTCTCTTCAGATTTCTTGTTTTGCTGCTAAAAGTTATCCAAAGTGCATAACCTGTTAGGCAGCATAGGAAACACTGTGCTGGCAGGAAACTGATGCTGACCTTGTCTCTCTGTCAGTCTTGATTTACTGGCAATATAGTTAAAGTTGTCACAAGCAAGTGAACGGATGTTGATACTGAAAGAAAAAGAAAGTAGCAGCTTGACCTTTTACTTAATTTCAGGGACACAATATACCCGGGTGGGTGAATAACATTTCAGTTAGCGGTAAATCAGAAGCTGAAAGAAAAAAACCATTAACAATTTAAAAATGTTAATCCTTAAAAAAAAAAAAAAAAAAAAAAAAAAAAAAAAAAAAAAAAAAAAAAAATTCGTTTAACTGCTTTAAAAAGAAAAAAAAGGCATATTTTGAGTTGAAAAATGTATCATCATGCAGGTCCTCATATAAAGAAATGAACTATGCTCTCTTTGCTGAGCAGCTCCTCCTGTGTTAATGAGAGAGATTTATAAACAGACAGCATAGCACAAATGCATGCAGGGCCATCCTCAATTCATACTCCAGGCCTGGTAGACTCATGCTTCTCACCTGCTTAAGAGCCCAACTCTCCAACAATAGTATTACAAGAGCACACACATTGGGTGAATGTGGAAACTCATAACAATACAGATGCAGATAATAAGCCCTGCAGCACACTACACAGTTTTAAGAGACATTCTAAAATATATTTAACTGCTTTTACTTGTGTATGCTCTGTTGCATTTCAATGAAAAATACATACACATCTTAATTTAAAATTAAAAAAAAAAAAAAAAAAAAGTCAGTCCTATGAAGGAAAAACTCAACTTTTAAAAGGTTAATTCAGGATAAAGATGCATGCTGTTACTTCTGCTGTTTCTTCTATGTTTAATATGTTCTGTAGATATTTCAGGTTAAATATATATGTATCACAATTGAAGGTATTGTTTGATGTTTCATCATCTCACAAATCTACTCTATCAGCAAGTCCATTTGTAAGTAAAATATAACACCTCTTCCTGACAGCAAAGCTGGAAATCAAACTTATTTTCTTTTTAAGAAAATAAAATAATAAAATTTACGCATGTGGACTAAACAATTTTAGGGCACTTAGAGCTTCAGATGTCTCACCAAGACACAATCATCCAGAATATACTTCTGGTTAAATCCAGGGTATAGATGGCAAGGAATAAGTGCAATTATGCACAAAAACTGTGTATAAACAGCTGGGTAAACAGTCATCAACAAAACTACTTTGAATCTGTTTGTTGAGATTGATTTAACTGACAGTGAGATGAATTTATATTAAAAAAAAATGGATTCCGAAAAAAAAAAAAAAAAGAACAAAAAAACAAAAAACAAACACAAAAAAAACAAAGTCTGTAGGAAACGTGGCAATAACTTTGAAGCTACACAAATCACAGCAATGGAATTGAAGGGAGAAGGAACTATTTCCACAGAAAACAAATCAGAGTAATTAATGGCTCTTCTGCTTTGTATTTGCAAAACTTTAGAACATTGTTTTGGGTCTATAAACTTTGAGCAGAACTTGCTGAGCCAAGAATGCACCTGTAGTGCGAAGAGTAGAGCTTTGGGGCAGAACAAAAGAAGGACTTTCTTGACCTTTTGTGTAAAAAGGTTTGGGGCAAAATGTTTGCAGTACAGTCACAATTTTCCTTCAACTTGTTCACCTTTCCACTTACACTGCTTTCCTTGATCTCTGCTCTAAGCTTGTTTCTCCCTTTGTAACTTCTGACTTCATTTGGCTTCAGTTGTAGAGACTCGTTCTCATGTGTTCTTGCCCTCCTTTCATCCTCTGTGTCTGATAAATAGCAAGCGGAAGCCAGCTCCTTCTTCCCTCCCACCCCCCTCCCCCCCCCAAAAAAGGCACAAAATTCAAAACAACAACAAAAAACATATGTTTAATCTATATGTTCTGCAACTAGGATTTTATATATATCGCATTGCTCCTAGCTAGATAGATTTCTGAAGAATGATAGAAAATCTTGTATCAACATATGGAATATAGGGACCTAGATCTCTAAAAACATTTGTAAAGCTATTACAATGTAATCTTGAGACATTAGTCTGATCACTTTTAAACTGACAATTTTAATAAACTACATCAGTTTGGATTATAATGCAATTCTTACCCATCAAGACTACTCAAACGGAAACAAGCGCTCAAAGGATTATTACAGTTGAGAGAAGAAAGAAAACCCACTCTGACAAAGAGATGAAAAGGGAATGGCATAGTTTCTCAAAACTCAGGCTGAAAGAAGGCTATTTCTGTCTGTTACACCTGAAAGTAAAAAAATTCCTTTTATGCTGAAGGAAGGGGAAGACCAGCTTGACTATAAATGGCAAAATAATACCTATTTCTTGTATAATGTAATTTCTTATCTTCATTACTGAAGATAACAATAACAGAAAAATAACGTTCTGGAAGCTAGACGTCAGACCTTATAACAGCCAAGCAAGATTTTGTTGAAGCCTTCTGGTAGGACCTATTGAGTCCTGAAATATAAGTCTCTTTACTATAGAGCTTAAAAGCAGTATATTAACTGATTGCTTTCAGTTGCAAAGGATGACACTTATTTACCCATAAGCCTGTTTCAGTGTTTTAGGACAATTTATTTGCTTAAGTGCACCAATAGACAAAGCAAAGAAGTATGGCACAACAGGAACTACTCCCTAGAGTTGTGTAAAGTTTGGGGAATCACTGTCAGAGGCATCAAGTAAAGTGATTATGAAACCACAGCTAAGAACCTCACAAAACTTTCTGTATTGAAAATAATGTGAAGTACCTTTCCCTAAGGAGAGTTAAGCTCTGTGGCAGAGAAAAGAACCCGATATTCTTTTGCAAACAAGCATGTTTTCCAAAATGCTGTGTTAGAGTCACAGAACAAAAGGGAACATCTACATCACACCATGGTTATGTGTATAAAAAGAACATATTTGCTGGAAACAATGACTGAATTAACTAGCTTGATTGTGCTTAGTAGTTCCAAAGCAAAAGTTATGTTCTCATACAATCAAGTTATTTGTTTTAAAAACAAATATTTTTAAAATGTTACTAGCTTTTCCTCTTATTTCATAAGCTCTCCTATTCTAAAAATTTGAGAAAACTAAAAGTAAAGATCACTAGTGTTTTGAGAAAGGTTGCTAAATAATGGAATTTCAAGAAGATAGAAGTGCCTTTGAACACTTCGGTATGAATCATTATAAAAAGATTGCTGCAAAGAGAGCATAATACAACCAAAAGGATAAAATGTAGATTTTTTTTTCTCCTGCATATTCTACCTTTTCTATTATTTTTACTTGTTATTGCATACCATTGTGATAATATTCTATGACACATCACAATATAGAGGTACAGAATTTATCCTGGCAGCTGCACTGGGTGGCCATCTGCACATCACTCCTGTACTGTAATTTCTATAAATCTTTGCAAAGTCTTAGAGAAAGAGGTCTGCAGGGAGAATAATTCAGTTGAGAAATACGGGGTAAATAAAATAATTTCCTGAATATTTGGGATGAGTATTACATTCCAGTTGTAGGAAACCAAAATGATTCAGTTTCACTATAATCTGTTGCAATTGGCTTCTGCTGACATAATAGATTTGTAACTTTGATATTATCCCGATGAAAGAAGATCACAACCGCCATATATATTTCCTAATATTTATGTACACTTATTTTAATTAGATAATTTGATCCTGTCACAGAGTAGTATAGTCTACAGATTAACATTACGATTTTTTTTTATTAGTTTTAAATTAGTGTTAAACATTTCTTTAACTGGTCCTTTTTCCTTTACACTGCAAGGTGGCACTACCATTTAAGTTTGCCTTTGGTTATGCAATAATACTAGTAATACTAGTTATAAAATGAGATCAGTAATTTTAACTTTTTTTTTTTTTTTTTCTTTTTAATTATAAAAACATGTTCCTCAAATGTAATTATTTGAAAGCAGGAATAAAAAGTGTTTCATTTTTAGAAGTGTCTTTGAACTTCAAAGTTGAAATAAGTAATATTTTTTTCTGTTGTAGTTCCATAAAGCTAAACAGTAATTTCAAAGTGTTGATTTCATTTTCCTTTAGTTTTATGTAGCCCCAAGGCAGCTCTAAAGCTTGTTTTTTTTTTTTTTTTTTTTTTTTATGAAGTATACAAGTATCAAACACATATTTTAATGTTGCCTTATCTGTGGAAGTCTTAATACCAGTTTTCCAAGTACAGTTTCAAAGCCTCCTCTTTTATCCGTCTGCATACAAGTAGACTACAGAGCTCTCTTCAGAATTTTTGTATTTTGAAAAGTTCTGTAAGCATTGTTTAGGTTTTCAATGCAGGACACATTTGTAGACTGTACAGTGTAGTGGGTTTACGTGGCAAGGTTTTGGTAGCAGGGGGGCCATAGGGGTGGCTTCTGTGAGAAGGATCTAGAAGCTGCCCATGTTTGGTAAGGGCCCCACTGCTGACCAGAGCTGAGCCAATAAGTGATGTTGTTTTGCGCCTCTGTGAGAGCATATTTAAGACAGGGAAAAAAACGCTGCGCCACTCAGCAGCTGGGAGGGTGAGAGGAGTGAGGAACAGCCTTGCAGGCACCAAGGTCAGTGAAGAAGGAGCGGGAGAGGTGCTCCAGGTGCCGGAGCAGAAGTCCCCTGTGGCCTGTGGTGAGGACCATGGTGAAGCAGGATGTCCCCCTGCAGCCCATGGAGTACCACGGTGGAGCAGGGTTCCACACTGCAGCCCGTGGAGGAGACCACGGTGGAGCAGGTGGACCTGCCCCGACAGAGACTGCGGCCTGTGGAAGACCCCTGCCGGAGCAGATTCCGGGCCGGACCTGTAGGCCGTGGAGAGGAGACCACGCAGGAGCAGGTGACCCAGCAGGAGCTGCTGCCCGTGGGGGACCCAGGTTGGAGCAGTTTGCTCCTGAGGGATGGACCCCGTGGTAAGGACCCATATATGGAGCAGTTCTTGAAGAGCTGCTGCCTGTGGACAGCCCACACTGGATCAGTTCAGCAAGGACTGCATCCTGTGGGTGGGACCGCACAGCACAGGGGACGAGAGTGACCGAGAAGGAGCGGCAGACAAGAAGTGCTATAGACTGACCATAACCCACATTCCCCCCTTCCCCTGTGCCGCTTGGGGGAAGGAGGTGGAAGAAGGTGGATGGGGGGGAGGTGCTTTTTGTTTCTTTCCTTTGTTTCTCACTTCTCTAGCTTGTTAGTAATAAGCAATAAATCTTACTTTATGCTGAGTCTGTTTTGCCCATCACAATAATTATTGCGCGATCTCCTTGTCCTTATCTCAACCCTTGAGCCCCTTTCATCTTACTTTCTCCTCGCTGCTCTTTGAGAAGGGGGAGTGAGAAAGCGGTTGTGGTGGAACTCGGCTGCCCACCTGAGTAAAACCATCACATACAGATGGGTGAATTTAATCACTAACACCTGTTTTTGCCTGCATTTGCAAACTTAGGAAAAGTTTTTGCTGAGGAATTGACCTGCAACAGTCACTAATTAGTGTTATACATGGAAAATAAAATGACATATAAATATCTGGGACTAAAATGATGAATACATCTGAAATAGAAACCAAAGGCTGTTTTCACTTTGAAATTCAGGATGCAAATGGAATACAGATTCCTGAAATAGAAAGGAAATGAAGCTTCATTACTAATGAAGAATATTTTGTTCAGTATCTTACTCTAACTTCATGTGCACTTCTTTCTGGTAGGATCTCTATAGGTAGAAGGCATACAGTCCTCTGTTGGTGAGAATACATAGCGTGGGATTCCTTAGGAACTGAAGGAATAAAGTAAAGCAGTAGAAGAAATGGTGTGCTTTGTTATAAGACTGTTATGCCTTTTTTTTTTTTTTTTCCTGTTGATTGCTGCCTTAAATTCCAGAGAACTATCTGTCAGCAGGAAAAGCAGCAGTTAGCATTTTGATTGAGTTGCTGCTGACTGTCAGAAAAAATACAGCTTCTTTCTCTGGCCTTCTTTTTCCTGTTATTTTCAACAACTGAAAATACCTTTGGGAGCTGGGAAATAAAAGGCTCATTTTTTGCATCAGGTTGCTGCACGAGTTGCTCCCTGATGGAAAGGAGCCAGGAGGTGACACCAGCATGGGCCAGGCAGTGCCTGTACTAGCAATGTGCCATCCCACTTGATGTATAGGAGAGCAGCATCCTGTCGATGCTGCAGCAACATGTCTTGATGACGGTCCAGTGTCTATCATGTGAAGCAAGATTACAAGCCAGGTCCAGGCTCAATACAGGAAATCCAAACAACAGTTTAAAAACAGGACAGAGACAAGCACACCTTTGATTTGGTTGACAATCCCATGTGGGGTTAAAGTGGGGGTTCTTGGGCCCTCTAACAGGGAGGCTGCTGGTGAGGCTGGTCATAGTAATGCCTATCAGAGCCTGCGGGGCTCATGAGAAACAAACAAAACACAGATAGTCCATTCCCTGTAGAAGCTGCCACCTCTATTGCAAAAGATCAGAGCTCAGTCACTGCCACCACCTCCTTAACTCTCCTCCTCCCACACAAAGCAGAGGAGCCAAGGGGATACAGGCAAGGCAGGAATGCTCTGACCATTTCCTCTATCACTTTTATTAGTGTGAATCAGATTTATTGATTTTTTTCCCTTTGCAGGATAGGGAGCTTAGTGTCACAAAAAGTGACCTACATATCTAAGTTCTCCTTTTTGTGAGCAGCAATCCTTACAAAGAAGAATCTTCTTAAAGTTCAACTGCACTTGTTCACCACTGACTCACATGTTTACTAAACTGAATAATTGGATACAGTCGGCATATTTTGTCATCTCATTAGTCATCTTCCTTTCTAGGTAATTCATAAAGTGTTAAACATAAGCATTGGTTTTAGCACAGATCTTTCTAAAACCCCTTTTGTGAACACTCTCATGAAAATTGACCATCTGCTCCAGCCATCCATATTTGCCTCTTAAGCAATTACTTATACATACTTACACTTATGAAGGATCTTTCATCACATACCTATTTCCTTAGATGACTGTTGAATAAAATTGCTAAGTGCCTTTACAAAATCACACGTTATATTGAACAACCCTCATTGTCCACATACTCACTGACTGAATGCTCTAGTCTGACCTGCAGCTCTGAGCAGGAGATTAGACTCAAGCCCTCCCAGAGTTTCTTCACAGAGTGATCCCATAACTCTGTGGGACCAATACCTGCTGCTCCTGGCCATAGTAATATGTTTGGCATCACCAACAATGACAAACACCTGTGACACATTAAGCAGGCTGCTCATATACCACTCTGGTCCATCCCCCTGCCCCCCTCCCCCCCCCACTGGCTCTCCCTGGCACCATGTTGTGGGGACATCAGTTGCTACAGTTCATTCACGTTGTCAGGGCACAGGTGCTGAATGGCTAGTAAAGATGCAGGGCAGCACAAGGAGCACTGTTCACAAAGCCTAAGGAGCTGCAGACCTTGGGCTGGAGCTGATGCTGTTAGGCAGCAAAGCCTGGGGACCTCTGTGTCCCCCAGAAGCTATGTGAGTGACCCTTGGGGTTTCCTCAGGTTGGGACTGTTGTGTCACAAGCTGGGTGACCAGAGTTTGGGCTGAGCTGCAGAGGATCCCAGTGGTTGGGAGCTCAGTGTGATGTGGAGCGCTGGAAATCCTGTGCAGCTGCAAGCTGTGCTGAGTGCTAGGAAGCATAGATAAAAGCTGTGCTGATTGCTTACAACTTTTAAGTAATGTTAAGTCCTCGTCCTGCCAAAGATCCTGCCTGTTTTCCATAGTCCTGTGTGACGCTCCACTAAAGATCTTCAAGAGGTCTGTGATCCAGAGACCCTCCACAGAGTTCATATTGGCTGTTTTTCAACATGTCATATTAGTATGAGAGCCTACTAATTATATTTTTATTAAAGCTCCTGCTAATTTGCCTTGCACATACATCAGGCTTATTACTTTAAGGTTTCCCAGATCTTCTCTGTGGCCCTTTATAACAACTTCCCCATCTTCCATAGCCCAGTCCCCTCATATTTAGGTGGCTCTCTACACTAAATGTGCACACCATAGTTAGAAGTTGCATACCACTGTTTCTTCATTAGTCCTCTGAAATCCTTAAGAATTCTGTTCAGTATATCTGGCTCTGTTGACACTTAGCAGCTGTTAATTTTTCCTTTTTTATATCTTTTATACACACTCTGACTTGAGATAAATTGTGGCAACATTTTCAAGCTACAGCTAAAATTTGAATTTGCAGACTTGATTCAGTATTGATCTTTGTTGGACTATCGTATCTGTCATCTCACTCATCCTTTGTTTTTTCCTGTTGTTAACCTGTTGCTTGGCATTCCGTTGCTTCCATGTGCTAGCACAGAGACTATCGTTCTCAGGAAGTCTTAAGCTCCCTTGTTTTCCAAAGTTATTTGTGGGCATGCTACATGTAATCCCAAGTGCCTGGGGTTAAGTTTGACATCTTATTCTCATAGAAAGCTTTTATATGAATTTCATATTCTATCCAACAGTTTGTGATTTCAAATTTGCAAATGTTTTTACAAAAGCTGCTATTGTTGACTGCTGTTTGCTTAAAAAGGATGGCGAATGTCTCCTGTTTCTTACAATATAAGTCTTGATGTTTCCCTCCAAGGAGGAACAAGCATGTATAGAGCTTGCTTGTTGCAACAATTCTTTTTGCTACTCAAATTTAACCTTTAACCAGGGTAAAGAGAAGATGTTCACACTATAAATATTATTACACAATGATTTGCTGATAATACACTAGTTATCTGTAATCAAACAGTTCTGTAGAAAACATTCAAAAAAACTTTTTACCAAGATCTGGTGTAAAATGCACTGTCATCTTCAGTAATTCAATGTTTTTACAGCATTTTTGGTTACATAATTTTTTGTTCCCCTGATGGAATGTCTATTAACGATCTCCTGGGTTCCATAGGTTGCTATATTTCTCTTACTGGTTAGGATTAAATTCCCTTGCATCATGTTTTATTTTGGGACAACGCATGGACTAGCAAGATCTCTCTCCATCTCAAGTAACAGTTTATTCCAAACTGGAGAACACTAGATTAATGTGTATAGATCCATGCTTATGTAGACAACTGTCTGTGGACAAGCTTTAAATTCAGTCAACAGTGAGAAGAGTGGAGGCAATTGACAAACCTAAATGTAGTTTAGCCTCCTCACCCAAGAGTATTTTTGTATGGGACTGAGATTTGAGCTCTTGTAGTCCTTTCACTGAACACGTCTGCCATTTTCTCTGCTTTCAGCATTAAAATGAGTTTCAAAATTAAGTCATTTTTATTTTATTGTTAGCAAAGAAATGATCCAAAACTACAAACAGAAAATCATAATGACATCCCAGAAGAAGAGGATAGGCCACATATCACTTCATATTGTTAGCACTGGAATGAAAGCAGAAATATTAACTATGAAATTAACTAAAAAAATGGATCTTGACTTTGTAGTTAGTTATAGTAGGGCAAAGGTATGAACAGAACTAATATGATTTCATCCCTTGAAAATAAGAAGAGATGCAGAAATATTCCTTAGTATGGAAAGAAAAAAGAAAAATTAAGATGAATAAAAACATGTATTACCCTTTTTGGCAAGCAGTTACTGGCTTTGATCAATGCTAAGAAAAAAAATGAGCAGAAGCTATTACATTTTTATTCTCTACTTTGTTAAATTGATGAAAATACTATTTCATCTACTCTACATCTGTTACAATTATATTTTTACAGAGCTCTAGGAGTGCTGTCAGGAGTTGGCAGAAATAGTTAGTCTTTGACAGTTTAGTTTATGAATGTTTTGATATTGTCATTTCAGACAAGATTTTACAGGACTTTTTTTTTTTTTTTTTTTTTCATGTATTTCATTTCCAGTTTTGACATGTTGTAGACCAAAGCCTGCAAAATCAACAGGGCACTGCTACAATCATCTAGCTTTAAGTGTGTGATTTGTGCCCTTCCAGAATTAAAATTGAATACATATTGTAGAGCTACTGTGCATCTTGTAGCAGAGTGCTCACCATGTTGTAGAGTTTTCTGTTTCAGAGGAACCCATAGGCCTTATTTGTGACTGCAGCATGCTAGCAACAGGAATGAATGTCTGAGCTACCTGTCTTCTTTGGGTCACTCAGGTTTACCTTTTTAGAGTATTGCAACTTAATTGCTGTGGCAGTGGATTGCTATTCCATGATTCAGTGAAATCTCAGCTGTAGCTACTGTTGTTCATGTCTCATATTTTAAATAATGGTTTGGAAATACTTCCTGTCTTTCTGTTGTTTCAGAATTAAACAAAAAGAATAAAGGAAAATTCCCCAAACTCCCATAAGCACTTAATATAATCTTAGAGTATAATATAACAGATTAGTAGAAATATTAAAGAAATACTACCCTTGGAACTTGAATAATAGTGGAAAAAAAAAAAAAAAAAAAAAAAAAGAAGAAGAAAAATCAATCATGCCATTGAAAGGGCCTATAAGCTATAAGTCAAAAGTCTTTCCTGGGGAACATAAATGTTAGCTTACTTTTTGGGATGTCCAAGTAAACTTAAGTGTCATTGTGATGATGCAGTTGAACAGTATGTGTATCAAGTCTCTGGTGTGGAGGTTGCTAGACAACAGGCAGGTGAAAATTTAATGCACTATTTCTACTGAATAGTATTCATTGTAAGTATTGGAAGTACTGTAAATTTGCTGTAGTCCTACGATATTGAATTACAATCACTTTTGATTGTAATTTTGATTGTGTCTTTTGATAGGAATGTATGAAAAATAACAGTCAAGTTATATACCAGGCCTATATTATGTACCATATATTAACACACATCATTAAAAAAGCAAATTCAAATATAACAAAGTCAATTTCAGAATATTTTCATGGAAAATTTCAGGAATTTGCCCTTCCTATTTTCTAGATAATGTGGATTAAGATTAGTTTTTAAATTATCACTTTTGTTCTCTATTGTTTAAGTGCTCATTTGAATCCCTTTTAAGAGCTTTGATCTAAAGGTGTTTTAAGAAGATTACTGATATAAGGTGCTCCTGTAACTAATTGCTTCCATTGTTAGTAAGAAAAAATACAACCATGTGTCTTTTTCTAGATGCACCTTCTCTGTCACTAGACCATATTATGCACTTGCTTGCAAAATCTGCAGATCTTAGTATTAGAAATGCCTCTGAATCTGGTGACAGTACTTCCATATTCACACATCAAATGTGTAAATTAGATGAGCCTTATACCTGTTCCTCACTGTATTGTTTTAAAATTGTGGCAGGACTGCATTTATTTGCCTATCAGTATGAGCTATTTTGACCAGAATGTGTCACTTAAGTCCTGTTCAATTATTCCACCCTCCACCCTCACCTTTTCCAAGTCACATTTACATTACTTACACCATAAATTTGGCCTGTGTCTTGTTTCTAAATGGATGGCTGTAGTTATATTCAAAGTAAGTTTCCTACGTTGTACCATCCAATTAGTCTTTTATCAAATGTATGTACTTAGTGAGTTTCCTCTGGACTTCAGAAGGCAAGCTGTAAGCCTACATTACTATAAGCAATGCACCATTATTTTCATAATTTATCTTTAAAAGCAAAATTAGAGTGTGCTTTCCCTAGGAGATCCTGAGGAGAGGTAGGCACTAAGCATGGCCATGCTGAGTTATGTACTCGTGATACAGTAACAGACAGAAGACCAACAGCTTTAAGAATAAGGAATTTATAAATAACAAAACAGTAACAAATACAAATCAGCAGTACAATTACCCAGATTATTTCAGTAGTACAGTTATCTAAGAAAAAATGACAGCAAATCCACTAATTCACTAATACTGAGCTAAAATTAATATCCAGACATGCAAAGACCTCCATAGATATGGTTATTAGGCAGGGTGGCAGGAAGCAGGTCACAGCATCTCCTTAAGCAACTCAGTCCAGCCTACAGGCTGAGGCAGTTCCAGATTTCTCAGTCAGACTGTCCTCTCTTGTTGAGTTGCAGAAGCAGTCTCTGGACTGGTTTAACAACTCATGTCCCACTTCTGTTCCCCTTCTCTGCTTGCTCTTTTCTTTGTGTTCATGGTATAAAGTATAAGGCAATGCTAGTAGTACAAGAATGAATGTCATACATGCGGCCTGATGCAACAGCATATGAACAATGATTAATTTATGCAAAAATTTAAAGTACAGAATATAAAGAAAAAATGATGTGCCAAGGTTCTAGGTCAGGGCCTCTTTGTAAGTGGTACATATGGCTGCAAACTTATTAAACTGTTCTGCAGTCTACGTGGTTGGTTTTTCCCTGCAAAACCTAAATGGTTTAGCAACTATTTTTCCTGTGAGTTTCTCCTCCTCCATAAATACCGCTACTACAGATAGGAGCCAGGCTCCAAACTGGCAGACTCAGGGAGGCATGAAGGTGGGCTAGAGTTAAATGCTCATGGCTTATTAGTTGTTCTTAGTTTCACTGAACAACTACTTTTAATAGTGTGCTTTTCTGCTCTAACTAAAGCAGTCTGGACAGAAGCCTTTTGAAAATTTATGTAATATAAACAGCTTTGCCCATTTTAAGCAGCCCTCCCCCAAAATTCAGGCTGTAACTCTTTTATCATAAAAACTATTCAGATTTGCTCTAATGTCATTTTTTTAATATTTGTTACTGATACAGGTTTAATAATTTTTACCAGTTAGTATTTACATCAGAAGTTTACTTTTGCTGAACTTAGCTTTTTTTAAATATATGCTTCTTTTCTGCCATAATATAGTATTTGTTGAATATAAATGTCTATGATATTCTACTTGTACTCTTAAAAAGACTCAAAACTGTCCAGTTTAATGTTTTCCTGAACTGTACATTATTATCTATTTCCATTTATGTAAACCATAGATGTCAGACATTCACAGTTATTAACTCTATAATATTTTGTTATGTTGTCTTTTAATACTCGGTATATTTATATATATATATGTACGTATATATTTCTGTCTTATGTAGATGCCTTGGTAACTTGACTAGTAAACAGCCCACTAGTTCAGATAGCATGCTATTATTTTGGGTATCTTTTCAGAAGTCTTTAAGGATATGACATTCAATTGTTCTTTTCTATTCCTTATATTGTCACACTTATAGTGCATGTGATTATTTTGTTCTCTGATGACACGATTATCTCATTTTAGACTAAGCTTCAGCAACCATTTAACAATAGGCAATAAACCCTGATGCAAGTTAAATTTAATGGAAAGAAATAAAACAGCTCTTGGAATTTAAATTTAATTTTTAAGAAACCATTTAATCTGCAAGAAATATTTACCTGGCAATGTGTTTTTACATATTGTAAATCCCATTATCTGCTTTAATGCTCAGCAGAGCTCTTGTTGTATAGTTAGTTTTGACAGACTGTTCTACCTTAAAAAGAATTATTCTAGGGGAAAAATAGCATTGTGTGTGGTCAACGTTATTTTAGTATAACTCTTATAGATACTTTGACTTTTTGCTAGCAAATTTTCAACCATGTCAGAGAAGAGATGTGAAGAAAATCTATTAGGTTTAAGAGAACAGATTTGTCTTTACTGTAGCGTGACTATTATCTTACAGAAGAGCTGTGAATGTCACCTGATCTTAAATCACCTTGGAAGTAGTTTGACCTTACTAGTAGCAATTTTTTAAATTACATGTATTCAAAATTCTTATATACCTGGTTTCATCTCATTATGTTTAGCTGTTGGGGCCTGAAATAATGAGATACTTAACACTGTGGATCAGTCTTCTATCTTGCACATTTGATTTGGGATATACGAGAATATTTTACTTCATTTATTTATTTTAATTAGAAATAACTTGACGGCCACTTCATTAAGAACATTCTTCAGCATTCTTTACAGCTCATTTCATATACCTGTGGTTTCTGTTCCTTAGAAAGTCATTTAGGGCCCAATTTAAAAATACCAATTCATCTATAAATCAGAGTATAGCAAATGAACAAGAGAGAATGTACAGTGAAAGTGTTAATTAAGTTGTATTAAAATAACACATCTTGGTCATCCTCCATAATTTAGAGATAATAATAATGTAGTACAATAGCTATTTAGGCGGATTACTTTTTAGGGGCTCTGGCATAGGAAAGCTTGTTGATCATTTCAACATATTTATAAATTTTTCAGATTCTTAGTTACCACATGACTACATATATTCATTTGTGAGTTACTGTCTGTCAAACTGCAAGCACAAAAATATGGCAGATACTTTTAACCTTGGATTCATAATGAAATGTCTCTTTTCCAAGGAGTGATAATGACAATAAATATTAGAATATTCTGATGGAAAACATGAGGCTTATATTTTAACACCTCTGAGAAGGTTTAACTGTCTAATACAACATTGGCTCAGCCTTAACCCTTCTCCTTTAATTGACTTCATACTATACACCTGTGCTGGTTTCAGTTAGGACAGAGTTAATTTTCCTCCTAGTAGCTGGTAGGGTGCTGTGTTTTGGATTAGGATGAGAAGAGGGCTGATAACATGCTGATGTTTTAATTGTTGCAGAGCAGTGCTTACACCAAGCCAAGGACTTTTCAGCTTCTCGCTCTGTCCTGCCAGCGGGCAGGCTGGGGGTGCAGCAAGAGCTGGGAGGGTACAGAGCCAGGACAGCTGACCCAAACTGGCCAAAGGAGTGTTCCATACCATCTGACATCATGCTAAACAATGTATAGGGGTGCCTGGCCAGGCTGGGGGGGCCATCTGCTCAGGGATAGGCTGGACATCGGTCAGCGCGTGGTGAGCAATTGCATTGTGCATCACTTGTTTCATACACATTATTATTAGTAGTACTATTATTATTTTTTTTCCTGTCTTAATAAACTGTCTTTATCTCAACTCACAGGCTTCACTTTCCTGCTTCTCTCACCCATCCCAGAGAGGGAGGGGGGAGGGTGAGTGAACGGCTGTATGGTGTTTAGCTGCTGTCAGGGTTAAACAACAACAACACCTTAGAAATAAAGAATGAGTTTGTTTATAGTGATATTCAAACTTTAATGTGCCAGTTAGAGTAAACAGTGAAACTATGTAGTGTCTAATTTGAGGCATTTTTAACAAGTGTGGACTTTCTGAAATTCTTATGTGTTTAGCACTAAGGATAGTGTAAACTTGCTTGCTGATTGAGAACAGTTCACAAAATAGTACATGAAGTAGGGCTTGTGGTTTTTGTTTGTTTGTTTGTTTTAATTTAACATAGTATACCAAGTTAAGGTATTTAGTTATGGGCAGTTCTGTTTGTTAGACAAATAATGTTAACAGTATATTAAACACAGTTGATCAAAACAAACTTTAATTTTTAAATGCATTAAACTAATCATTTTCACACATACTGTCTCTGCAAGTATTAAATCATTGATAATAGAATTTTTCTGCACATCATTCCCAGATCTGTGTTGTTGTTTTTTTTTTTTTTTTGTAGAAGTTTGATTGAACAACAAAATGACCTTAATTCTGAATTGCAGCATTGTTGTATAAAGTAATTTATTTGTAACAATATCTTCTCAGACTTTATATGATTGTTGTTTGAATTAGATATTCCAGAGATATTTTTAAATGTCATTGAAATTCCATTGTTAATACATTATTTGGCAAATAGAATTGTTCAAAAATGATCGATGGCTGTTATATTGGCATTCTCTTATAGCCACACATACAGAACCACCACAAATTAAAATACTTAAGACTCATTTTTGCCATCATTATTCTGCCTGCCAAGTATAAAATGCAGGAGATCATGTTTGAAGAGGATGACATAATTTTCATAAGGCAACTAAACATAATTCAGATAATTTGTTGAAAGTGAACATTAGCCTTTAAAGGTTATTGTGAGTGGGATATTCCAGTTGAATACTCTCAGAGTATGTACTTAACTGGTTATTCTTTGTCAAGGTGGTGCTTTCTTACTTCAGAAATTGCTAGATTAATTCCATGAGGTCTTTGTGAGAGTTATGAAGTGAAAGAACTGATTTTGTATCTCTTCTGCTCTTGACCCAAATTAAAGAATGAAATCTGAGTCATTAAGAATGTGTTAGATATGTACTTTCAAATATGCTCTCATGTCATCGTGTTTCACTGAACAGATTTTTAGTGTACTTCTTGTATGTTGTTACATTGTTTTGAAATGTTTTTTAAGCTGCTGGAGCAAAACTTTTCAGGTGATCTTCTTAATTTAATCTTGCATTGTTTGTTCTGAATATAAATGTATATATACTTAAATATTTGTATTAAATGTCCTGTGCAAATAACATCAACCAAAACACTTAACTTTAAAGCTCACAGTAAAACTGCAGAAAGTAGAATTGGCTCCAAAAATGCAATTTTAAAAAGGAATGGTTAAGTAATTAAAAATAATTGTAGAAAAATGAGGAGAGGTTCTACTGGGTTTAAATTCTTGAACTTTGTATCGGGTTCTAGGGACATGCATTTATCTTCCTTGATATTTATCTAGGGATTTGCATTTATCTTCCTCAATATTTATCTTCCTTATGACAACAGGCATAGGTAAGCAGTTTGGAAATATAAATAGCATTTCTAATCAGAAGGCATCTATACAAGTTCTGCTTGCTCATTTAACATGTAAAAAATCTGCTTTGTTTTAACAAATAGTTTTCAGAAATATCCCATTAAGAACAGCTGTATAGGTAAGTTGTTAAAGTAAGTTAATTTAAAATGACCAAAATATATATGCCAACAGATGACCAAAGTTTGTCATTTTGTCAAGTGGATTTTCTGTATTTTCCTGTTTCTGCTTATGCTACAGACCACAGAATCCTAGGATGACGTGGGTTGGAAGGGACCTTAAAGACCATCTCATTCCACTCTCCTGCCATGCACAGAGACACCTTCCACTAGACAAAGTTGCTCAAAACCCCATCCAACCTGGCCTTGAACACTTCCAGGGATGGGGCATCCACAGCTTCTCTGGGCAACCTGTTCCAGTGCCTCACCACCTTCATAGTAATGAATTTCTTTTAAATATCTAACTTAAATCTACCTTTTTAAAATTTGAAAATTTGAAGTCATTCCCCTTTGTCCTATCACTTCATTCCTTGATAGTCCTTCTCCAGCTTTCTTGTAGGCCCCTTCAGATGCAGTGAAAGAAGTTCTGTAATATCATCATGACTGAGTATAATATCTTCATTATTGAACCTAGCTTTTTTTTTAAAAAAAAAAAAAAACAAAAAACATTTTAAAACCATAAGCTGTTAAATTCTTTGGAATCTAAAATTGTTTCCTAATTAATGAGTGCAGAAGTGTCAATCACTACCATATCTAAAATTGCCTAACGCTTTTGTGGTTATGGTTTTGTTTCCAGTTTGTGGGCTACAATATTTTGTGCTAAGACTGATTATTTTTTTATTGTGTCTTCCACTTTATAGCATAGGGGTTATGTGGAAGTCTTCCTTTATATATTAAATGACATTTAACTCTCTACAATCAAAGCAGCTCAGAGCTAAGCTGAGCTAAATTGTAAAGACAGAAGGAATCCTCACCAGACTGGGCTTCAAATATGTGAAGAATACTGCTTTGGCTAAGAGCAAGTTAAGAATATCTTTTCCTAGCAAAGAATATCTTTTCCTAGCATGACCTTTTTTTTTTTTTTTTTTTTTTTTTCCTGTAATGAATCCTATCTAGTTTAACAAAAGTATCTTAAAAAAGGTTTTATCAGTATACTTGATACTTAGAATGGGGAGTGCAAATGGGCCCAGTGTCTACAGGACAGAAATATTTTGAATTCTTTGGCACAGTAGTTGTTGTGCCTGGGGAGGAGATGGGGCATTAAAGATTTGAGGGCAATTC
The DNA here is from genome assembly GCA_011076525.1 of Nettapus auritus. Classification (NCBI taxonomy): domain Eukaryota; kingdom Metazoa; phylum Chordata; class Aves; order Anseriformes; family Anatidae; genus Nettapus; species Nettapus auritus. The sequence continues at coordinate 74,249,366 of CM021766.1, forward strand.
TGTTGCTTAAATGTAGACAACTTATGCTTCCTTACATGTTCTAAAATAGTCATTCGCCTCCTGCTGCCATTCACCAAAAGCTGTGGGCTTCCTTAGGTAGTGCCTAACAGAGCCTTTCACGTGCTTTGCATCATGACCCAAAGGGCACCACTAGCCCCACCTATCCCTGCCCAGGCCCCATGGCAGCCCAGGGGCTGTCAGCCCCTGCCCCACTGAGGATGCAGTAGTGTTGGGCTCAGGCTTCCGCACAGCCCTGCTGAGGCCTCTGCCCAGCTGGGCCCCAACTGGGCCTCAGCCAATCCCTGTCCCCCGAGAGGTACCTGGCGATGGCCCAGTGCCCTGCTCCTGGTGGGGCACTGCCTGGCCCACGTGGGGACATCTCACACTACTGGTACGTGGCCCAGCCATTACCTGCTACCTATACACAGTGGTATGACAGGGTTCAGAATTAAAAATAAAATAAAATAAAATAATCAAACAAGCAAGGGCAACTTTAAGCAATGTGATGATTTTTCATTGTCGCTCAGTTTTTGAGTTTTTGATTAGTGATGGAAGGAAGCGTGGACATCCCATATGTGCATTTTAACTGTGCTGGAATCATCTGAGTTGAGTGAGCCAGTTTGTTTTCTTTGGTAAGATCTCTAAAGCAGCTTTTTGAAATGACAGAAACAACAACAAAAAACAACCAATGAAACAACAGAAACAAAACAAAAACAAAACAAACAAAAAACAGGCTACCTGTCACAATAATATAGAGTAAAATAGTTGACCTAAAAAGTTTGATTTTAAGTGATCGCGCAGTTCATGCTGTGATCTCTGTTCATAACTGCTTTGGAAAAAGAAACTGAAGGATGTGAATAAATTTTCTAGCAATACTTTGTTTTTCAAGATAGCAAGGACCAGAGAAAACTATGCAGGATTATGGAAGGACCTTATACACTGAGTAAACTTCCCATGCCACTTCAATGTCTTCTCAGTACATGTAAGTTATAAATAATACTTGAAAAAAGCAGTTATGTATAAATGAGGAACTCTAATTTGATTTTCTCTTTTATGAATGTGGTCTTCTGGATATAATAGATAACTTTATGGAAATTTCATATCTGTTCAGGAGTAGTCCAGAAAATAGATTGTAAGACTGTTTTTTAGAAAGAAGCAAGGAACAAACTGGAAAACGTTACTATGTCACTGATAAACCCATGGTTCATCTGCACTCTGACTGCTGTATGCAAATAGGCCACCAGTCTAATAAAAAAAATAATAATGAAAAAATAGAGCTAGAAATCTTTAAATAAGGAACAAGATGATCACAAAAATTGGAATGGCTTCTTTAAGAGGGAATGATGGACTTTAGCTCTACATGATAAAAAAAAAAAAAAAAAAAAAAAACACTGGGCGTAGATAGGACAGATGTGTATAATCACAAATATATTTTGTTATAAAATAGCTTTATAAAATACTGATTGGGCTGTATAAATTCCTCTCTGCATGACTTCCATCATCACTTCTAAACAGTTTCTAGGCCTCATTCACCACTGGAAGCGAATCCTTGCAGTCCTGAGTACACTGAAATGACCCAGGACATTCCTCCACAAGATACATAAACTTTTGCCACTGTGATAACATGACAGTAAATACCATTTATAATAGAACTATCATGTTTCCATACCTGTATATCAAGGAATCCAATATACTTCACTTTGTGAACCAAGTAATCTCAGAGTAACTATAGAGGTAAAACTAAACCCTAAGCAATTGCTATCAGCCTGAATAAATGCTGACAGACAATCAGTAAAGAATAAAACCCACTGAACTTCCAGAGGGGAATATTTCTCAGAAGACAGTTGTTAATCTCTGATCTCTTGGTCCTGATTTCTCAAAGGAAACAAAAGTTCTTATCAAAATAAGTGTTGGAATTAAAATTCATAACTCTTCTGGATACTAAAATCCACAGTCTAAGTGAAAATATTGTTTTTGTACCATATTGTCATTTTCCTCATACAATCTTGAACCCATTAATCTTTGTGTTCCACGATTTATAAACTTCCCTCTTTTCCCAAGGAGATAACTACCTTGACATGCCTCCATCTCCTTTCTCTCTTCCATTCCACCCCCTCTCCCCTCCTCTTTCTAACATTTATAGGTATATCACATGCATTTTCTTTTAGAGATGATCTAAAGAATACAGCTCTTGACGTCTGCTATTCTATGATTTGTAGTAGGCACCTAGGTTTGTAATCTGACTATTTTAGACCTGAGGAGTTAGTATTCCTGTAAGATTGATTATTCTTTTTTTTTTTTTTTTTTTTTTTTTTTTTTTCTTTTTTTTTCTTTCTTTCTCCCCAGATATATATGCTGGTGGTTTGATATAAGGTATTATCTCTATCTAGAAGCCTTGATCTGCCCTTTTTTCTTGTCCAGACTTCCTGTAAGATAAGGTAGAAAGCAGTGTTCAGAGGCAGATTGTAAAGGAAGATATATGGGTGAAAAGATATAAACGGATAATATGGAGCACTTAAAACATGTTGGTTTGGCAGTAGCAAATCTACAGACCACTTATGGCTGGTTGCATTATCAGGAAAGGTGTGTAAAGATTAAGTCGCAAGTGAGAGTGGCAGGAAGATCTCCAAGAGATGTATTTATTGTTAAAGATTACAGATAAAACACAAAATGCTTGTTGATGTTGTAAAATAATTAATAGGGATATGACAGTTTTTCTTTTGATATGTTCTCCTTCATTGAAGCATTCGTATATGGTTGTGAAACTTAGAAAACCTGGCAGAATTTGGGGGATTACAAGTCCTCACAGGAATATTTTTTTGCTCATGTGTTACGGGTTTGCATAATTACAGTATTAATAATCAGGCAGCTTGCTGTTAGCATTCTCCAAAAGGCTAATTTTGTTTTCAATAGGTGCATAGCTATATGTGGAATGGATTAGGCCTGATTTCACACTGGCTAAGAGATCCTACTATCATGCTTATGACTAGGTTAGCAAAGGCTTACAGAGCTTCAATGTATTACTAAATAACCTGTGCAGAACCTCAGCCTTGAACCTGGCTTATTTTTAAAACACATAATTCTCTCCAGCTACCAAAAGAGATGGATGATATTAGCTAATACTTCCTGGGTAAAAGACTTTATTTACAAGGACAACATATGGCAACTAAATCCCATTTCTCATTTTGATTATGTATTCAAACTATTGTACTGGGTAGCTTGCCTAGCTTTGTGTAAGGTAAGCAAAACATCAAATGTTTAGTACAGTGTTCTTCCTGATCTGTTATGTCTCTTTTCTTGGGTTGATTTTTTGCCCCACTTTTACAATAACAGGAGTGCTGGATTATATTATCTTTACTAATGGTCTTTTTTATCAAAAGGAAAATGAAGTTACAGATGATGACTACTTGGGATTAGCATGTCTAAATTAGAGTGATGTACTAAATTCTTCTATGTAGACCCTTTTCCTATATAGTCAGCTGTAAAAGTGTCTTGTCCTATGCTATAGTAGAATCCTTCAGGAGATCAAGTGCCAGTATTATCTTTAACCTTTTTAAGATATTTAAATGTAAAATTACAGAAATAAATACTGATGTCTTTGGAGTAATTGAGATTAAGGATTTTGAGGGGCAATATTAGAATTAGAATTCCATTCTAATATATCCATCATATCCATTCTAAGAATACACCCTTCTCACACTAAAAATTAAATTGTTACATCCTAAGAAGCCCAAACCACCTCAAACTGCAACAAAAGGCAGGAAAAGTAGGAAAAAATGAAGGTATGCTAACATTAAAATTAGGTCATAAATAAGAAAATAAAACCCCAATCTATTTTTTTTAACGAGTGTATATATAAATATATATCATATATATCTTAGCATGTATCTGTGGCTGGTGAGCCTTTTTTGCTGAAATAATTAATACTATTTTAGTTGATTGCATAGGAAATTCACAGGGTTCCATTTGTAGTGTTGAATTAATATGTTCTTAGATGGCTTGGTATCATCTCAAGAAATTTAAATGTAAAGTAGGATGCACATACTATGTGAAGGGTATAACAATGAAAGAAAATTAATTCTCATAATATCCCTAGAAAAAGGCTTTGAGATGTGATAAAGGAATCAAAATTTTGTGCCTCCTTATGAGGTCATGAAAAAGATTGCATAGGTGTGATAGATTAGAGAACTCAGAAGTCCTGTTCCTATTTCCAGGTAAAACAATTTCCCCTGTTGGATTTTCAGAGTTGAAATTGTATGCTTCTGTTTGCTTGGGATGGGATGAAAGAGACCGAGGTTTTACTTCATCGCTATCACAGTTCCGAAAACAGAATTGCTTGTGTCTGCTGTTGATTTTCATTTCATACATGAAGAAAGAGGGCATCCTAGCCAAGAAGTTATGTAAATAAATTATTCTCAATATACTGTTGTGAATACAGTTGCTAATGAAATAGCATCCACCAAATTTCACATAACAGATTTGGAACTAAATCCCATATTTCAGTTATGCAAAATTAATTTGAACTGTTGGATATGAATTTTGAGGCAACTGTCAGGAACATGCAAAGGAAATTGTAAAACTAAAAATAAAGTCATGGTGAAAAAGCTTCAAATTTAATTCTGCATCCCCCAAAATATAACAATACAGGCAAGTACTATGGTATTGTTTAATCTTTTATAAAAAAAATAAATCACATTTTAGAGGGTTTTGGGTATGACTAAAGTCTCTCTTGTTTTTCTATTTTTTTTTTTTTTTTTCTCCAAAATATCTAGTCAGAATTTTTCTGTGTTCCAATTTGTGGCTATTGCTTCTTGTCTTATTGTACACCTCTGAGAAGAGTCTGTCTTTGCTTTCTCTGCATTCGTTAATCAGTTAACTACAAAGAACAATATGGTTTCTCCTTTGCTTGCTCTTCTCCCAGCTGAGCAAAACAGTGCCCTCAGCTACTCCTTCTGCATCCTGTGCTCCAGTTCCCAGACATCTGGGAACTTCCACTGGACCTGCTGCAGTATGGCAGTACCTTTCTTATACTGGGGAATCCTAGATTGGACACATCACTCCAGATGCAGTCTCACAAGTGTCAGAAGTGAAAGATTGACTCCCTTACAGTGCTGGCTACAACCTTGCTAATGTAGCTGAGGATATTGCTGACCTTCTTTGCTTCAAGGGCAGCTTGCTGGCCCCTGTTCAACTTTTTGTCCACTAGGACCCTCAGAATCCCTTTCCTCAGAGTACACAGCCAGTACTAGTGCTTGCTGTTATTCCATCCTAGATGGAAGATGCAGCGCTTCTTGTAGTTCCTGTCAGCCCATTTCTTCAGCCTGCCCAGGTCCCTCTGAACAGCAGCCCTGTCCTCCAGCATATTGATTGCTACCCACAGTTTGCTGCTATCTGAAAATTTGCTGAAAGTGCACTCTACCACATAGTTCAGTAATGAAGATAGTAGACAGCATCAGTCCCAGTACTGATCCCTGAGAGACCAGCCCTGATGATTTCAGGTTGGAGTTTGGCTTTCCTTACTCCATACTACATGTGCCGGCAACATCCTTGTATTCCTCCCAGGTAGCCCATCCCTCCTTTGACCTCTAGCATATCTCTCTTTTGAATTTGAGCTCAGTCCTCCTGCCTCTGTAGATTTCCAGCAAAGACCCTGGAATCTCTTATTTGATCTCCGCTGATGCTGTGATCACCTCTCCCTGCAGCTCCTTTACCTGGCAGCTCAGTGCCTTGACCAGAGCACACCCCTCACACAGAGGCCCCAGGGCCTCTCTGCAGCAGTGGCACATGCCACAGCCATTAGCATCAGCCAGCACTCGAGCAAGTGCCTTGCAGGTTGGTGACACCATCACTGCACCATCTACACCCTCAGGATGAGCAGCGGTAGTGGACCTTGTGCCTCCCTGTACCAAGCGCTGTGACACCATTGACTGTGTCTGTCAGCTCTCCCTGAGCTTAAGCCTCCCAGTCTGGCAGCCAGGAGTCAGCATGTCCCAGCAGCAGCCGGCACATTGGGCAAATCCCCAGCAGAACTGGCAGCAGAGTCTGCAGCTGCTGTGCAAACTGAGAGCAGCAACCACAAACAGCAGTCACAGGAGTCTTCCTAGGCACCCTGTCTGGTCCCACCAGCTGACCAGCACCTGCTCACTGTGATCCCCAAACCACATACACCACAAACAGCATCACCTGTGCTGGCCTATTCCTGCCACATTGCTTCTTGCAAGACTACAGACATGTCCAAGCCTGCTGCTGCTGTTGGCACAACCCTTGCAGCAGGTGTCTCCAGTGAGGCTGACCTGATCTTTGCAGTCTGAAAGGCTTCTTACACACAGGGTTTAGTCTGAGACACACAGCTCTGATGTGACAAGTGGTAAAACAATGTATGATGCTCGCTGAGTGTTCTGATAAGGCAGTGACACTGGGAGGTGGCAGGATGACAGGGAACACGCAAGGTAGTATGTAGGTTTTACAAGCTTACTGAATACTAAATTTTGCCTCAGGGTTTAAATAGCCATGAAAGTAGTTTATTGGCTTATTCTTTCCCAACATGTATTTTCCTTCTATAGCTTTTATTATTAAGATATAAAGTTTTGCCTACAACAGGTTTTAAACTTTAAAATACTGTTTAGCAATGACTCTATCCAAATATTACTGAAAGCATAAATTTTAAGCACTGTGTGAGTTTGAAGGTGATTTCTCATTCTGTGTGTATGTGTTTCTCTAAATACAAGGACAATAAGATCACTATCTGTATTTTTTTTCAGCTTGGGATACTTTTCCTTCCCCACCCCTCTGTATTTTCCTCTACCTTTTGAACTCACTGGAGAAATTCAACATTTTTCAGGAATGCCAAGATCTTGGAAATAACTCTTTTAGTTATTTTGTTAAATTGGACAGCTGAGAAAAGGAAAGGTTGCAACTTGAGGACATGGTATTAGCAGAAGAGAGAATCCATAACAATCAATGGTATGCCCTTCTATAAAGATGTAACCTGGGGAAAAGCATCACTCATAGTTGAGGCCTATCTCAGACTGCCACAATAGCCATGTGACACAAATCTATAGGAAATTAGAGATCAATAGAACCAGCACTGCTACTAGTCTGTCCCCTGGGACTGACTGTCCCCGAACATCCCATGTTTTATTCAATTTATATATATATCTTTGCCTAGGTGGGGAAAAAAAAAAAAAAAAAAAAAGTTATAGCTTTGTGCACCACCATTTAGAACAGTGAGCAGTGAAGTCATCTGCAGTACCTGCTAATAGATAGGCTACTTAAATGTGTAGTGCTTTAAATAAATACAGCTTGTCAGTATTTGTCAAAGGAAGCAGAAATAATGCAGATGGTATTTTACTGGCACCACTGACCCAGCATTTACTGACCCATTTATTGGAAAAGACCGTAACAAGAGCAGAGGGATTTTGTCATTAAGTATGCTGTTGCTTACTGCATAAAATTTCAGACTGAGGTCCTGTGCCATCCATATCTAATTTTTTAGTTAGAAACAAACAAACAAGAACAGAACAAAATTAAACATGAAAGGAGGAGTTTTACTAGAAGAGAGTCAACCTGACTATGATTTTAAAAAGTAAAGCTCACCTGCAGACACTTTAATTTGAGTCAACAATGCATCATGTGGAAGACCTTAGGGCTTTTTCTTTTATTTTTTATTTATTTATTTATTTTGTAATTGCACTGTAATATGTTCTGATTCCAGAAGCATCTTCCTCTAATTCCCCTCCATCTTCTAGTGCCTCTAGTCAACAAACCAGTGCTCTCACAGATGGCTTTTTCCTTAATTTCTCCCTTACCAAGGCTGTTCAGCTGAACTCTATAATAAGTGTTAGCTGGTTAGCCAGATTGCTTCCTGCTGGCAGGTTGCTGCTGTTGCTCCCCTGAAGCTCAGCCTCTGACTCAGCTCAGTTTTCAGATTCTGCCTCCCAGTGCTTTTGCCTTTAACCCAAGCCTTCAGCAGTTCCCCTGACAAATGAATGTGCTGTTTGAAAATGCTTCTGCTTTCATTTCTGTTTCCTTTGCCATTGTTACCACCAAACAGCTTGTTACTTTCCTGCTGCCTGAATTTAGCTTTTCCACAGCCTCACAGGCAAAATCAGGGCTTAGGTACTGTCTTAATAGCTAAAAAGTAAATAGAGAAATTTAAAAAGGTCAATCTACTTTAAGCAGTCAAGAAATTTAGCTTGAGATAATGTCTACTGCTTCTTGAAACAGTGTAAAGAGGCAGAAACTATCCACTCCTACCAGACCTGTAAAGCTGCTCTTGGACAGGTAATAAGAGTCAGGGCCTGTGATGTTACCAGTAGGTATAGGTACACTGGAAAGAGTACAATTAACTGTGTGTGACTTACAACACCCAATGAGCTATTACATATTTATAACTGTTTAGACAGTCTTTTCCTATTTATGATTTTAAAATAAAATTTCAAATAAACTCCCCCAAATTTTTTCACTCTAAGGGTGTCTGATGTGATACAAACCTGATAAACATTTGTAAAAAAAAAAAAAAAAAAAAAAAAAAGGCTGCATAGTGTGTTGTGGAAGTTCTGTTGTCATTTGCTTTTACCCAAATCTTAATTGCATATATGGAGCTCATGCAAGTGTTCAGTCATGAAAATTAAGGGTTTAAACATAATGAATATATCAATTTTTGTATGTTTCAACAGTACTGATAAGCATTTTAAGCTACTATTAATTTTTTAATTTATTTTCTGATTGTGTGATTGCTCTATCTATATCAACAGTTTTTTTTGCTTGCATTGTCAAAGCCTTAACAGAAACTGCATAAAAGATAAAAAAAAAAAAAAAAAAAAAAAAAAAAGTTATACCTTACTGTTATTCATCATACACAAATTTGGGAGCCTTGAAAAGTAGATCTTTATGCTTCAATGCTTCAAAACAGAAGTAAGCAGGGGTGGTAAAAAGAAGTACCTAATATAATTGCACACCAGTGAGACTACTGTACTATATTTTCT
>CM021766.1:74258452-74280174 GCA_011076525.1 Nettapus auritus
AAAAAAAGAAAAAAAAAAAAAAGAGATCTGTAAATATGCCAAGACTGTGATTTAAAACTATTATTATTATTATTATTATTATTTTTACCTTCTTTCAATAATTTGCATTATGAAATTACTCTGTTTGCAATTCAAAACACTTATTTTTTTTTTGCCAGGAATGGGAATCTTCCACACGAAAAAGCAAAGCTGCAATCTCCCAATTTTATAATCATAAACTCTTGATAATCACAGAGATGTTAGAATTTTATTGATGATGCATATGGCTCAATATATGCTATTGTTTTCTGTGCCTAAACCTGGATATTTGTTATAATGTTATTTATAGTTTAGCAGAGGCTAATTATTTTAAAACATTTTTGTTAATCTTAGTGCTCTTTTCAATTAAGAGTTGCAATACTTACTGAAAATCTAGCTAAGCTATCTAAAGAAGATACTTCGAAGACTGATTTTTTTTTTTTTTTTTTTTTTTTTTTTCTGGTATAGTTTGTGTAGGAGTATTAGTAACTAATGCAAGGAAACAAAAGTAGAGCTACTGATGAAGAATTAAAATATTATTGTATTTCATGATTAAAACATGTTATAGAATATACTAGTAGAAGAATACATATTTTTGCATTCCATTTGTAATATTTGAAGGATAAGAGGGTATCAACCTTGGATCTGAAATCTTGTGAAAGGACTTTAGAGAAGCCAGAAGCTTGTTAGGAAAAATAGATATGTGAGTCCAGTGACATTCCACAATTAAATTTGCATTCTATATAATTACAAGAAAAATAAAAGTTACAAAATAGTTCCTAAAAATTACAAATAAATGAAGCAAAGATCTCTGGCCAATGAAAAAAGATGCAGATTTTTAAGTAATGAAGATGATGAAAAAAGACTTTCTTGTGCTTCTTGTGTCTTAGCTGAAAGTAGAGGAGTATTTTTAATAACCCTGACCATTTTGTTGAATAAAATAAGTAGCTGAAACAAATACATAAATCATATTCTCCAAATACTATACCCATAAAAGCACAGAATATTTTATCATTAAAATCCAATATAAAATTACCTTACTTTGTAATTCATCACATAGTTAAAACTAAAAACTAAAAATCAGTGATACTGTTGTATATTGTACTTGGATTCTACAAACAGTAGTGCACAAATAAACCATTTAGAAAGGCAAAATTCCAGTAGCATATGGACTTTCATATCATATGTTCATAGTGAGATTTTCAGGTACCTGTATCTCAAGGTAACCTATTTTCATTAAGGATTTTTTTTATTATTATTTTTATTTTTTTCCTGAGAAAAAAAATAAAACACATAGACTAGGTAATTTTGTGATTTTTGGCTTATATACTAACATTCAGTATTATAATTTTAATGCAGATTTTCTTAGTTGCCATAGTGACCTTAAATGTAATACTTTCCTTTCACATACAAATATGCATGCTGTACAGGTATATACTCAAACATAACATGCACATTCCAATTATACAGGAATATGTAGGTATGCATATGTATACCCTCTATTGGAATGCATATCTTAAAGCCGGTTATTGCTGCGTCTTGAGTAGTGCAGACAAAAGATTTTTTTTATGCAGAATAGATGTCGCTTAGGCTGGCCATGCAGATTGCCTACCTAAAGTTATCTTAGTTTGGCAGTGGGGCTCCTGTGACACTGGCACACTGGGTTGCAATAAGGCTTTCTGCCTGCTTAGCAGATGGCTTCAAATGCAAGCAGCCAAGATATATAGAGCCCTGTGTATTTGTGCAAGCCAAAATTCCCACATGGTGCATTTGGAGTTGCTCTTTAGCCAGCTTGGATTTAGGCCTGTTTTTTGTTATCAAAACCATAGTGTCTGAAGCAGTCTGCAGCAGGGCTGGGGGTTTCACTATGCTGTTATGGTCCTATACAGCCTCAATGGAACTTGTGTTGTTTTCCTTTCTGTGTAAGGAATTTTTAAAAATATAGGCCAATTGCCTTGCATCAATGAAGTGCCTCTTGCAATAAACCAGTCTTGTTCCTTTTCTACATCCAGCTGTTTTGTTATGAGGCTCTTGTGTAATGGTAATGTCTCCTGATGAATTTATTGACCGTTATCAATTCCTTACTCAGATTTATCAGTTTAATTCCCCAGACATTTATAATGGGTAAGAGGAGTTGATCAAGCTGAATTACCAAGCTTCCATCCAAATTTTCTGATATTCATACTAAATTTTGGAAATTGAACTTTCATAAATAACCTGAAAAATATTTAACTTGGGTGATCTCATACTGTCTCCAATTCTTTGTGGGTTATGGCTAACCCATGTCAAATACTGAGTGAAAAAAAATCACTGTACCTTGTTGTTGTCATCTGTCATGTTCCTCATTTCATTCAGGAATAAAAGTACCCCAGAATGGAAAAAATATATATTTTCACAGACTACCTTTTGGAGCACGAGATTCCTATCATGTTTTGAAGAGAAAGTTTGTTCATTTGAAGAGAATCGCCCCAAACCCTGTGTAATAGGTCAAGCATGTAGTTTATGTACTGAATATGAATAATTTAAGTTATTTAAGTTTAGCAAGATCTTGAAAGATCTGTCTTTTACACAGAAGAAGGCATTTAGTTTCTGATAATTGACTGAAATCAAGGAATTCAATGACAATTTGTTGGATATGGTAGAAGGGTGACTACAGCTGATAAAACATTTTTGATGGGCTACTTTAATTAAAATGAGTCATCAACATCTTTTTCAGGTCAGTCATTTTCACCTTAATACTGTATATGTGTAACTGACAGAGACATTTTGGCAGACCAAAGTACTTCAAATGGGATATATGTACATAATTATGTAAGCATGATGATATGTTTTAGAAGGGCTTCTCAAATATGACTTCATTGTTTACCAGATCATTACCCTTTACCAGATCATTTCTCTGCCATTCTTGGGTTTAGGAAGGTTTACCCTTGTAACTGGTTCTTTACTTACATAAATAAAAATGTTAATCAGTCTTTTGATTTATCCTGAAACAGATTATATTCTGCTTAACATTTTGGCATGACTGATTTGAACTAATCCTACAAAAAAAAAAAAAAAAAAAAAAAAAAGGGAAAAAAAAAAAAGTATTATTATTATTATTATTTTTTTAATTATTATTGACTCCTGTTAATATCAGTTGACCCTGAAAACCAACACAAAAATAAACTTTCTTGTGGGGATTCCTACTTGTGTCAAAGCTCAGAAGGAAATAACGCCATTTTCAGCTATCATCCTTGCAATATTTCAGTAGAAACTGCACAAGGAACTTGAGACATAATAGTATTTTTTACTAAACTCAGTTATAAAAGCCTCAGGAACCTGAGAAATCTCAGTTTTTCATTTTGATTTATTCTCTGTGGACATATAATCTAGAGGAACAAAGGTTTTTCATAGTTAGCATCTCCTCTGCTGTTCTCTTTTCTGTCTGACTCTAGTCGCATGTTGGTTTATGTTTCTGAACCAAATATAAAACTAAAGGTATTATAAGCAATTATAGAGGAGGGAGGTGGAGTGAACTGCAAATTTTGAGAGAAGGAGTGGCAGGAGGATGAAGGGAGACAGTGAAAATATGAAAGCTCTCTTTTTCCCAGCACATTAATGAAGACATTCTGATGTATGATGTATGTGTAGAGTTAGAGCATAAAAAAAACAAACAAACAAACAAAAAAAACACTTAGGAGCAGAAGGCCATTGTGCTGTGTCTTCTGCACTAAACAAGCAGCTCCTAAGATCATCTGTGATATATCGCAGGACAGAAGATATATTTGGATGAAAGTGTTTAAAGAACATCTCTGATAGTATTAGTTATCATCAAAGACATCAAGCTCCACATTTCAGCAGCCTAATTGTTGCCAACATTTCTACTGCCATCAGAGAAAAGATGACAGTGTATAATGAGTTTGTTGTGTCAATGTATAAGAAAGAAATCCTCCAAAATGAGAGGGCACCACAGAAGAAATCATGAAAGTGTTGCGCTGAAATTATGCCATGTATACAATGTGAGCTGATATCATAGGGCAGCTGAAGTTAGAGTTGATATTTGCATGGCAGATAAGAGATGTTTTGAAAGGTTGAATAAGTGATGGTGAATGGTTCTGATTTGAAGAAAGGAATAGAAGTGCCTTCTTCTGTTGTTTTAGCTCTTTGCTAAAAATCTCCTTAGTTCTTTTCTGCATAACAAGTGCCCTTTTGTTGTTTAAATAATATTCAGAGATCACATTTAGCTATGAATAACAAGCTCCTTGAGAATAACTTTTTTTGAAAGTCCTCAATATAGAATAATTGCTGTTTATAAAATTGCTACTCTGCTGTTATAGCTAACTAATGAAATGTTTAAAAATGATAATTTTTGAATAATAGGAGAACACAAAGCAGTGCAACATATTGAAGATGAAATGTAATAATCACAAAAGCATAACTAGTATTATTAATCTCCAGGAGACGTAACTCTTGAGGTGTACATTACTGGAATTTTTTAGTGGTTTTGTCCAAAAAGCAGTACCATATGAGCAATATACCTTTCAAATTTTGAAATAGCCCCCTTCCCCCAAATGATTGAGCCATCCTATATATGTAAAGTATATGTTTTTGAAATCGAATTTGAAATCAATTTCAAAAAGTTTTTTTATTATTATTTTATTATTATTATTTTTTTTAAACAAGCTGCTTATCTGCTTGCTTCTTCAACCTAATCTCTTAATGACATGTATGTAAATATATATTATGAAAACAAACATGCATGTACATACAATGTCAAATCGTAGTCGATTCTGGGTATCTCTTTCCCTGCACATAAAATAGCTAAGCAATCCTATTGAATCCATTCAAAATATGGCTACAGAAAAAATGTGTCAGTCGTCATTTTTAATTGCTTTCCTTTGCTTTCTGTTCTTGTCCCATCTTCCTCAAGTAATTGCAGAGAACAGCCATCATTGCAGAGGCAGTAATAAATCTTTCTTGATCAGTTATTCAAGCCAACATATTATGCTTGTTTCTGCTTTTCTTAAAAAAAAAAAAAAAAGCCTACAATAGTACATTAACTTGTTTAATTCAGCAAGGGATGACACAACATATAACCTTTGTTGCAAAATTTAATCCGCTTTGTAACAAAGCTTTCTGTTACAGGGAATTTTAATCATTAGTTTTTTCCAAGCTTAAAATTCATTGGAGAACTGAAATATTTACAATAATTTTTGTGTTACCTTGGTGTCTTACAAGATGAAATCCATGAATGCTCAGTAGAAGATGCTTTTTTCCTCACCTGAAGGCGAATGATTTTTTTTTATTTTTTTATTTTTTACTTTCAGGTTTGACTCTATAAGCTGAACTCTCTCTTCTGCTGAACTGTACTGCTTCTGGCAATAAATCACAAGGAGGTCAATTCAGAAAAGTCTTAAGAGTGCATATGCACCATACAGATAATCCCCTTAGTTCATTAAGTCAGTATATAATAATCCTGATAACCAAATAGTTTATAAAAATAATCTAGTAGCTCCTCTTTCCTTTTTCTAAATGATATCTGCTATCAATATGTGAATGATATTGTAACTATATTCTGATTAAGTCACCATCCAAAAGGAATCCTTAATGTTCTTTCAGAATTATGTTTATTTCTGTATTCATAATAGATCCACAACAGCTGTTTGGGCTTCACATATCCAAGTCAAATAATTATGAATTTGTGCATTATGGACTGCATCATATATTCATGTAATAAAGTAAGGAATGACCAGACGTTGAAACCATATGCTACCACATGGTGGATGGAGTAGAACCTAAAATTTGGCATTAGGATAGTACAAACAGTTATAATGTCTTCTTAATTTATAATTCAATGACATTTAGTCCCTTTGTACCCATTTTGAATTTCCACAATTCCATTCTGTTCAGTCTCCTTTCTGACTGTCCATCCTTTTAAAATTGAGCAAAGGAAATTTCTCTTTTTTCTCTTCCTCTTCCTTTTTTAATTTTTCCTTTTCTTTTTCTTTTACCATATCACAAGAAAGGTTTTTCTTGCCCTTCTATCTTCATTCTTTCCAAGTGTACAAATTCTCTCTCTGTACGTTTTTTGTGTGTGTGTGTGTGTGTGTGTGTGTGTGTGTGTCACACACAAAATCTGATAAAGACACCAGAACAGAGTATGTTTCAAAGCAATCAGAGACCTCTAAAAATGACCTTGATAGTCAGTTCTCTGGAAAGGAATCCTTACAGGTACATAATATCTCTACAGTTACAAGAAGCACTCTTTAAAACATAAAACTGCCCAGATTCTAATCTAATTTTTGCTTGTCTAATGAAGAGCTTTATTTTATTTGGCAATTGCAAACAGCTAGATGAGGCAGCTGGTGCATAACAGTATACATGCCCTTTTTGTATTGAATTGGCACTTTGCATTGGAATACAAATGTCTTGGCACTACAGAAATAGCTTTTCATATAGGACCAGTTATATTTTAAAGTTACAAGATGTAAAGACCAAGTGCCATATAAGGCAGTTGGTGTGTAATGGCATGCTGTGCAGGACATGAACACTTCATGGCTCCCAAGAGGCAGCTGGTTAATAATGCACATCTTTAAATGTATTTGGCAATGGTTGCTTCAAGAGGTACCATAAGAATATTAAGCTCAAAGATATTTTATTCATCATTTCTTTAACCTTCATTGGATACAGAATCTGATAGATATCATTAGGTCTGACTTGCTACCTCATCAGTATTTTACAAGTTTGAGTGCGCTGAAAGGAAATGGGTGACATTCACCATGTCTGCATATGAATTAATTCACCATGTCATATGAATTAAAGGTCTCTCCTCACTTATTAGATGGCAGCCTCTAGGAAATCAAAGCAAAATTACAAGAAAAAAAAAAAAAAAAAAAAAAAAAAATAGTTATCTTTATACAAGAGATTATCTGTGCTTATTGTATAGCAAATTTAGTTTGCTTTATATCACAGGAAGAAGTTATTTTCCCCTTATTCATCTTAGAAATTAAGTAACAACTACCTTCAAATACAATAAAGTGCAATGTCTATCATCTCTAAAGGGAGCTTCAAAATTGCCAATTCCAGAAAATGCTTTCTTTCCAGAAAAAGCAGTGACTGGGAGAAAAAAAATTTAGTTTCATGGCAATTACATTTTTGGCAGTGAGCATGAGTCATTCAGTTTTTCCTGTTTAGTGAATCGAAATTATCAAGGATTGGATAGAAACTGGTATACAGTCATATATGCCTTAGAGGGAATGCACTCAGAATGGTGACATCTGAATACGAGTATTGTAGAGACACTTATTGGTTAATGCATTTCAGTGTTTGTCTGAGTTTGATTTGTTTGCAGTTATTCTCTTTTCACAGAGAACAAATGAACAAATGTCATGGTTAACTGAAAGTACCAGTCAGGTAAACAAAGGCCTGACTTTATCTGCCCAGCTATAACTTAGTAGATGACTCTGGTAGATGCTATGAAAACAAACCAAGTGTAGATAATTCACCCTCAGTGAGTCTGCAGACAACACCAAGTAGGGCAGGAATGTTGATCTGCCTGAGGGTAGGAAGGTTGTGCAGAGGGATCTGGATAGGCTGGATGGATGAGCTACTCTCAAGACATTCAACAAGGCTAGGTGCTGGGTCTTGCACTTGGGGTACAACCACCCCATGCAGCTCTACAGGCAAGGGGGGAAGAGTGTCTGGAAAGCTGCCCAGCAGAAAAGGAGCTGGGGTCAACAGCCAGCTGAACGTGAGCCAGCAGTGTGCTCAGGTGGCCAAGAAGGCCAATGGCATCCTGGCTTGGATCAGGAATAACATGGCCAGCAGAACCAGGGAAGTGGTTTTCCCGTTGTACACAGGACTGGAGAAACTGCACCTTGAGTTCAGTTTTGGGTCCCTCACTTCAAGGAGGACATTGAGTTGCTCAAACATATGCAGAGAAGAGCAGCAAAGCTTGTGAATGGACCAGAAAACAAGATGTAGGAGGAATGGCTGAGGGAACTGGGGCTGTTTAGTCTGGAGAAATGGAAGCTGAGGAGTTTCATTGCTCTCTACAACTACCTGAAAGGAGGCTGCAGTGAGGAGGGCGCCAATCTCTTTTCTCAGGTGACATCTGTCAGGATGCATGAAAACGGCCTCAAGTTGCATGAGGGAAGGTTTAGATTGGATATCAGGAAGAATTTCTTCACAGAAAGGGTGGTTAGGCAGTGGAACAGGCTGCCCATGATGGAGTTGCCATCCCTGGAAATATTTAAGAGACATATGGATGTGGCACTTAGGGACATGGTTTAGTGATGGACTTGTAGTGTCAGGTGGATGGTTAGACTTGATGATCTTGAAGGTCTTTTCCACCATAAATGATTCTATGATTCTGTGATTCTAACCTGGGGGGTAACCCAAAGCATCCAGACCACATTTGCCCCTCTATATTGATCTAGGTATACATGGAAAATTAACAAAAAGAGAAAGATAAACTTTTAGATTTACATTCTAAAGTCCATTTGGAGTAGGAAGCCTTAAGGTGATATTAGGTTAAGTAACAAATTACTTGGAAAAAGAGATGGACTTGGAGTGACAGGACCAATGAGGCCATTGGTGGCTTATGTTGACCAGCTGAGTTAGAAAGTGGAAGTACTGAAGACAATAGCTGTGTGAGAGGCAAACACATCCACATATCCAACATTGTGCAGAAGGCTGAGCCAAAGGCCTCTTAAACGTAAATGCCAGGTTACCAGCCAAGATGTTGTGGTGGTTTCACTCGGGTGGGCAGCCGAGCTCCACCACAACTGCTCTCTCACTCCCCGCCTTCTCAAAGAGGAAAGGGGAGAAAAGTCAACACAAAGAGCTCAAGGTTTGAGATGAGAATGATTCAATTAAAGGGAAAGGGACTGTGGAGAAAAAGTAATAAAAGAAACAAGGCCGCACAGAAGCACAGAGAGAAAGGAAAAAAAGTTATTCTCTACTTCCCATCAACGAGTGATGTTTGGCCATGTCCTGGGAAGCAAGGCCTCAAAACACATACCAGTTGTTCAGGAGGACTGCCCTCCCTCATGAGAGCCCCCCTTTTATTGCTGAGTGTGACATCAGGTGTTATGGAATATCCCTTTGGTCTGTTTAGGTCAGCTGCCCTGGTGATGTCCCCTCCCCATCAATTGCCCACCCCCAGCCTGCTGGCTCCTGGGGGCTTGGAGGGAGTCCTGATGCTGTGCCAGCACTATGCAGCAATAGACACAACACTGGAGTGATATCAGTGCTGTTCCAGCTAGGAGTGCAGAGCACAGCACTGTGTGGGCTGCTGCAGGGAAAGGTGACTCCATCCCAGACAGACCCAAAACAGATGTGGACACCTTGACCATCTGGACTGACTGTCCTTTTTCCCTGAGTCCATCATTCCAACCTCAAATGGACTGGAGATCTCCTGGTTATGGTGATTGTGCTCTGTACGGAGAGTGGGTGTTAATGTCATAGAACAGAAATCACTATCCACCCTCTACACCCATCCTGTATAATAAATAAAATCTGAAATCTGAAATTAATGTCACTGGGTGTTGTAGATCTGTTTTTGTGGTTACCTCACTCTTAAGTTTCTCTGTGGCAACAGACAATGTGATGGCATGACTGGATATGCAAGACTGTGTGATTTGGACTTATTTCTGTTGGCAGAATTGAATCTAACAGATTTCCTGGCAGTTCTTCATAATTCTAAACCAGCTGTGATTTACTCCAAAGATAAGGATTATGAAATCAGTGGGTATTTGTATTTATTTTATTTTGACTAACAGAAAGGAAACATGAATGACTTACAGTGAGAATTCTTTTGGAGATTTTGGTGTCCTTTCTTCAAAAAATCACAATGAATTGCTGAATAAGATCTGTGACCGTCCAAGCACTGTATGACATGAGAAATGCATGCTCCATGACTGTGATCCATCATGGATATGCCTCTGAGTTCTTCATTTTAGAATTATATATCTCTGGCATAGTTTTGCTTTTTACCTATCTGTTATGGTCAAGAAAATGACCTATAAGCTGATAATTTTATTTTCAAGTACAGTGTATTGTGGTCACATGAGAACCACCGGTTCATATGGTTTTTCAAACTTCAGATTGAAATATATCTGATTTTTTATTTTAAGAAGGTTGGTTTGAAAACAGCTAATAGCTTAATACAGACTTCTAGCCCCAAAGAAACAGATACATGTTTCTTTTGACTGTTTTTATATGAGTTGGAATTTTGCTGGGGAAAGGGGAAAAAAAGATATTTAAGACAGATTTCTCCTGTACCTTTTTTTTTTTTTTTTTTTTTTTTTTTTTTTTTTCCCCCTATGGACTGCAAGAATATATAAATAAGAAAAGTATATAAGCTGTCCTGTATCTATACATTATCAAGACCAGGATCTATTTTTAAAATTTTGCCTTGATGAGTACTGGTGATTACCTACCAAAAATATGATCTGGTCCTTGAGGTATCTGGGGAAAACAAGACACATACCTCCATCAACAGAGTATATATATATGTGTGTATTTGGATATATATGATGAAGTATATATATATATATGTTTTCTTGGACAATATCAAGAACACTTGCTGTTGCTCTGGGAATGCTGTTGATAGGATGATGCATAAGACAAACACAAATAAGTCAAAGTTAAGCTTTCCTTTTTTAGTTGATCCAGTTCTCTGATAATCAGAAATTGGATGTAGATGAGAGAAGGCATTCAATTTAAAGAGAGAGAGAATATTATTTGATTCCTATGGTGGGATTTGTCAACCCAGATTTTATTTGTCTGCATCTAAGGTAATCGCTAGAGGCTCCCTTTGGAGCCTGTGCAGACAAATAATGCTGCAGTATGATCCTTCTGATTTTAGCAATAATTATTTCTCTCCAGTAGTCTGAAGGGATGAGTTCACACATAGCTGTCTACACTGCACACATAGAAAGCTGGATTATATGAATCCCAACAAAAACATCTGGTACTAAGACAATAAAACAGTTTCTCCAGAGAGTTAACTCTTACATGGAGCAAGGCAAGGAAGGGAAAGGGCAGGGGTATTATGTTACTCATCTATAAGTTTTTAAAATTAAGGAAGAAAAGCTTAAGTAAAAAGCAACCCAGCTAAGTCTTATTCCTTATTTCTAAATTGTCTTCCATTTTTCTCAGATAATTTAACATTTCCCACATTGAATATGTAGGAGCAGCACCTGCAGCTGGACTAGTTTTCATGCTAATCCCAAGAAGTTCAGGAGAGCCCACATATATGAGAGAAAATCCAGTCAATGTTAATTCCAAGGTCTGAATCCAGTGCAGGTGGAGGACTGTCACTTAGGTATCTTCCCCAGTCAGCATATATTGATAATTAACCTCAGCCACAAGACCAACCATTTAATCAGGTGATACTGCCATGTTTCTTCCCTTCCAAGGCGACTACTGGAAATAATCATTTTCTTTCACTTCCAAATAAGTTGTTCCTTACTCATGAAGCATGACTAAGTAGAAAAGATTAAATTTAAATAGCTCATAAAATTAGTACATATGTTTTTACTAAAGATTGAGAAAAATAGTATTTCCAGATACAGTTTTGAATTGTTTTCTACTGCAGCAAACACTGAAAACTAATGACAAACACTAATTATTCATTTCTGTATAGAATTTGCTGAACACTGTATCATTTCCTGCATATTTTTCACTTTTAAGTATGCAAGTTAGTTTTACAATGGTAAATATGTTGTGAATATGACTTTAAGCAGTGTGAACTTGAAAATATTATCTCTCATAAGTTATGAGAGGAGGTTTGCAATGCACTTTAGTACTTTGCCTCCCAAATGATCCTAATGCTATAACAGGCAAATACCTTTTCAGCTACCTCTGAAGGACAGTTGCCTGTGACAATGGAGGAGTACAGTTGCTGACTGCAACATCACACAGCCTTTTAAGAAAAGCAAAGAGAATTACATGTAATTGACAAGCAGGGGAAAAATTTACAAACATTAATTAATGGAATATTGGGATTTTGTGTAGGGAACCAGAGTTTTATAGCTTCTAAAAGTGATGATGTGGGGTTTTAAGCAACAAAAAAATCTCTAAGACACATATTTAGATGTCATCTGAGGTTCATTGTCACTAATGGCATAGCACTATAGACACCACACAGTGAAGTCTGTAAAAATTCTTGACTAAGCTGAATTTCTGTTAGAATACCTACTTTAAAGAGCAGATGTCAGTGAGCTTTATTTGTGAGATCTGATAATAGTGTAAGGTAATGTGAATAATTTTCAGTGATATGTGTATATATAATTATATGCATGAAAATGCCTTGATTGTAATTATAGATCAAGTATTTGCATGTGGCTTTGGCTGGCCAAATGCCTGGCTTCCCATGCTTGGTTGCTAATTTGTACTGTGAGAAGACTCACATCAGGCACCATTACCTTCAATATTTCTATTCAGATACTATTCTAATTTTTAACATCCAGATACTATTATAAATTTTTAACATTTCATTTTTCCCTCTGTTCTTGTGCTAATAAAAACTTCGACATTATCTAATGTTATTAACAGCATAATTACTTTGGAAGAAAATTTAGAGCTTGCGCTGCACAGTGTGTTTGAAGCTAACTGCTGTTCTGGATGCAGTACACGTGGAGTTGGTGGCAGGTCACTTGCTTGCTCTGCAGTGAGTGATTTCTGAATTAAGTAGGAAGGGAGATAGCAACATGAAGCTTTCTGGCACATTTGCTATAACTTGGTATTGAGGTATGCAGTACTGAAGTACTCATTGCCAAGTGGCACCTGCAGCTAAAGTGGGGGCTTATGCTGACTGCTTGAATGAGGGTTGGAACCAAGAAATAATACAGCCTACCAGTGCTGCATATTGTCTGCAAGCACCCATTTCCTCTTTTATCTCTAAATCTCATTAAATGGTTGAAAGTATTTACCCCCAGGAGGGGACAATGATTTTCTCTTGGATAAAGGTTAGAGCATACATAAACACTTGAGTGTAACCCTATGATTTTTCATAACACCCAGGACTCTGTGTAGGTACGTGGTTCTTTGCCTCAAAAGAGGGTATCTGCTACCTGGAACAGGATCTCATTACAGAATCCTGATGGTTGAAAATAAAGTTTTCTTCAAGTAATAAAAACAGCTATAGATGTGGTTGTGGTGCTTGAGACTCAACCTTGAGTCTCGGACTTGAGATGAACTGGCTCCCAGCAAGGGTGCTAAGCTCAGGATCCTTCTTGACCTCTGATAAAATAAGCTCTGAAGGGAGTTGAATGAGAGAGAGGCTTTTGGTAGCACTTAACTTGACATGTCACATAATTGCTGGTATGGAACTGGAGAGAATTAGACGCATTGCAAAGGAGGCAGGTCAGGTGTGGTTTCTTGGGGACACGAAGCGTAGTCTCTATGCTGTGTTCTGTAGCACAAAGGCTTGGTTAATATAATAAACTGTGTGTCCTCTCCTGGAGGTAAATATTTTTAGTCCCTTTGTATGTGCTAGGAGATAGATTTCAAATGAGGCTCATCAGCTACTGACTGCACTCCAGAGAAAATATCTGTTTTGCTTTTCTGGTCAACCTTTTTACCATGATATGAGAGCACTTCCATGCCAGAAACTACGGTTTACTGGAGTGACACAGAAAACTTGGATTTGCTTTAAGAGTGTTCTGATCATGGTAATTGACTATAATTATCCTGAGTATTTTTTCACAGGGAACCCTGGCAGTTGTAATCTTTTTGGTTTCTTGCTTGCTTTCACTGTTCTCTGTCAGATCATCTACCCCATTTTAGGAGATTTGGAATGCAATATTTTTATTGATAGAACTAATGGTACTAATATAACTAGTAGAATGTTAAAACCTATGGGACCTTAAATTTTGCAAGTAGGAGAAAGAATAGAAACAGTTACGTAAACATGTAGCAAAGTTTAAGAGGTTAATTGCCTTGCTTTCACACAGTAAAAAATGAAAGTGTAGGGATACTAGATATCTGTATCTAATAGCAATGGTAATCTATTAGACAGTAACTGCAAGCCTTACACATGACTGCTCTATCTGTAGGCCTCAATCCACTTTTAGGTTTCACGTCATGTCATGTCAGGTTTCATGCCCCTTAGTGGGGCACATTGGCTCCCTGTACAATGAGAAATTGAATTCACAACAATTCAGCCTGCAGAGCTAGCATCACCATAAGCAGATACAGAAAAGGTAGAATAAAAGTATTTTTAATATACTTCAGCCTTCTTTGAAACAGCATTTTTTTTAAACTCTACTCCAGTCTTGCACTTGACTTTATTTTTACAGGTTCATGTAAGTGTCTGAAATTATATCAGAAACCAGAAGATTTCAAACCCTGACAGATCCAAGAAGTTTCTAGTTATGTTCCAAAGCAGAACTTTATTTAAGTCTGCAATCTTACTAGAAGAAATTTATATCATCATGGTGTTCAGGGTCTATCAGAGTTATCAGATATTTGGGATATCATTCTTGTACTTACATGTATACAATGCTCTTATATGTTCCATTTTAGATTTTTTGAGTCTTTTTTTTTTTTTTTTTTTTTTTTCGTGTGTATGTGTGTGTGTGTGTGTGTGTGGAATCTGTCCTTCAAGAAAACACACACGCTTGAAGGATGCCATTACATTGTGTGACAGACTATGTCTAGATTGCTTCCTCTACTAGTCAGCTAAATATGCTGTTTACCTGATTGTACTTGTTTACCTTTTGAAAACAATTGAGGTAGTTGTGCTCTTGTTAACAAATATAAACAAGTATTTCAAAGCTAACTATAGAATCGAGTGGTTCCTTAGTTTTAGATGTTAGTCAGAATAGACAGTTTGCTCTCCTGTGGCATGTCAGTAGTAATTCATTAGGGTATCAGAGCTGTAATGTAAAAGTGACAAGTATGAGTCTAAGATAACAGTGTAAAGAAGCCCTGGATTTCAAATGGAGGAAGACTTAGAGTTTGGGTAAGCACCTTTCCTGAAACAGCCCAATGAAAATTTCTTGAGAGGAATATTTTTACTCATGAACAACTTAACTGTAGGATTATGCACGACATTAAGTACAACATCATGTAAACTTAATCATTTTCAGGAAGAATGAGCTACTGTTCAAAGACAGAAGAAAGGACAGTGACTGTCAGAAATGCTTTTATTGAAAGAAAAAATATATGAGGATCTGTCAGCATCAGCTGTGAGCCAACAGACTGATGAAACCTGTCATGAAATATCAAATAACATGACATACTAAGTTGGAAAAAAATAAAAATAAAAATAAATGAAAGTGTGACTGAGATAAAGCTTCTCTGCTCTGTGACCTACAAACAATGCATACAGGCCTTGCCACATTTCTGAGTGATTTAATTTGAATTTGGATTCAAAAGTAAATTATAATAACATTTTGATTGCTGCTGTCCTCATATTGTTATAAGAAAAATGTATTATGCCTTATTCACCATTTAAATTCCGATATTATCATAGGAAAATAGGAGGAAGCTTTATGATAATATAACTCACTTTTCCCTGAGATGCCATCATAGCAGAAGAATTTACAAAAAAGGCTTTCACAGCTCCTCCTTCCTTCCTTCTCTCCCTCCCTCCCTCCCTCACTCTTTATTTTATTTATTTTCTTTTACTTTGCATCTGTGATATTTTAAGAAATACTGAAATGCTGCCATTAATTTGATGTGGGGAAGAAATAAGCAAGTTACTTCCTCTTCCTCACCTCTTATTCCTAAAGCACACATCTTTGGAGATTCTTGATGTTTCTCAAAGTTGAAAATCAGAAGCACTCATCCATAAAAGGCCATGTTCTTTTCCTCATATTCTTGAGTCATGGCATCGGCTTCTGTTTTCAGCTGCACTACTGCACTAATATCATTTTTCCTGTTCTAAATATGTGAGAAGCATTTTGTAGTGTGAGCTGAAATACAAATGTTTGAAAACATTGTGATTTATTTGAAAAGTATTTACTGGAGTTTTGTCCTGTTGTTGAAAAGGATTTTCAACAGAAACTTACCCCTTAAAGGACAAAATTGCTTCCTGTCTATTCCACATTGTACTAATTTCACTACATCATTCTCTTGGATGGCAGAGAGGTTGGAAGGCAGAAAAGTATAGATGGTTGTTTGGGATTATAATTGCATCATATTGAAAATATTATTCTTGATCCTCAGGGTTTCAAAAGCAGGGAAGCCGAATCAACCTTTTCCTAGCCATGGAATTTTTCTGTTTGGAAAAAAAGTGGTCAATCAGTAAGATGTATGACGAAGAATAATCTAGGAATCAGAGGAAGAGGTTTAGGGTCGGAATCCTAGACTCCAGAAGTCACTTAATTCAGTTTGCATCCATAGCTGAAATGAGGGTGGAATTTCAGAAACAATTTATTTTTATTGTTTCTTATTGACCAAATTACCAGCCTCATTTTAACTCCATTCTCTCTGTCCTTCTCCAAACATTTTGATTGATAAATCCCTGTTATTAAGACATCTAAATATGTGATTCAGCACTCAATTGACTTAGGTATTTTATCAACGCTATTTTTTTAGAAGATATTTGGGGTTGCCCCTGTATTCTTTCTATGTACACCCTCTGCCACCCAATAGATTTAGATATAATTTAACTTTTGAATTATGAAAATGGTAGCAAAAAACAATTGAATATATGAATGGAAGTCTTCTTCAGTTCTTTGACTCTCTTTCTAACTAGTATTATACAGCAGTCATCCTTTTGAAAAGATGAAACAATCTTTTGAAAGATCCAAACAACAAATGTAACACCTAACAATATTTTATCAATAGAATATTCAAGTAGACTTTTTACTCTTTTTTTTTTTTTTTCCATATTTTTAATAAGCTTATAGCAGTCCATAAGTTCATTATTGAGGCCCTTTACACTGTTTTATATATTGAAAAATTAGTAGATATTACAACCTTATAGAAGTTTATCATTTTAAAACTAAGTTGTGTGAATAAGAATGTAATATAAAAAATACAGAATTAGAATCATTTTCTCCTGAATTTTAGTTTCATGAAATTATTCTATTTCGTTATTATTAATCTAGGTATGTCTAATGCTACTCTACTGGTCTCTCTCAATTTGTGTGCTCTGCTTTGTGGTTATACATGGAGATTAAATTTGTGTTGAATGAAAGGAGCTGCCATTCTGTCTTCTTAAGGTCAAGGTCTAATTATATATGTCATGGATTAAAACAAAAAGCACTTTTTATCACAGTTGCTGTATGCAGTCTTTCCCTTTTCCTCATCTTTGCTTGCAATCCACACATTAGAAAAGAATAATAAAAAATGTGAAAAACTTTGATGAACTTCTGCTGAGAATTATGCCCCTAAGGTTATTTAAAATTCAGCAGCACAGACTCATAGCTTTCCTTGTCTCTTTTCACATCACAGGATATTTTCTACCTTCTTAGATATATTTTGCTACATACCCTAGTCTCCTAAGTTCCCTTTAATATAATGGAAGCTGCAATTTGGGGGTAGGAGGGGAACAGTTTAGATGGGGGAAAAAAATCATTGAATTGCATGGGAATGAAAAGCTGGAAAATATTTTCTAATTCAGTCTTGTGGGAGCTGAGGGAAGACTGGAAAGCCTTCATGTGATACTATAGCACTGGTTTGGATTCAGAGATTTGGTAGCCTTCTAAAACAAACAAACAAACAACAAACAAACAAACAAAACCAGTAATAAATTACCAGACCAATAAGCTGTTTTAAATTATTTCTGACATGGAAAACTAGGTTTTTTTTTAATATTTTCATAACAATACATGCCCTTTAAATATGGGACATAAATTAGTTGTGTAATCATTGAAAAGAGTTTTCTTTTCATTTACTAGTTTTTTATCAATATTTACAATCACAGATTATTCTAAATAGGAAAATAATTGCAGTTTTCAAATATTAACTGGTTTCTCTGGAGTTCTGTAAGTGTATTCCTTGGGTAAGACACAATAGCAGATGCCCTCCTGAGTTTTTAGCATTGATAATCAAACATTGTAGCATACAAAATTAAACATTTAGCTTAACAGGACTGCTGTGATGAGAAATCGTGATTCAAAAATTACTCCAACTGAAATTGCAGTACAGTACAAATATAGCAATAACTTAATTTCTGTCTGTGACCCAAAGCAGACAGAAATGAAGAAGATAGCTAATGTTGTTTTGGGGGCTACCGACTTGATAAGGAAGCAGGTTTGAAAGTAATAGATCATCTTTGATCTAAATGAACATGAGTTCTGACACATGGCTGCAATATCAGTTGCAATTAGGCTAATATTATAAAACCATTTCATCTCATGTTCCACGTGTCTTGCCCTCTGTGTACCATTTAAAACAATGCTCACCTTGCAGTCATTGTTAAGAACCATCACATTCAAAACCATCTTATGGTCAAAAGGGAACACACTATGTATATGGAGCCAAGATTTCATAGTTCAAGTGTTTTTTGTTTGTTTGTTTTGTTTTTCTTGTTTTTGTTTGTTTGTTTGTTTTTAACATTCTAAGTTGCTTAGTTAATATAGAAAAGACTCAGTAATAATACAAAGCTATTCTCACACAACAATAACAAAGCACATCTTGCTAATATATATATATTTACTTTGTTGGTGTTATGTTCCACCTCCCAAACTTTGTTTGTTTTTTCCCAGACTGCTTAGTTCTCCCAACACTGAGATCAGTGTGAACAGCAATTGCTCAAGCTCAGGTGTGTCCACTTGTGCAGGCAAAGCTCTGGGTAAGTGAATTGTGTTGGGTAGTAATTCACTTGGTCAAGGTTGCACTTTGTGGCAGGCAGAAACACACAATCTGCTGATGCAGGGTTCATGGGCTCCTATTCAGGTGCTGTATGCATGGATTTTTACTTCCACCTGTTGTAAGCCATGACCTTAGAGCAAATAATATAATTTAAAAGAGAAAAGAGATCATCTGAGTGAATAGGAATTCTTTCTTTCAAAAAGGAAAAATGGTTGGTTGTTTGGAGGGTTTTCAGAGGTGGTCTACAGTGTGTTTAGAGCTTACACCAGAAAACTCTCTTTGTGACATTTGGCGTTGATGCCAAATTTAACTCTGAAGGATATATTCAAGGGGTATAAAACACTGTTTTGAGAGAGTCTGCTATGTGAGACATGGAAGTGAGCACTGAAGTTCCATTTAGCAGATGAAGAAGATGAAGTGTAATCTTCTCAATTCTAAATTCAGTTTTCTTTTACTGGGAGGTTTTCAGTAGTGAATGGCAGATTAAGGGGTACAACCAGCATGTCATAGAGAAAAATGGAACAATGCTTAATGGGTGGATTTTATTATAATTATTATTATTTATATATTTTTTTTGCATTATCTGGTCACTCTCCACGTGAACTAACCTCTGTTGCTAGCAATTGAACATTTTCTTTCATTTTTGCTCTCCTTATTCAGCATACAGTTTTCATCTGGAAGGTCCAGTAGCAAAACTCTCTTATCAAAAATGCCATTGAAAGAACAAGATGCATTTTAGATGGAACTCTAGGTCAAGGGTAATAAACATTTATCAGTGGAGAATGTTTCCATACTGGTGAGATGCTGACCATCCTTAGCCAAGGAGTTTCTGGAAATTAAAAGCACTTCTTGAGTTTGCAGAGGGAGCCCCAGAAGTATTTAATACTTGCTATAACTACATTCTGCAACTGGTTATATGTCTTCAGTTTTATTTCTTAACTTTGCACAACAATAGACGATCACTATATATAGAGTTTTAGTTTTAGATTTAGTTTTCAGATTATAGTGTTAGATTGCTTAATAACATATTCATAGTTTCAGTATGTCTGATATGTTTACAACTGCTTGACTGTGACCTCTCAACAAAATAGTTTAGTTTCTAGCATTTTTTACTGATTATCTTCCTATCTCATTGACATTTAATCTAAAATTATTCCTTTCAAATATTTTCTCCCAACTTGTGTTACAACCCTGAGCTGTATGAACTCTGTGCTGTCCTGTTAGGTGTCTAATGGGGGGCTGGGAGCCCAATTACCCTTTCTGTGCTACACCTGCACGCTGTTATTGCTGTTGTGGTTAGATACTGGAGATAGCTAGGTAATCACACAAGCTTTTCTGTACCTCTGGAAGTAATTTGAAAGAGATCCGCTTGTTTTGAGAGTCCCAGATAGAGAGAGAAGTTTGTGAAATAACTCTGGTTTTTAGTTTCCTTGGGACATTATTCCTGAGGAACTCTGACTGAACTGCCTCTGGAGCATCTGCAATACCACTGGAGTGAACCACAGAATAATTCTGGTTGGAAGGGACCTGTGGTGGTCTCTAGTCCAACCTCTGTCTTAGAGGTGTGTTGGCTAGATCCACCTAGGCTGAGCATTTCTGGCAGCTGTGTCCAACTATTTGAGACCTGGAGGTATGGTAAGTTACTTTTTGTTGTGCTGGAGAGGGATTATACAAGGAGAAATCCCTGCTTCACTGTTGTGTTTGTCTGCTTGCTTATGACTAATCTTTAAATGTTTCAGTGATTGCAAAAAGTGTTACTTCTTAGTCGTAGTGATTAATAATCCTCTCTATAACTCATTGTTACATTGTAAAATATCTCTGTAGGTGTTTTTCTATAGGAGTTTTGGTGGGATCAGATAAGACTGATTTAAATAAAACCCTTACTGGTTTTAGTACTTCTCCCAGTAATAGCTAAAATAGCAAATCTCATAGGAAATATTTCCTCTTTTTAAATAAAGAGAATGTTTGAGATAGAACTTGGTAATAGACCTTGTATAAAACTGACAAGTAGGAAAACAAGTCATAAGTCCTAAATTCAATGGATTGTTAATGGTCTCAAAAATTATGTCTAGCTGCCTGGAAGTTTTGAAACAACCAAAGACCCACATATCATTTACCAAATAAATAGATAGATAGATAGATAGATAGATAAAATTGATGCAAATTTGTTTAGGAATAATTTTCTTACTCAAGATTTGTGTTGAATTTTTTGAATCTGATTTTACTTATATTTAAAACTGCTTAAGCAGTTTTTTTTTTTTTTTTTTTCTTTTCAGATCACTTTGACTAATCGGAATATGGATTGCTGAATTTTAATATAAAAATTGGAAGTCAAGTTTGAGGGAAAGAAAATAAGACTAAGGTTGTTTGCCTCGAGACTTACCTATTTGCATCTAATTTTTTTATTTATTTATTATTATTTTATTTATTTATTTATTTATTTATTTTTCCCCACAGTTGTACTGGTACTATCAATGATGTTAACTTATGGAGCAAATCAGAGGTTTTGAGGACCTTGATACTTCAAGAAAAAGTTCCTATAACACTTTAGGAAGCCCCTTTGCTCTCAAAAATTCCAGTTTGACTACTGCAGTTAAACTGTGAAAAACCTTTCACATTAGGAAAATTACTTGACCTGTTTTTGGCTTGAGATTCAAATGGATCAATGTGACATTTGTGAAATTTCAAACACTAAAGTGCTTTATGTTGCAATAGGATGGTACATAGAGACAGATTTAATGGCCTGCTTGTTCTGCCCAAAGTGAACATAGTAGAAACCAGAAGACTGGAGAGATTTACGTCTGAAAATATTGATGAGGATGGTGCTAAGTCTCTGATATTGCAAGACAAGAGTGAATGAAGTTTTACATCTTTTGTATATTTTGGTTATACGTATTTATGTACTCTAGCAAAGAAAAAAAATGAGCTGAAAAATCAGAAAATAGAACAGA
>CM021766.1:74287171-74302350 GCA_011076525.1 Nettapus auritus
CCCCCAGTAAATTTGTTCATTATTGAAACGTGATTAGAAACATAAGATACCTTAGCATTCCTTCCAGTGATGTAATAGGTTGAAATGAGCACTAATGTAAGCAGGCGGTGCTGCCACCCCTCTTACAGGCAGCTGTATTCAAACATCTTCAAATGAGTGCAGAGAGGTTGTGCAGGCAGGATATATGCAACTTGAATGTATAAAGTAACTATTTATTTCTGTGCACACACATGTAAGTAAAAGGTAGTCAGGGCTTAATGAGCTGTTCGGTGAATCATTTGTATGCTTGCTGCCACCAGTAAGGTATTGAAAAGAGCTTTCCTTACATGCCCTGGACAGGAGGGGACAGGCTGGCTCCCAGTGTCCTTGCCTTTCTTGAGTTACTGTTTGCCACTGATGCTGATGACTTGACCAGAGGACTCCCAGCTAGCATCCCTGTTTGTTTATTTATTTATGTAAATTATGTATTATTATTATTATTATATTATGTATTTGTAAATGATTTTATATGATACCACGTTGGTGCTTTTTAGCTACTGATGATCCCCATCATCACCACATTAGAGCTGGGTCTTAAATCCTTGGTACACAGGCAGCTAAACCTCTGTGAGTGGAGAGGGAAGTTTAAAGTAGGGGATTGCAGATGGGGTTACAGATCCACCCCTCGAAGACTTGGTGACATTGACATAGCTACACTTATTAATAGGTAATCTAGATTCCAGGTTGCCTGGTATAAGGCTGAGCCTCTGCTTGTTCCTCTGCATAGTGGATTGTGGTCACCAGCAGAGTTAAGGGCCTTCTTAGCAGCAACAGTAATAATTAAACTTAGTCTTGCCACTGTTACCATGGTTCAGGATGTGATGCTACTATGAATCCAAGCCCTGAGCAGTTATTTGATTTAGCTTTTCTTAAAAAACAAACATGTTAATGAATACTTGACAATTTCCTGAATGTCTCTTAGTTCAGGACACTGGAATTAATGAAAACCTACCTCTGGCTTTAGTAGCTACTAAATCTCATTTTAACTACTAGGTGATATAATGCTACGTAGTGTATATATGACTCTGAATACATAAAATCATTGCTGTTAAATGCTGGCCTACATACATAAACATGCCTGTATACTATCACTGAAAGCAGCCTGTGCTAGGGAGAGATTTGGATCCATCTACCAGATATGGTGATTGTTGTAATTCCCTTTTATGTTGTCAGGGGAATGAGAGCTAAAGAAGGTTAAAGAAGTAATGAGGGGAAAGGAAGTAAATGATAGTGGTGAGGATTAGAGAAAGAAAGCCACTGCAATGGCCAACAGTCGCTTTGGGATAAAATTCTGTAGATGTGTGTGACACATACAGTTTGCTTTTGCAGCAGCAACATGTTTAGCATTGCTTGCAATCAATCTGTAAGCTATTTATCTGCATGAAAATTTGGTAACAGAACTTGCCATAAAATGTTCCAGTTGACAATGATATATTCTTAATGTTTGCTTCTACCTGACAGAAAAAAAAAAAAAAACAGATATTTATTAAAAAAATAATTAAGAAAATCTCTTAAACTGAATTGGGAAGTGGGATTCCTTCCATTAATAACAAAGCATTTATTGATAACATGAATAAATCTTCAGGGAGGAGAAAGATTCCCTCAATTATTTTTGAATACAACATAGAAATGTGTGACTGTTCAGACAGGTGCATGTGATCTAATGTAATCAAGAGTACCAGTCTAGAATGATAAACTATAATGGATGATTGTGAGCTCATAAAGGATGCTTAGAATCACTAGATCAGTATCTATGTTATCAAATATTTATACTATGATCATAACTGGCATTGGTATAACAGACAATAGTGAGTTGGGAAGTACCTACCAATTATCTCAGCTGATAATTTTTGGAAAGTTCAACTCAGGAATAAATTTTAGCTTGCGTACCAATGCTAATGGCCTTCTCCAATATCTGTTCTTACCTTGCTTAATGAGGGAGAATTTGGAAGGAAGTCTTAAAAAAAAAAGAAAAGTAGAAAGAAAGGAAAAAAGAAAAAGAAAAAAAAATCAGAATGGGTGTACTAAAAATATGAGTTTTAAAGATCTTGGACTTGACTCCAGTATTGTTAGTGATCTCTTTTTTTTATGTAATTATAACACTGAAGGTAGCAAACTTTTACATTCTCAGCTTGGTATAAAAGTAATTTTTCATTTAAAACTTTTTGGGTCAAAGTAGTTTACAGTGTTTATAGAGTTTAATTCCGTGTAAAAACAAACAAACAAACAAACACCTTTTCTTCTTACTCAGACTTCTGTTGTTTCTAGTGTGCATGTGACTTTCCCCTCTCTCCTTTTAAGCTGTCTTTTTAACATAGGCATAGTCTCCAATCTAAAATATTAGTTGCAGAAGATTGAAGTGAATAACTACAATGAGAGGCTTCTGTAAATGAAATAGCAATATATTATTTTTTCTGAAACCTTGCATTTTTTTTTTTTTCCTGGAATGTTTTCTTTCTTGTTCTTAATCCATTACTGGAGAAGCAGTAATATTGTACTTGTTTGTATTGGGTTGTTTCAGGATGTATGAAGCTTGCACCAAATGCTTTGTCACTTGGGGGAAACAGAAGACGTGGCATCCAAAGCATTCTTTCTACAGGTCAGCTGTAGCTTATTTGTATGGCAGTAGATAGAACATCATTTCAAAAGCAGTTGAACCAATTGTGGTGGTTTTTGCTCAGGTAGGCAGCCAAGCTCCACCACAACTGCTCTCTCACTCCCCCTCCTCAGAGGGAAAAGGGGAGAAATATATGATGCAAAGGGCTCATGGGTTGAGATAAGGACAGGGAGATCACTCAACAATTATTGTGACAAGCAAAACAGACTCAGCATAGGGAGATAGTAAGATTTATTGCCTATTACTAACAAGCTAGAGAAGTGAGAAACAAAGGATGAGAAAAATGAAAACCAAAAGCACTTTCCCCCCCCATCCACCCTCTTCCACCTCCTCCCCCCGAGCGGCACAGGGGAACGGGGGAATGGGGGTTATGGTCAGTCTATAGGACTTCTCTGCCGCTTCTTCATGGTCACTCTCTTCCCCTGTGCTGTGGGGTCCCTCCCATGGGATGCCGTCCTTACTGAACTGATCTGGCTTGGGCTGCCCACAGGCAGCAGATCTTCAAGAACTGCTCCAGATATGGGTCCGTACCACGGAGTCCATCCCTCAGGAGCAAACTGCTCCAACCTGGATCCCCCACGGGCAGCAGCTCCTGCCAGGTCACCTGCTGCTGCGTGATCTCCTCTGCATGGGCTACAGGTCTGGCTCAGAATCTGCTCCAGCTGGGGGTCCTCCACAGGCCACAGACTCCGTCGGGGCAGGTCCACCTGCTCCACTGTGGTCTCCTCCATGGGCTGCAGCATGGAATCCTGCTCCACCGTGGTACTCCATGGGCTTCATGGGGACAGTCTGCTTCACCATGGTCCTCACCACAGGCCACAGGGGACTTCTGCTCCGGTGCCTGGAGCACCTCTCCCCCTCCTTCTTCACTGACCTTGGTGCCTGCAAGGCTGTTCCTCACTCCTCTCACCCTCCCAGCTGCTGTGCCAGCTGCTGTGAAGTGCATGCAGAGTGTGTGTTTTTTTTTTTTTTTTTTTAAAAAAACATGGGGCAGCTTCTAGATCCTCACAGAAGCCACCCCTATGGCCCCCTGCTACCAAAACCTTGCCACGTAAAACCACTACACCAATAAAGTCCTGTTTCCTCTGGCTACACTCTCTACATCCTCTAGCATTTCTTTCCTCTTTTTTCTTCATTGAACTCTTGCTGCTTCTCAAGCTTATCACTTCTGCCACTGGACAGGTGACAAAAGTGGCTCTGCCCTTTTGGATCATTGTGTCTTTATGGCCAATGTCTGTTGCCAAACTATGGTTGTATTCCTCTTGTATTACCCACTGCAGGGATATGCTCTGTCTCTACAAAACCTGTGGGAATTTGATTTCTATTTGGCATCTTTATTGTTCCGTCAATCTTGGTTGAAATAGACCAATGGATCAAAAGTTTGCCAGGACTGCACTGAGTTGGAGGAACAAACTTAAGCAGAGATAGGCAAGCAGTCTTAGGAAACTTTGGAAACATCTGCAGTTGATTTCACTTATCTGCAGTGATCCAATAATGTTTAATAAGCAATGAAACTTCTGACATATCTTTAACAGTTTAATAGAAGACATTATTTCCCTAAACGTTGTCACATTAACTATAAGCCATGTACTGGGTTCCTGTTCAACAGCTCTTATAATTTAGTTTTGATAAATTGATATCTCACTTATTGTTGAAGTATTCTTCTTATCACATTCTGGTTAGTAAGGACCCTCTTTTGTTACCATTTCATCACATTTTCTTCCTAAAATATCACTTCATCTTACGTACAATGATTGGCTCTGTTTTAGTACCTTTTAAAATGAGTACTAAACACAAGCCATAGATCTTACTGGTTCATATAAAAATGAGTATATTGTTCAGTATTGCAGGGCATGATTGAACATGTTTGTGATAATTCCTGATGTATGCAAAGACACTTCAGTGGCTGTCATTTTTTTGATCTCTTATATGAAAAAATCCTTGTCTCTGCAGATGCCTTTTTCTATTTGTCTCTGAGCAATCTGACTCTAATTTCCTTTTGTAGTATAAATTGCACACGTTGTAGATAAAATAAGCTGACTCATGTATAAAAAATATATTTTAAAGCAATATTAATATAGCCATGGTATCAGTCTTCACTATATCTTGAGCAATATCTGGTTTTATTTCATAGGTCAGTGTACCTTTAACCATTTGATCAAATTATGAGTTCATATCCTACCTTAGAGTTCCTTAATATCATTTAGATAACAATCCTTGGTGAGCAAAGTTAGCTATAACTAATAGTTCCTCTTTAAGAATTCATTTGTTTGCAGAGCTTTATGTGTAATTTTATGCTGCTTTAACTAAGGAAAAATGGGACTAGTAAAAGGATCTCTCTTTTGCTTATTCAAATCAAAAATACCATGTGCTACTAGTCTGTTAACTGTCAGAAAACACCCTCTTGAGTTATCACAGATGCAGGTGTCTCCTCACTTCTTCATTCTTGGACTGAATGTTCTCAGCATTTCTGGCTTCAACTACACTAGGCTTCAGCACAGGTTTTGCAAACATCAGTATGATGTGCAAATGTTTGTGAAGCCTTTGTTATCCTCCAAACATGAAGTGAACCTATTCAGCAAGTTTTTTCTGTTGCATTTAGAGAGGAGGGTTTGTTTATGTTTTGATTTTAGAAATCCATGCATCACCTTGCACATTATTATTATTATTTTTTTTCAATTCATGTTTTGGCCTTGTTATTTATGTAAAGGCATAGTTAGAACTTAAACATACATTTCTGCTAGTTCATGGATCTTTTGGTTGTGTTTATACATGATAATTATTACAAAGCTAAAAATATTGTATCCTCAGTTGTTGTCCTTCAAATTATCTATTTTTATGGAAAAAAAATATATATCCATGCAATTTTAGATCCTGTGTGGAAATGTGTGACAGTGCTCTAAATGCTTTCTCTTCAAAAACTCATAAATGCCTCTTGGGAGGTGGGAGAGATTGTTCAAGGTGTATTTTTCTTTTGGTCAGAGTGGATGTATCTTGGATTGCAGTGGTGTTCAATAAGTACTACAATATTTCAGAAGATGAAGGGTATATGTATCAAATATACAAGCAACTAGTTTTGTCCAAAAGCTTTCTGCTTGTATGTTGAGACTTGGGCAACATGGTGGATTCATGGTGATGTTAAAGATCAGCATACACAGACGGAGATCTATACTGAACTGGAGGAAAAAAATCCCAACAAAAACAAACAACCAAACCAAAACAGCATACTTCATAGAAAATAGCTTGATATGCTGTCTCTTTAAAATGAAGTCAACTTTGTTATTATTTTGTAAGTATGTGAAGTTTGCGGGAGCTAAGAGATTAATTCTGTTTTAGATGAGTACCTTGATCAGCTGAAAGGTTAGAGTTGCTGCACAGTGTCCTTGCACTGATTCCCTGAAAGGTTGGACCACACTGTACAGTGCCTCTCTCTTTCCCTGCCTCAAACAGGAAAAGGAGACACTCTACAGTAGTTACTTTCATATGGGAATGGTTGCCTTGATAGTGATGTAGGAAAGGAAAGGAAAGGAAGGGAAAGGAAAGGAAAGGAAAGGAAAGGAAAGGAAAGGAAAGGAAAGGTAAGGTGTCCTGGTTTCAGTTGGGACAGTTTCCTCCTAGTAGCTGGTGGAATGCTGTGTTTTGGATTAGGATGGGAAGAATGCTGATAACATGCCGATGTTTTGGTTCTTGCAGAGCAGTGCTTGTACCAAGCCAAGGACTTTTCAGCTCCTCGCTCTGTCCTGCCAGCAGGCAGGCTCGGGGTACAGCAACAACTGGGAGGGGACAGACCCAGGACAGCTGACCCAAACTGGCCAAAGGAGTATTCCATACCATCTGACGTCATGCTAAACAATATATAGGGGTGGCTAGCCGGGTTGGGGGGGCCGGCTGCTCGGGATAGACTGGGCATCGGTCAACGGGTGGTGAGCAATTGCATTGTGCATCACTTGTTTCATATACACTATTATTATTATTACTGTTATTATTATTATGATTGTTTCCTATCTTAATAAACTGTCTCTATCTCAACTCTCATTTTACTTTCCATTTCTCTCCCCCATCCCAGAGAGGGAGGGGGGAGGGTGAGCGAACGGCTGTGTGGTGTTTAGCTGCCGGCCGGGTTAAACCACAACAAAAGGAAAGGGAAAAAAAACACAAAAAACAAACAAACAAACAAACAAAAACACTATGTAGCTGTTTAATGTAGAAAGTATGTTAATCTTAAAAATAAATACATTGAAAATACACAAACAGAAAAAGTCTGGTCATCAGAAGATGGAGTACAATGGCCACAGTCTATCACAGATCATTAGCAGGTTAATTGACAGTTAGAACAAAGTACTTAGGGAGATATTAAAGTCTCTCAGTTTCCAAATTGAAATTGTGTGTGCTTTCAAAAGATATTTCAACTTGAAATTTCAGGCTTTAAGTAGTCAAAATCCTACTTAAAAAAAAAAATAATAATTAATTAATTAAAGTAGATGACTTAAATTCCCTTGTACTCTATTTTTCCAAGTCACTTAGAGAATTGCAGCAATTTTAAGCAGGTTGCTATTTCTTATCTTTATCTTGATTAGTTTATGTCCTTTATGTCAAAATATTATAATATAAAATTTCCAAATCCTTTTGACTACTTTCTCTTTGCTAGGTGTACCTGTAGCTCTTTTTCTTTATTTATTTCTTCCACAATTTTAGTGTTTTACAGCACTCTTAATCCTTCAGTAATTTCAGTAAGTACAGCTAAAATAAAATTTAATAAAGAACATCCTGAAGCCTCTTATGCAAAGTTTAACTGGCAAAACAATTTAACAGAATTCAAACAAAGGAGTATTTCTCAAGTTTTAAATTAAGAAAACTATTTAAGGTGTAACTGAAGTCCATCATGTCAGTGCTGCAAAAGCACTTCTTTTCTGAGAGGTGACAGGAGCAATACAGGAGTAAGAACAAAGACCTGAAAGACAAAAGATGGTTTATGAGGATCATAAATGATCAAATGTGACATGGGTCCTGAGCACAGAAAAGATGAGTAATAGTTACATTATTGATCAGAATAAGACTATTTGGTAAAGTAAACTAAGGCAGATTCTGTCAAGTAATTTATCTTTAAAAAAAAGAAAAAAAAAAAAAAGAAAAAAAAAAAAGATAACTCATGCAATTTTAACTGAAGTGCCAGAGTTTGTAAAATTGAAATCTAAGAGATTGTCATAGTATTCTCTGGATAGAAGCTAACTACACTAGGATGAAGTGCAGCAGACCCAGATAATCAGAGAGTAGATAGTTTAATTGAATACACTCTGCTCCTTTAGATGTGTGAGTCATTTGTTGTGCTACAAGAGG
This sequence comes from Nettapus auritus, assembly GCA_011076525.1. NCBI lineage: Eukaryota > Metazoa > Chordata > Aves > Anseriformes > Anatidae > Nettapus > Nettapus auritus. Next base: position 74,295,165 of record CM021766.1, read on the forward strand.
AACAACAGAGAAAGTACAATTTAAAATCAACTTTAAAACAAATTCAAAATTGCCTATTAATATTTATTCAGCAATGTCCTTATATGAATTTATATTTCTGTGTAATGCTTCTGATTTTGGAGGAAAAGCAAAACACCCAGGAACATACAGTTTCTAGATGCTTGAATATACAAAAAAAAAAAAAAAAAAAAAAATGCAGAGAAAGGAATGTTTTCCTAACTCTTTGAAAATAACAGGAAAGCAATCAAGCAAACAAACAAACAAAAAAACACAGGATAATAGTCAAGCTCATCCAAGTTTGGAGACCCGATAAGAATCCAGCTAAATATCTTCAGACACTGAATGTAATCACGCTGGCAACTGGCTTTACAACTGGCTGGCTGAAGAAGAGAGTTGCTGCTGGTACTTCTAAAAGTTCATTTCTCTAATTGCATCTACCCATCATATATGCTGAAGGCTCATTATCTATAAACCTAACATCTCATTTTGATGTCCATTACTGTGATATTTGATTACCTTGTATTTCCATTTTGGTAATCCATAAAGAAACAAAATTTACAGAAGTAAGCTGACGGAGGCTTGAAAGCATTTCAGAAGACAAAGAGAAATACTACAAAGTTGTTTAAAAAATAAATCTAAGCTGAATTTTGACTATAATTATGGCATAATAATTGTCCCTATCTTTTTGTAGTGCTTAAAATTAATGATCAAAACACCAGTCAGAAATCTGTTGACGAGCAGCGTTGTATCACCTCAATGCAGTTCTGAAGTTCTAAGAAAGTAACATCTTTGAACACTGAATCCTTGATATTGAATACCATGTGCACCGCCATCAGCAGAACTGAGGCAGCATTTTGAAATTTTGAGTTTCATTGTGCTATATCATAATTATAGAAATAATGTATAAAGTACAATTAATATCAGAACAGATTTCCTTTTTTTTTAATGTAGTGAATTTGCAAATTTATTGGTTATGTTTCATGTTGAAAAAATAAAAAGAAATAAAATACTCTCCTCCCTTTAAAACGATACACACTTTGTTGAAGCGTGCATACACATCAAAAGAGAATCCAAGAGTTTGGATTCTCACTGTTTATTTCTAGCAAAAAAAATGCAAGGTTGAATGGTCATTTATGACTGACCAGCAACATTATTAAAAAATCAATATATGCATTCATCTTTCTTACTGTAATGCTTGTTTGTCTAGAAGATGAAGTATACACATGGTAAGTATTTACCTTCCTATCCGTGCTTTTGTATTGAAGGAGATCACATTTGTTTGGATACGCATCTGTTAGTAGCTGACACACACTTCATTAAATAAATGCACAGGGGGGTGGGGAAAAAAAACTAAACAGGCTTTGGTGTGTTACTCTGTAATATCCTCTTCTATCATTTTATTAGCTGTCATAGCTAATAGCTTCCGCTAAAAGAAGGAATGCCTACTTAACTTGCAATAGCCGTGGACAAAGGCTGTATGCAAGTTTTCCATGCTCTACCATTCTTCTTGCAAGGTTAGGAGAGTTCTCAAGCCTGTTTCTAACATTGTTAGAATTGAGAAATGTTTGAGATCTCTGATGCATTACCCCTTTTAAAGCATGCGGTCATTTAGTGTAGAATTGTGGATCTCAGCTGATAATTTTAGTCAGGAACATGAACTGGAGTATATGAAGAACAGGTGTGATACTAGTGGAAATATGTTTTTAAAAAATCCCTAATAATGATCTGGTTTCCTTCTATATCTTTCTTTCTTTTGATTTCCATAGTAATATCTTGTTAAAATTAAGCTATTGATAATATAGGTAAAAGTCTATGACGGAAAATTCATTTTTCTTTTGGTTTTATTGATGTTGGGATTTGTTTTTGCTTTATGGTGATTCTTCTGCCAAAGAAATAGGCAATTCTCAAGGTAATAATAATAATAAAAAAATATTCAGACCTTCATCTTTCACAAGAATATTTTACAGTGTGGATGATCTTGAACAGACAGGACCCTGAAATGTTAAGGGATTCCTTAAAGTTGCAATAAAAGTTTATATCTAAGGAAGCAGCTAAGATGTCAGTCTAGTTGTAGACTTTAATTATATTCACAACCATTTTCTACCATTCTCAAGTTTCTATATTTGTAGACAGATTCTCAAGGAGAGCAAATCAATGCCATTCCCCTGAGATACCAGCTAAACTCTACCTGTTTACATTCATCATAACTTCAGTATTACTTGATGAGTAGTTTTCCTGTTAGTTTTGTGGTTAATAATATAGAATAGGATAGAGGTACACTTTACTTACTGGCTTGTGATTTACTTTCAAAAATCTCAGACAGCTTTTTTTCCCTTCATTTTTCTGTGTTGCAGATCCCTTTCTTAATTGACACAGCATTGACACTGACTGTATTTATCAAGACATAGAAGTGTACTAGATGCTGGTTTTTAAACATGTAGCATTAACTATAGATGTCATAAGCAAACAAAGAAGAGTTCTTAAAAGGTGGTTAAAAATCCTTATGCCTTTCAAATTGTTTAAATTTCATTTTCTTGAATACTTTGATGTCAATTTCGTGGTTGTCACAGCTCCTTCTGAGCTGGCCAATCCCAAGTTTATGAGCTAAAATGGAAGAAAGAGAAAAAGCAGTATTTTGCTGGTTTAAGAAAAAATCCATACCGACTCACGCATTTCTGTGGGCTCATTATGTGTAAAGACACAGCTGATAACGGTAGCAATCTAAGCCTTCCTTCTTCACCAAATGGTGGTTGATACCACCTCTTTCACAGTAAAAAAAAAAAAAAAAAAATTAAAAAAAAAAATAGAGCTTAGAAAAACCTTACATGAAATGTTTTCCAACCCTATTTCAGGTGGTGATTGGTTTATGCCTTTAGAAGAAATCTGAAACAAAAACTGGTATTGTCTGTTGTAATTTTGAATTATTGAATCCTTTTCTGTTACAGTCATGATAACGAGCTCCATTTATATATATAGAGCTCCCCACATATATATGGTGTGTATATATATAAATATACATACACACATATATTCTGCTACATAAGATTGAATACGTATACAGCTCATTCTGGTCTCACTTCATCTTTATAAATGTAAAACTGAGCAAGTAAAATTGGACAATTTATTTGTTAGATTTCTTATTTCTTAATGATGGAATGAAGGGATGCAAGACATAGACTCCAGACGGCTCTTGAACAGGAGACATTTATTGCCCTTTTTCACTACTACATATACTTTCCCTGTACCCCCACGTGCTGTCCACGTGCCCGATTCTGTCATACAATTGGTTAGAGACCCTCAGACGCGCCTCGAGCCAGCCAGCAATTGGCCACTGCCCAAAGCTCATCTTTAACACTGTAGCAAATTTACTTTATCTCAACCTTGCTCAAGTTTTTGATTCTACCTCATTATCTCTAATTCAGGGACGTGTGAAACAGCGCAAAGCCACCTGCAAATTCCTTTCCCACAATAGATATTTTAGCAATGAGTAAGAAACCATGAGATATGCCTTGTTTTCATGACTAGTCTTTCTTGCCGTTCATCTCATTTTTTTTTTACTGTGCCTTGAAGAGAATAATAGTAATAACAATAATAATAAATAAGCTGATCTTACTCTTAAAATATCAAATAAAATGAAGTAGGTGTGATGTCAATGCAATTATTTTGTGTTTTACTTTTTGTGTGTGAAGTTTCTAAGATTTTGAAGCTAGGAAAAGCAAAGGAAGGCTGATTGTATGATTTTATCCTGCTAGAATCAGACTAGAAGTGGTCCAGCATAGCGCTATAACCTGGATCTATTTTATTTTTTTTTGGTAGATATCAAGTCAATGTAGATGTTTTATCAAGAGTCCTATAGACTAAAGAGTTTATATTTTTTTAAATGCATAATTTTATAAGCTAATTTCCAAGCAGTCTTACAATAAAAAATATCAGCCCCAAAAGTGACAGTTTGAGAAGAGCAGTGATATAAAAGTAGAGTTTTATCTGCACTGCAAGGATGGTGATTTGTTGATATAGAAGTTCTGTCAGACCTTACCCCAATGTGGATAGCTTATTTTGACAAATTTATTATATTATTATTATTTTTCCTACTGATAGGCCTTCATTGCCTTTCTATATGCTGTGTACTGAGATGTCAAGTTTCCATCCTAGGAGGATGTCTAGACTTGTTTATAAATGGTGAGAAACAATGAGTAAATGGGAATTGTTTATTTTAGAACTTCCCAGCATCTTACCTCCAGTATTTGGCAATTCATGTGCACTGAGACTATTAGCACAATAAATGTTTAAAAAGAGAAGCATTTGCAGTTATGTTTGTTGTTATAACTCACAGTAATAAGAGTATGATATGATTATAGATACTGGTGCATGTTGACAGTTTTGCTACATGATCCATTATAATCTTATTTTACGTGGCATTCCTTTGTTCTCCACTAGGCTGGAGTAAATTTCTGGATTTCTAAGAAGTTGCTCGGGGTTTGTACCAGAAATATGTATTTATGTAACATATATAACTGAGAACATCTGTGTATAATAAAAAATATTTTAATGTTGTATTTATTTGCTATTTGCGACAGTCGTCATCAATGCCAGGTTAAATTAGTAAAATAGCATCATGGATTACCTATTCTATGACTCTAAGAACTGCTATGTCAAGTTATATTAATTGTGCTTACATAATGCATAAATTTTTAAATAAGAACAAAGTATATGAAGTTGAAGCAAATGCTTTTCACCCATTTAAAACATTAACAGGTTTCATTTTCACACTGTATCTGTCAACCTGTCATGCTACAAAGCTGCATTCCTAGTATAATTTACTGTGTACCATATTGCTGATGAAAGGCTTATTGCCTAATGAAACTAATTGTTACGGATGATGTGATGAGAAATCTAGCAGTTTCACATGACTATAAAATTAGTTTTTTACTATATAATTAAAATAATGGTATCTTTGTCCTGATTTCTTTAAGGTTTCACCGATGCACACAAATTAATGTTTAAAACAGTTAATGCAAATAAATTTGCTCTGCCAACCTTGGTCATTCATAAATGATATATAGCAAGAGAAAATCCCATACAGTCTAGTGATTTAGGGAAAGACAATGAAACAAGAGACAGAATTTATAGAGCTCGTCCTGTGATATCTATTCTTATGGATATGAGAGGGAGTTTATAATTGACTCTGCTTTTTTGTTTGAATGTAAATACAAATAACAGAACAACCATTTTGTTTCTGACTGTTGAAGACAGAAATTATGCTGGGGTGGGTGTGCTATCAACACTAGGCAGCGCCCCTGCTGAAGATTTGTTATTGGAAAGTTATGCATGTAAATGTATATGTGTGTGTATATATACATACATATATGTAAATGCCTGTATTTGTACCAATGCGATCTTACTTTCTCAGCTTGCCAGGGAGCTGACTGATTGTGTTGCTGCAGAACAGTTAACAAAAACAACCGAATTCCAGTTCAGGCAGATGGCTTTCTTTTCTGGGAGGTTCAGCTATCTCTGAAGTGGAATCTTCACTAATAAGAACTTTGTCCTTCCATGTGGCAAGATCAGGACTCTTTTAGCATAAGAGTACTAATACAAGCAGGTAGGATGGTAACGCTGTGCATTTGTGAGATTCTTATTAATTTAAAGGATAAATGTTTCACAGTCTTTTACAAAGACCAGGTACTGCAGTAACCTGTGCTTTCTATCACCATTTCTTTATCTCCTGATTCCTCTCATCTTTTCTGTATATGTAAATAGGTTCATTTTTTTTGTACTGCTCTGTTTTAAGAGGCTTTTTTTTTTTTTTTTTTTTTTTTTCTCCCTCCTCTGTCACACATTGCATTTTCCTCTTAGGGAAGTTCATCCCTTATGCTAAAATCATTAGTATTCTCTTTTCTGGAATTAGTGTGTGCTCTGGAAAGCAGTTTAGGTTCTGTTTGTCAGTGTCCTTGCATTCAAGGGTCCTAAAGTAAAGTCAGTACTGTGAAGAATTCCAAATTCCTTTATCTTGGAACTCTTTTAGTTCATGCTAGTGTAACTTTTTGTTTTTGTTTAACTTCTGGTGCATGTAAATTTGAGGTGCAGAAACCCAGACCACCACCAAGTGTTTTGAAGTGCTTAAAAGACACCCTGTTGCTACACTACTCAAACTGTCTTCATAACAGAAGAGGTTTAAAATTGGCAGATGTTTTTTCTCTCACATTTTAGTCCAAGCTTTCAAAATCTGATACTTGGCATTAATTTGAAATAATTTTGCATGACAGTGTTTTCCAAATGCATATCAAAGCACCTTATAACGTGTCAGTGCAAATCATTAATTTTAATGTGTTGGGTTTTTGTTTTTAAATTAACATAGTTGAAATGGACTGAAGAGCAGTAGACCCATAAGCGTGAAATTAGAGTGGTACAGGACAGTGGAGCCAATATGGCTGTCTCCTGTGACAGTGATAGTTCCAAAAGTATCTGTAGATAGATAACTGAGTGTTGTTGAGTTTTAGGAGAAACTGGGTTGCTTTCAAAGCCAAAATAGATGACTGAGACATAGAAGTAGTTAATAAAAGTGAGACAGAAAGAGAAAATACATGGTAGAAGTTTAACTGCTAATTCAAAATCTGAATTGAAAATGCTAAGAAGGTCAAAGAACAATAGACCTTTTGATCTTTCTTTATGTGTTCCTTTGCCACCAGTCTTTTTTTTCTTTTCCTTTTTTCTTTTTTCTTCTTTGTAGTTAACTTATCTGTTTCTAAGCTTGCCTAGAATTAAGTACTAGGAAAAAAGAAAACAAACTGATAGCGAAGTAGATTTGAAATAACTTTTTTAGTTTTGTTTATACTAGGTTACATGTACTTTTTTTTTTTTTTTTTCCCCCTGGTTTCTGTGATAGACTTGTGATGCTGCTTCTATGTTTGCATGTTCTTTTGCTCCAAATAAATTAAAAAATATTATTATTTTTTTAAAAAGTGTATAGCTGCTGTAACAACTCGCTGTATTGGGTTTACATGTCAAGGTTTTGGCACTGGGAGGGCTGCTGTAGGAGTGGCCTCTGTGAGCAGAGCCCAGCAGCTGCTCCATGTCAGACCACAACCAGCTCCAGAAGGCTCCAAAAAGGGATCTGCTGCTGGCCAGAGCTAAGCAAGGAAGCAGCGCTGGTTGGGCCTCTGGGAGAGCAGTTTGAAGAAAGGGG
>CM021766.1:74307350-74321099 GCA_011076525.1 Nettapus auritus
GGTGTATTGCGGAAAGCTGCACAACAGCAGCTGGGAGAGAGTGAGAAAATGTGAGAGAACCAGACCTGCAGCCCCCTAGGTCAGTGCAGCAGGAGGGCAGGAGATGCTCCAGGCACCCAGCAGCAGTTCCATTGCCGCCTGTGGAGAGGCCCCTGGTGGAGCAGGCTGTCCCCCTGCAGCCCATGGGTCCCACATGGAGCCGATCTCCACGCTGCAGACCGTGGAGGAGTCCCCGGTGGAGCAGGTGGATGTGGCCTGGAGGAGGCTGCTGCCCATGGAGAGCCCCCACAGGAGCAGGCCCCGGGCCATAGCTGCAGCCCATGGAGAGGAGCCAACGCAGGAGCAGGGGGTCTAGGGGGAGCTGCCGCCCGTGGGGGACCCGTGCTGGAGCAGTTTGCTCCTGATGGGAGGCTCATGCCAGATCAGTTCAGGAAGGATGGCATCCCGTGGGAGATCCATCCTCATGCTGGAGTAGGGGTAGATGATGAAGTGTCATGGCCTGACCACAGTCCCCGTTCCCCTGCACCACTTGGGGAGAGGACGTAGAAGAAGGTGGACTTTATTTATTTATTTATTTATTTATTTATTTATTTATTTATTTATTCATTCATTCATTTATTCATTTATTTATTTTAGTTTGCATTTAGTTTCTTGCTGCTCTTGTCTATTAGTAATAAGGAATGAATTACATTAATCTCTGTGCTGAGTCTGTTTTGCCTGTGATGATAATTGGTGAGTGATCTCCCTGCCTTTGTCGCAATGCTTGAGCCCTTTTTCATTGTGTTTTCTCCCCCTCTTCCTCAGAGCAGGGGGAGTGAGGTGGTGGTGTTTGTCAGTGTAAAACAACTACACTCAGAAAGAAGCAACAGAGGAGCTTCTTTTCAAGTCCTTTGTGTACACCTGATATGATACTGTCTCTTCAGGACTCATATTTTGATTCCCTGTTTGGAAGTAATATATGTATATATATATATATTTAATTTTTACACAGCCTGTCATTCCTAGTTGGATTTATTTTGATATGGAAAAAAATTACTATTTTTTTTAATGGGACTAAGGTAAACAGTAAATGGAAAGCATGTGTATGTTAATGCTTTTACAATTAAAGCATAACATACCATAGCATTTCTGAACAAAATTAATAGCATTTAGATCATTTGGATCCTGGAGTTCTTAATCAACTCTTCTTTGAAACAGCTGTGGTACAAATATTTGGTCAACTCCTGATGTGATAATGCTGATTTCAGAAGTAATACAGGATTCTTCTGTGTTACTGGTTTGGAGTTAAAAGTGGTTCTAGAAATACTGCAATACTGGCAAGTTTTCCTGTCTGGAGCTTGATCTATTATAGGAGGGCATATTTATAATCAGAATCTGAATTCTTTAAAATGAAACAATCAACATGTGGAGGGAGATTCAAACTAGGCTGTACTGTGTGGCTTTTGTGGCCTCCTGATTTTGCTGGGTAAACAGTTGAGGCATCTGTTGACATCAGCACGATCTGGCAGGACTTGTTATCACTGAAATTTCCTGCAGGAGTATTTTTCTTTTTGGTGCAATTGTGAGAGAGATGCTGTCATCAGGGTATATGCTTGTCTTAATATTTTGGCCAGTGAACTTCAGAGAGAAAAAGGGTCATTAATTTTCTAGTTCTCAGCAGTGGAAGTTAGAGTTTCCCCTTGCCTGTCTGAATGAAGGAGTTCTCAGCTTTTTTCCTTCTCAGTGGGAAAATTTGATTTCTCTTCCAGCTTCCCCGATTAGCACAAAAATAAGAAAGCTTCAGTTGTACCTCTCAACTCAGAGGAGACAAAGGTACTCTAGCAAGACACAAATGTTGTGCAGACAAGTGAGCTGCTCAAGAAAGAAAGAATGAAAAGTGAAAGTGCCCTATTTGCATATGCTATGTAGGTCATGGCAAATCTGCTACAGCTCCTCTCATTGGTTTTTATTGCATAAAATCACACTGATTTTAAAGTAGGAAGAGGAAGAATTATCTTAGGCTTTTTTTTTTTTTTTTTTTTTTTTTTTTTTTTACAGTCAGTGTGGTTCACTTCTCATTCATTCAGATCAACTTATTTTGACAACAGTTTGGCAGCTTAGATGGTACCTCAAAAATTATATTTACAATGCGATAAGCAACGTGTGCATACATGAACCTGGAAGTGTTTGTGTGTGGAGGGTTATTACTATTCTTCCAGTACATTAAGTTGATCGGATTTTGGACTGGATTTGATTTTGTATGTAGCCAAGCAGTGTACGTTTGCTTGGGTATATACCAATATAAAGGACACCTTAAAATCTATTTCTCTGCGTCTCATTTAATATACGAAGCAGTACATTGAACTGACAGTCTCTGTCGACATCTAGTGGCTATTGAAGCAATGGCAAGCTGTTTAATCGTGTTATGTAAGGGAAACTTGAAGGGAGAACAAGTCAAATTTTATTCCTCTGCAATATTTTTATTTATTTATTTATTTATTTATTCATTCATTTATTTATTTAATTAATTATCTATAGGAAATGTGAAAAAAAGTTAAGCTATTTTATCATTCCAGGTGATTGTCTAAGATCTTCCACTGCAGAGGCTGAATAGCATTGCTAATGAGACTTGTCACCCTTTGAGGTCTGAAGGGAAACTATTCACAAAAGCCTGTCACACTGAATGACCAGTATTATTTCATCTTTCCCTGTGTTTAGCATGTCTCACTATAGTGATTAAGTTTCTAATTCAGAGTAGACAGCATCTGATATGCATCAAAGCTCTTTCTCAATTTTATCCTATTTCATTTTAACGACCTAAGAAAAATGATGACCCAGAATTTTCATTAGTTTACCTGCCCATGGTAGGTGGCTGAAAATATGTTCAGAGAAACTGTAGCAGAGTAGAAACTATATAGAGAGTAGAAGGCAGCCAGAAGAGCTTCTCTAGTTTCTATTTGTTCCACTGAAAATGTACCTGTCTTTTTAACATTAAGCATGTTATTCTCAGGTAAGTTTATTTTTCCCTGAAAAATAATTGCTGTTGAAAACATTTAATGCTTTTTTATTATATTGTTGTTTTAATTGCTTTTTCATTTGTAGCTACTGAGGCAACACTTGTCTTTCTGTCTCTTCTGTATACAACTGTAAAACTAGAAACTTTCTTGGAGGGAAAAGCTTTTAATGTTTTCCAACCTTTAATAGGTTTCATGCAGCTGTGATCACAAAACAACCCCTGTCTAATCATGTCAATATTCAGATTTACTGCAGGGCTAAAAGATATTCACGTCACGAACCCCCTTCTGAAACTCAGTTTTTTATATCGTGGACTTTCCATTCAATGTTTCATGCTTTCATTTTAAATTATCTTTGTAAGAATACAGGTTACGCTTCTGTACTTGTCAATGTGATTTTAACAGCCATGGTAGAAAAGAAGAAAATTGTAAGCTGTTTGTGCTTATCTATCTGTCTTTGAAAGTCTAGACCAAAAAGCAGTTTGGTTTAGTTCTTGCCATCTTCCTGCCACCATCAAAATGAGATCATTTTATAATTAATTTCTTGATTTAGTTGGGAAAATATTAACATCAATGTAAAACTGTATGTCGTGATCATGTTTGAGTTTTGCTTACTCATATCCGAGTAAACAGTTTGAGTAATCTGGCAGTTTATATGTTTATGTAAAACTTAATAGTGAAGAGTTGCCCTTCTATGTATACATACATAGAAGCTATGTAACCTCTGTTTATGTAGCTCAACCCTTTTTGATTGTGTTAACTTGCAGTTAACACTCTGCAATGTAGATGGTTTTTATTTTTATTTTCATTTTTTATCTTTATTTTCCTAATTTGTGATTGCCATATATTTAAGTTGCAGTCAAGTGGTTTAGTAAGAGTTGTATACTACTGAAAAAAAGAGTGGTAGTGCCTCAGTACAGAATATTTCATGCCAGAAAAAATACTGCACAGTTTAATAAGAAATCATGCTTAAGTAAGTAAATGGTGAAAGGTTTTCATTGTTTTTGTTACAGTAGGTAAAGCTGTGTTTTTTAAAGGGCTGTTCTATGGAGGTGGTGTATCTGTTGAGAGTTGAATGACAAAACCATGGAGCTGATATTGGAATTGTAGCTCTCAGGAATGCTACTGTTTATTTTATAAGCAATTCAAAGAATATTTATTGACATTTTATATATTAGCAGTGGTCATACCTTGGCAAGCCAAGTTAGTACAATAGATCGCTCAAGGTATGTGCCAGCTGACAGTTAAAAGGTGCTAGTTTGTAGGGCCTTTAAACTCATGTTTTAAAATGTGCTGCAGACTCCACTGTTCTTCTGTGCTTGGTTTGTGTGCAGCACTATGCTTTCTATTTTGTCTTCTAGCATGAAAACTTAAATAAAGAAGCACTGTATAAATATAGAAAATAACAGTGATTTCAGCCTTTATTGTATATTATATGTTTTTTTTGTTGTTGTTTTGTTTTGTTTTGTTTTGTTTTGTTTTTAAAAAGTATCATCCAGAATAGGAAAACCTCTTATATTTGTCATGGTCTTAAAGAAAGTTGAGAGAGATCTCTCTCTCTGGATTAGTGTAAGCAAATTGTAAATAATGGGCAAACAAGGAAAAAAAAGGCACTTGAATAACTTGTATATTATTAGGTACCAGAGAATCACTTTGTGAAAGAATGAAAATAGCGTAGAAGTTTACAGCTTTACTTCTTAGTTTATAACTACTTAGTTTATAACTCTATAACTTAGTAAGATTTAATATATCTTAGACTACAGTTTTTAAAAAAATACCTTCTTACCTAAAAACCAAACCGAACATCAACGAAAAACCCTAAAGATCTTTCTAGGCAATTTTGTAAATGCAACATTTATCTGTTGTATATCTGTCATATCTGTCTTTTTTTTTTTTTTTTAAGAGCATTCTTTCAGGCTTTTCTAAATCTTTAGACCCTTTCTTTTTTTTTTCAGTTTGTCTTCTCAAAACTACAAAGCAAATTCTGAAATCATTTTGGCCTATTTATGTTGTTTTCTGTTGTTAAACAATAGTATGTTTTTTTCTTGTTTTGGGTTTCAATTCTTCTTATGCTCTGGGTAGGATATATGCAGCTGGGTGCCTTCCCACAAGAAAATGACAGTGACTGAGAGCGTTACGTTTATTCACATTACTGCCTCGTCTTTTTCACATAAAGCCATGATCAGACTCACCTCATCCCGTGAGAGGACCATCTTTCCAGCAGTTACCTGTAGTTTTTGGAGACCCCCCCTCAAGCATCCTTGGAAGGAGATGGGTGATCTTTATTGGTCTGTGCATTCAGATCCCAAAGCAGTTGAAAGTCCCTCAAGTTCATGTGCTGTTTTTTCCTTTTTTATTTCTGTTGCTGGGTTTGCTTGCTGCGTGACCTTCCAGTCGTAGGATGAGTTATTTGTAGACCACAAGTGGCTTTCCACGTTACCTGCAATCATATTGCTAGAGCTTGCAGAAATTTTATGTTCTGGAAAATCAGATCTGGACTCTGTCAGATGATCTTCCTTGAAACAGTTCTCAGTACAATTTTCCATTCCTTCAAGCTTAATTCTTTGTAAATTGCCTATTTAATTTGGTTCTTTAAGGTGTTTTGTTGGACTTGATACTTACAATTAGTTGACAGCATCTCCTTATTCTGAGGTCACACTTCTTGGTTACTGGGATCAGATGGTAAAATCTGGTCCATTAATTTTTGACTCTGATAGTTTTCTGACTCTTCAGCTAATCAGTGTTTGCTTTGTTATCTTTGCAGACTCTTACTGTATTTAGGATAGAAATTGTTCAGTCTTTAGAAGTGTTTTGATGCTGTTTTTTTCCTATAAGTTAAATGTTATAAGTTAAATTCAGATTTATTTATTTTTTTTAAGCTATGTTAATTACTTCATTCATCTATGACTGTTCTAAAACTTCTTAAAGATGAAATAAACATTTTTATTTTACCTCATATTATTTTATCTAGTATTGCTCTGGATACCAGTATTTTGGAGATAACAGAGCAAGGAAGCAGGCTTATATCAACAGTTTCCACGTCTGATAAGAGATAAAGTAGAAAGATACAGTCTCTGAAACTTCACATAGGTTAGCATATGCCCTTCCAAAGAAAAATACTACATGCTGTTTCTAGGTATTTAGTAAAGGGAGGTTGCCTTTGCAGTGTTGATCAATGAAAAAAGCAGTATAAATAGTAAAAGTGCACGTGTTAAGGAAAACATGCAATGTATGACCCAGGCCTGAAATGATAGTAAGACATTTAATTGAATGAACTGTCCTGCCATAACAAAGACAAAGCACTGCTAGTATTTGTGCAAATATTTGAAATCTAACCCCTGTGGCAAATGCAGTCCATAAGGAGTATATTGAAATGGCAATAGATAGGTACTGTGAAGTTGGTAGTTGTAACCACACCTGCTCTTTGTAGTAAACTGAAGACAAGTCAAGGAGCAAGCCAAATAATATGAAAACTATGCATTTAAGTTCTTAAGGCTAAGCATAACAGCATTTTTGGTGGGAACTAATGGAACTTTCACTTCAAGAAAGTATTTGATCATTTGATTTATGGGATATTAAATGTAACAATGAAATTATGAAAGAAAAGCATATTTATTTTTTATATATTGTTCCTGGAGTGACTCCACAGCAGTGCTGAGGAAGACAGCAATGAGTAGAGTGAGACAATCAAAATCTGTAAGGTAAAAAATGATAGAACTTTGTTCCCCAGATAAATGTTTTCCAATGTTGTCTACGGCAGGACATTTCACCTCTCCCCAAAAATATTTTAAATGAAATTTTAATTTAATAATACCTTTCAATGGAGAAGTTATTTATGTTACAGTTCTTTGGTAGAGTTTTCAGTGCTTTGGTAGATTTTTATTTATTTATTTATTACATTAGATTATTTTGAGGTGTAATTCCTCCTTTTTTTTTTTTTTCTGAGTAATGATAAGGAAATTGTACAGAGTTATAGTAATATTTTACTTTGTCAATTTAATTGTTGTGACTGGAAAGGCCTGGTTTTGTACACTTCATACTCTACCTGATAAGAAGTGTTAATTCATTATAATGTTTCTGTGCGAAAAGGAAACTTCTGAATCTGTCAGGCTTTAGGCAGTTCTATATAAAGTATCCTTGGCTAGTTTTCTTACAGTGTGTTCCTTTACCTTTCACTCAGTGTTTGTTCAGTTTTACTTAGTGTTTCACTCTTCCTTCTGCCACTGTGACTTGTCTTTGTTCTCATAATCTAGTAACTGTTTTTTACTTGTATTATGAAGACTGCCAGCTGAGACATCCGATTGAGCTGTGTATCAGTAAAAGAAAAATTGGGCACCCTGAGATCAGTAAAAGCACTTGGAAAAGTGGTGGACTAGTCAACATTAGACAAACTAGACTTATCCTTGTGGTATACTATGGTGCTCCTGTTAAGCTTATCCGGTTTTTGTTCTATTTTTTGTTGTTGGTATTGATTTTGGTGTGCACGTTGGTTGGTTGGTTTGTTAATTTTGTTTGGCAGATGAGGGAGAAGCATAAGAAATGCTGCATATAGGAACAAGTACTTAGTCTTTGCTATTGCAAGCAGAATGTATACAGATTAGCAAGCAGAAGTTCAGGTACCTGGCCTAAAATGACATTCTAAATATCTCAGCATTCCAATGATTTTTTGGATCCAGCTGGGATTCCCTTTAGGGAACATTGAACTCTGTTCACCGGTTAGTGGCATCCCTTATCCAACTATAATTACTTGTACCTATGACACTTCTTTAAAACTCACATCTGAGAATGGAGTAATGCTCAAAAAGAGAAAGTTAAAAAGCCAGTTACTCACTAAAAAAAGTTCTACAAGTAGACTATTCAGTCACTGCAGCAGGATCTGTAGTTACTGTTCTACTAATGTAGAGCAGAGCTTGCGTGGCTCGAGGCCTTGAGTAATAGTAGAGGAAGAGAGGCTGCAACTGAAAAACTGCTTAGATTCAAGTATTTGGTGGTATGGGTGGCACATCCTGTTTCCTAGGTAAGAGACCTCCTCTTGTTCACTCAACTAGATGAACTTCTATATTTTCCCTTTATGACATGTTCTAAAGCTGCAGTGAGATTTGCGTGTCAGAAGAACTAGAGCATACTTTGAATATTTAATGTTAAGAGAATGAATATATTAGCATCTCTGCTGTATTACAGGATAGTACTACACATAATCTACTCTGCTTTTTTTTTTTTTTTTTTTTTTTTTTTTTTTTTTTTTTTTTTTTTTTTCCTCCATACCCTTTGTAACTGTATCTGACACATTAGAAAAAAATCACTTCATTGTATACATGTCAGCCTTTCTTAGGAACTGAGGAGATGCATCAGCAAAACACAAGCAGTTAATTAGTCTAAGAATTACAAGACAGAAACATGGAGTTTTTCCCAGCATTATGCACTTAGCAGCAGCAGCAGTCAGCTCCCATGCCAAAATGGGGAGGCCAGTAATTAGTTGTTGCTACCGAAACCTTTCTCCTTTAGGTTATCATCTCTGAGGAATGATTGTATACTTTGTACGGTCTGATTCTTTGAGGTGTGTAATGCAGCATTGAAGACATTAATTTATTGTCTAATTCTTAAAGACAGGCAACTGGGATTTGTGCAGTTCTTGCAACTGCATACATATAAGTCTATCTGGATGCATATCAGGAATCACTCTTTACTGTTTAAAAGACTGTAAATCAGGTGAGTTTCAAATTTAAAATAACACTTTACTGCATTGACATTCACTAACAATACACGCAGCTGATGATTAGTTCTTAACCACTTTCCACTGTTTTCGCTCCATAGAAAATACAATTAATCATTAAAAAGTTTGTCTACAATTAACTGTGAATATATGATACCAGGGAGCTGATGCCAGAAATTAGCACTGATAGCTGTGGGACTTGCTGGACTTAGCTGCAGAGGTCAAAGTAATGAGGCTTGAGAGCTCTCAATGAGGGAACTGCAGTGGACTGAAACTTTATTTCCCAGCCTTCCAGTTTCATTGCTTTATGCTCCTCAGCCTGCTTCCCAAAGGAAAATAGAGGGACTCTATCTGTTTCTGACATACTTCAAAATTTTTTGGACCAAGACTCATTCTAGTTTTGTCAGTCATTTTTTCTTGCTTGTTCAGCAGGATTATTCTAGTTGTACCAGACACTCTTCCGTAGGATTATTTTGGTTTTACCACGTCTTTCCTGCCGGCTTTTATCCTTGGTTCTCATCTTGCAGATTTTACAACGTACATGCTTTCCTATAAGACCCAGTTCATCTCTTTGTAGTTGCCTATTATTTATGCTCAGTGGCATTACAATGTTACCAAAAGATTAGGTACAGTCTCTCCTTAAGCATGGGTTTATGCCTTGGTTCAGGGGAAGCAAATGTTAAATAAATACATCTTGCTGAATCTGCTTCTGCTTAATGGGTGCACAATGCTTAGCTGAGAAACTACCTACTCTAGATTTTGGACAGAAAGTTATGATTGACTAATTACAGAACATTACATCAGGAAACACTGAGCTAACAGACCTAATGAATTTCCATTGTCCTGAACGCAGACTAGAAAAGTGAAGACAGGCAGGAGTTGGTATAAGTACTGTGATCCACACTTAGTCTTCATTTTAGTTCTACTGAGGACCACTAAGCTCAACTCCCAAGGGGGAGGAATGCATAATTATTTGAACTATGTGATAAAAACAGATATGGGACTTCCAATATTTTAACCAGTGTAATGAAAACTGCCTGTAGGTTTTGCTTGTATTTCTGCATAGATCTGAAAATGAAAATAAACTGCAGTAGTCTTTCCTAGGCTATTCAGTTTTATCCTACCATATATTTTGTCTAATATTGTTTAAAATCTTCAAATTATTTGAAAATGTGTTACACTGAATATTGATTCTTTAAGAACAGAGAACCACACTAAATGAGCAACTGGGGCAATCAGTTATTGCTCAAATTTGGTTTATATTTTATCATCTGCTGTCCAGGTCATAATTTAAGTATTATAAAATGCATGTCAATTGCATGGCATTTCATGCCTTCTGATAAAGTGATTCTGAATCAAAATGGTTTCATCACTATTTTAACTACATATGTGATGCTATTTATTAAGCAGTCTTTCATATTGATGTTCCTGATTCAAACTACTCCAAAATCAAATGACTGCATTTCTGTTCTAGCACCTGGAGAAACAAAAGGGTTTGCATAATCAGGTGTCACGCAGCACTGTCTTTGTTGATGGCCAATCTGTGAAGAATCTCTACCCATTGGGACTTATTCAACTCCGATGTAGCTGTTTTTTATTTAAATTTGAATTTATACCAGATATGCATCTATTAGCTATATTTGCATGCCACAAATTGAAGAATATAAAAACAACAACAACAACAACAACAACAAAACTCTTGTTTGTTCCATACCAGGTATGAGAAGTTTAATTTCAAATCCATTCTCTTAAGGCTTCCTTAATCAAATATTTTTGTTCACTGTCAGAGCTTAATGAATGAAAAAAAATATTTAAAAAGGTCAAAACTCTGTTTTGTTCATTAGTTGAGCATCAAATTTTACAGGATTAAAACTATTCCCTTTACATTCCTCTGCCTCTTCACCAGTATGCCTTTGCCCCTTTATTCCATGTGTGCACAATACTTCTGGGCTTGAGCTGTCATTAGCAATGCTGAGAACTTACAGGACTTTCTGACTGCTATTTGTCATTTTAAGTAAGCATTAATGCTTCATGCTGACTGATTGCAATAACTGTGACAAAACATTTTCATGATATCCTAGTAGAGAAAGTGTAGTGCTTAATAATGTGTCTTATGAGTGGTGTAAATTAAATGTCAGTGTATTCACAAAGGTTCTTCAGAGGCTTGAATTCCAGAGGGAGCTCTTAAGGCACTTATAATCTCACTGTATTTGTCTCTTCGTTAAAACTGCATCGTTTCAGAGTAAACATTGTGTACACTACTTCAGTTAAAGGTTGTTGTAATAAAAACTTTGAGGCATCTATGGGTGACAGTCCTGGAATCTGTTTTATGCTAACAGCAACAAACACTGATTATATAACTATACTAAAATATATACAAATATATAGGATACTTCCCTCCCTCCCACCCCAAAGATTTTGGTGATATGTTTATGGTCACAGAGAAAATAAATTTTACATGCTAGGAACAGAACAAATATTTCTGCATAGTTCAACTGCATCTATTGCAACACGATCTGAAATTTGATTAAAATTCTAACCATAAGGTTTTGAATAATTATATAATTACTTCAGGCTGAGAATTTGAAACTATATGTGTTAATGGATTATCCACAAATAACCCTAAAACCTGTTCTGCTAAAACACTTAGATTTAGTTAAGTTCAGTTCCTACCAGGAAATCAGTTTTCAAAAAATACTTTATTTTGGTTAACTCTGTGCTCTTATGTTTGTATTGTAACTGTAAGCTATCATATCTCCGCTAAAAATATGATAAATAAGAATTATTTTATAAAAAGGTTTTATATTATGGAATTAATTCATTTAAATTATTTAAATGATTTTTTTAAGAGGTAAGAGAGAAAAGCATAGTAATATACAGTGGCCTGGAGCTGTAACCCTCATGAAACTGTGTAGATGCTAGCTGACTGCGTTTGGCAAATAGACTTTTGTAATAAAAAGATCTGTTTCTGAAATTAACTACTTGATCTGCAGAACAAAATTGCAGTAGGCTTTAGTAACAAATCAAGACAGCTGAATGCCTCTTCTGTCCTTGCATCGCTGTAATTCTGTTCTGTCCCTCTTGATATTATCTGTGAAATAGAGAGAGAAAACTGGTTGATGCATCAGTAACCATCATTTGATTTGATATGGTGAATGAAAGACTTTGTGAGAGTAAAGGACGAGGCAGATAAATTGAGGACAAAAGCAATATCAGCATCTAGAAGAGCAAGCATAAGGTTAACACTGAGTTTTGGAAGTAAGAAAATCTGAAGAGCAGTACTGATTGCATATTGAAAAATGAAGATGCCAACTAACTGTCTGCTTCTAATTTTTCAATCACTGTGGAATGTTTTCTCAGGTTGTATCTTCCTCCTGATTGTTAGTACTACTATTTTTATTTGGAAAAAGATTAATATTTAGTAATGTGAGGAAAATACCAACTTTCTTAAGAGTAAAGTTGAATGTGTGTGTGCATACAAAAATGCACATGTAATATTTCTGGTCAGATTTCTTTGAAGTTTTACTGTTTTAGAAATATGTTGTAGTAGAACATAAAGCCTCTAAGAAAATGTATTGCCTGTTTTTGTGTATTTCTCTACAATTTAGATTATTCTTAATAGGAGGGGGTATGTGTTGTTTTTTGGTAATCATGATCAAGTATCTATTCTTAAAAGGGTTTTTGAGGTTTGATTTTTTTGAATAAACAACAAAATAAAAGTCTTTTTTTCATCAAATTGCCAGCCTTAAGCTATGGATGCTGTTTTATGGATGCTGTCTTGGAAATTGCCTTTTATTGTTTCAAAGGTATTGCAGATCAGTCCTGAATTTACTGTGAAGAAGATACTTGCCTCAAACCCGGAGTTGAACTAGTATAAAGAGCATGACTCACTTGCTCCCCTTGGGAACCAAGTCTCCTGTCTTTACAATGACCCTCTAGACTTTATACTTCTTCACTCTTTAACCAGGTTTGAAGAGGTCTTGGGGGATGATCTAATCAGGCTGATCAGGCCCAGTCAGCATGGGTTTATGAAGGGCAGGTCCTGCTTGACGAACCTGATCTCCTTCTATGACAAAGTGACGCGCTGGGTGGACGAGGGAAAGGCTGTGGATGTGGTCTACCTTGACTTCAGCAAGGCTTTTGACACCGTTTCCCACAGCATTCTCCTCAGGAAACTGGCTGCTCTTGGCTTGGACTGGCGCACGCTTCGTTGGGTTAGAAACTGGCTGGATGGCCGGGCCCAAAGAGTCGTGATAAATGGAGTCAAATCCAGTTGGAGGCCGGTCGCTAGTGGCGTTCCCCAGGGCTCGGTGCTGGGGCCGGTCCTCTTTAATATCTTCATCAATGATCTGGATGAGGGGATCGAGTGCACCCTCAGTAAGTTTGCAGATGACACCAAGTTAGGTGCATGTGTCGATCTGCTCGAGGGTAGGAAGACTCTGCAGGAGGATCTGGATAGGCTGCACCGATGGGCTGAGGTCAACTGCATGAAGTTCAACAAGGCCAAGTGCCGGGTCCTCCACCTGGGGCGCAATAACCCCAACCAGAGCTACAGGCTGGGAGATGAGTGGTTGGAGAGCTGCCAGGCAGAGAAGGACCTGGAAGTGATGGTTGATAGTCGGCTGAATATGAGCCAGCAGTGTGCTCAGGTGGCCATGAAGGCTAACAGCATCCTGGCCTGTATAAGAAGCAGTGTGACCAGCAGGGCTAGGGAGGTGATTGTCCCCCTGTACTCGGCTCTGGTGAGGCCGCACCTCGAATACTGTGTTCAGTTTTGGGCCCCTCGCTACAAGAAGGACATCGAGGTGCTTGAGCGAGTTCAGAGAAGAGCGACGAAGCTGGTGAGGGGCCTGGAGAACAAGTCTTACGAGGAGCGGCTGAGGGAGCTGGGATTGTTCAGCCTGGAGAAAAGGAGGCTCAGGGGTGACCTTATCGCTCTCTACAGGTACCTCAAAGGAGGCTGTAGCGAGGTGGGGGTTGGTCTGTTCTCCCACGTGCCTGGTGACAGGACGAGGGGGAATGGGCTTAAGTTGCGCCAGGGGA
>CM021766.1:74321499-74370030 GCA_011076525.1 Nettapus auritus
TTTTAGGTTGGATCTTAGGAAGAACTTCTTTACCGAAAGGGTTGTTAGACATTGGAACGGGCTGCCCAGGGAAGTGGTGGAGTCACCATCCCTGGAGGTCTTTAAAAGACGTTTAGATGTAGAGCTTAGGGATATGGTTTAGTGGGGACTGTTAGTGTTAGGTCAGAGGTTGGACTCGATGATCTTGAGGTCTCTTCCAACCTAGAAATTCTGTGATTCTGTGATTCTGTAATGTAACATCCTTCTCAAAGCAGAGCCTAGAATTGATTCAGAACAGGTTGCTCAGTATTTTGTCTTGCCTGATCTTGAAAACTTTCAAGGATGGAGATTACTAGATCTGTTTGTGCACATGCTCCACTGTCTGACTGTCCCCATGGTGGCTTGTTTTTCCATATATCAACTCCTTTTTCAGTTTATGTCCATTCTCTCTCCTCCTCTAACTTATGCACCGTTGTAAAAAGCCTGGCTACATCTTCTCAGTGATTCCTCATAGGTGTTGAAAGCTGCTCATAAGCCCCAGACCTTTGACCTCTCCTCACTTGGAAATACTTCAGACAGACCTGCTTGGGGACCCTTTACTGGATGGCCTTGAGAGTATTGACTATTCCCTTTAATTTGGTGTCATTGGAAACTTGATGGTTTATTTGGTCTTTTCTGTGGCTTATTGATAAAGATATTAAATAGGCTGTTCTAATGTGTTTCACTGAAGTAGGTCATGTGGTTCCTTCTTCATTGACAATGGTAGTTATCAGTATCATATAGGAGTCCTACTCAAGAAGTGAGAATATTGTCTTCAGACAATTTGCAAATGGTCAAACAAAGATTTAGTCTTACTCCTGAACATTCTTTTACTTTTTTTTTTTTTTTTTTTTTTCTTAGTTCTTCTCTACTGTGCTTAAGGATTCAGATATCTATGATTATTATTTTTGTTAAGGTTTTTACCTCTCTAAGAGATCTACCGACCCAAATCTATATCCTTCCTTTGAAGAACTGAATGGTTATATGTTTTCACACACACAAGTCATCTTGGGAATATACTTGCATTAGCATGATTGTATAATTAGCCTCATAAACTATTAGTTATTTTCCCACTTCCAGGATAATTACGACAGTAAACATTTTTTCAGTCAAGCAAATTTCAAAACAATATCCTGATGTGACTACTTTCTTTGTGTTACTAGGGATTCTAATAATGGTAGGTGGTAGTTTCCTGGTATGTAGCCTAAGAAGTTCTCAAGGACAAGAGCTATTTTAAAACATTTATTTATTTTAAACAGCTTGGGTATGTTCAACTGCAAGTCTGTATTCAATGCTTGTGTGTGAAGGGAAAATGACTTGATGTGACAATGTCTATGGGACTCTCAATAGATATTAATCTTCAGTCAGTCTCTGAAAGATGAATAAGAAGCAGGCTTCTCTCTTCCCTGACTCTCTCCCTTTCCTGATCCTATCTAATTTCTCAGTGGCTGATGTAAATGTAGGTGAAATGTAAGTATTTTATTACCTTTTGTGAGGAGGAGAGAGATGTTTGGTGGTAATATTGTGGAAAATATTCTTAGAATCTACAGAAATATTTTCTATTGCCTAGTTTCCAAGATTTATTTGTGTTTGTAGAAATCTGGAGTTAGAATTCTTAACAGGAAGAGAGTCACCATTTTTTGTATGGAGAAGGATGTTTTAGATGCTTTGCTAATTTACCTTGAAAATCTTAAGCTTAATTAAACTTTGAAACTGCTCTTTCACCCTTTATTGCTATTAGCAGTGCTCTTTCATTGTTACAATTTACTGCAAGCTACCTTCACTGTTTGACCAGATGCAGTAGCTTTACTGGTGCACCTTTTATCAAGGATTATGAATACTAAAGCACTGTGTGCATTTTATTTCTTTTACTTCCTGGTTTGTTTTAGTGGAGTAATCCTTCCAAGTATCTGAAGGGTTGTGCAACCTGCACATCTTAGACTGCATCCCACATATAGTTTGGGTATTTGTGTTTGTGCATCCATACCTGCACGCATTCCTGCAACTTCACCACTTTACTTTTCTTGTTTGGGTTTTCTAATGCTTTTGTAGTAACCCTTTCGTCCAGATTAATGATCTGAATATTTTGGGGAAAAAATATATATATTGCTACTTACATCTTTTCTGTTTAGTTAGTATATTACACAAAAATACCCAAAGGAAGTTCAGTGAATCTTATTTTATAATTGACTATTACTTATATGATATTACAAAGGAAAGCTTCTTCGTCTTTGTACTTCACCTATTTTATAACTATGCTGCCATGTTGGATGCTACTTGACTTTCGACATCTGTAGAGGACTTATTTGACTATTTTTCCTTTGGTGGGAAAGGATCCATAAATACCTGACTAATTCTGTTATTTCAGGAAGCAGATGTTAATTCCAAACTGAGAGAGGGGGAGACTTTCTTGGAATATGCCATGTAGAAGAGGCCTTAAGGGGGTATTTGGAGACAGAATGGTCAGTTGAGAGTTGTTGTTTTTTAAGTGATAAAATATGAATAAATATTTTTTTTTTAAAAAAGGAAACAAACAAACTGGAATTTCCAAAATACTTGCCTGACAGAGCTAACACTTCTAAAATTATACCGAAGTCTGAAATATCCATGACTTCACAGAATTCAAGGCGGGTCATGTGGTGCTTTGAACACAGCAACATGACAGTGAGATTGATATAGTTAAGATTATTTACAGCTGGTCCACGTTTCAACATGCACTTTTTTGATTAAAGCATTGCCTTGCTCTGCATGCTACAAAATCAAAATGCTTATTTAGGAGTGCATAAATTCTAGCATTTGGGGTTGTTTTTTTTTTTTTTTTTTCTTTTTTTTCTTTTTTTTCTTTTTTTTCTTTTTTTTCTTTTTTTAATCTGCATTGGATGTCTGTTTTTCAGTGTAATAGTGATATTGTGATAGCTCTGCATGAGGAATATTTGCAAGGGAAGGCCTTAATATAGTGAGAAAGGGAATTTTCTATAATTACTTTAAAGAACAAGTGTATATTCATGATTACTTTTATATTTTCTTTCATAAGCACAGTAAATCAGGGTTAAAACTAGGTTTTTAAAGCACGAAGAGCTCTGCTTTAACTTTGGAGTCAAAGAAACTTATGTGTTCTTGAAAGGGGTGAGTGGTCTGAGTTTTGTTACATGGAGGCCCTCTCAGATTCACTTTCCTATATTTGTATTGAAATAAAATAAATATAGTACTGGTATATGCATGTCTACGTATGCATTTTTAGTCAAAAACAAACAAACAAACAAAAAAACAGTAAGGTCTGTTTTTAAGTATCTACTGAATTTCATGAATGATGCTTGAAGCATCTATGTTTGGTTTTACTTCTATTAGGAACTATACGTTGGAAGTGAACACACTGGCTATGGTTTCTTCTGGTCTCAAGATAAAAGTAGGCTGCCTAACCCTTGGATAGGGCACAAAAGCTAGGAGAAATATCAAAGTGTTTTTTAATCTCTGTGCACCAGGCAAAGGAAGCATTTCCCTTTAGGTGTCGAAAAAGAAGTAACATTTTACTGATGAATCATTTTCAAAATTGTACTGATAATTTATTGTCTTAACAAACATGCAGTAGAATTTGAGATGTGATTTTTTCCCTGTGTACCCCAGAAGTCCCAATTTGTAGTGAAAAGAAGAAGAATAAGAGAGGTATGTCAAAATGTAGTTTTTGCTTTTTATTTCTTTTTATATATGTATTTACATATAGTGCAATTGCTTTTCAGAAAAAAATACATAATAAGTGATGAAAAGCAAAAGAAGAAATAATAGCAGCCCATAAATGAAACATTAAAGATATGGTTACTCAAAGTAGATGTGATTTTTTAAATCTGTTCTAATCTTAACTCAGAGTTAATGAAAAAATGTTTTAAATTAATAGAAGTTAAAAGTTGAGGATCAAAGAGATCTGCCTTACTAGGACCACTTTAAAGAAGTTTTAGAAAAATCTACACCTTCTAAATAACTTTTACTACACTTTAAAATTTACTGATACTATCATCATTGATGGTTATTATAATCACCAAAAAGATTGCATTCTTCTAACTCAAGTCGTTTATATACATAGTGGCTCTTTGACACTAACTGTGAAAGAGTTCTCCTACTTTTCTTTTAACTAGCACTTGGGAATTTGCAACAATCATTATTTTAACTTAAAAATGAAACTTGTAGAAAAGAGGAGAAATCACTGCCGTGTTTATTCCAATGCATCCTTCGTATCACTCCTAGTGATGAACCCTCACATATTTCCAGTGTGATCCTACTGTGTTCTGACCACCATAGAACATAACAAAACAACAACAAAAAAGCAGCATTGGCATTCAGGGCTGATAGGGCTGTGGAGAGAAGACAATGTCAGAAGGATGGTAGACAAATCTAAAGTTGTCTGTGTGTTTGGTTTGATTTGTTTCTTTAATGCTAGTCTGCTTTCTTTCAATAGTATGTAGGCTTCAGATGTATCTTGAAGGCCAAGCTGAGGTACTGTTGCTGAAGTGGTGGTGGTCTGTTGCAGAGTAAAGGCTGTTTCACTTGCATTCAGCTTCTTTAGAAACCTTGGAATTCTTCTAGAGTGATACAGAGCCCATCATAGGGAGTCTTGGCATGATTACTGCTGCACCTTCAAGAACAACAGGCAGAGGAAAAGGATCCTATACTTACTATAAGAGCCTTAGTACCACAAAATGGGTGATGCTGGGTGCTGCCATAAACAGCATCCCCTCTACATAACTGGAGAATATTTCTTTTGTTCGGGGAGGGCAGTTTGGGTGCCAAGAAAATTGGAGCTTTTACCTTATTGAGCAAAACTACTCTGCTTGCAAATCCATATTTAGTTTTCTATGGTAGATCCTTGTAGGACCGTTCAAAGTTGAATATGAGTCAAAGATTAAGTGCTATTCAGGAGGCATATTTTGTGCAGCGTCAGTCTTCATAGTATATAGAACAGCTGCGTGACAGACTTGTTGAATTAATCAAAAGCACAGTATGTAGAGGAAGCACTAACAAAAGTCCTCCTTTTGGATACTTATTACCAAAGGTTATGTCTGGGATAACAATTCTGGAGACCTCAACTGTATAGTCATGGAACAATCATGCCACATCCATCCTGGTTGCAGGTTCTTCCACTATTCCACTATTGTGCCATACCTAGAGAGATTCTCAGGAGGTCTGCAGGAATTCCCTGCACTGAAAGAGCTGAGATGTGTGAGGGCACACCAATGCTAAAATTCCATTTTTTTTTTTTTTTTTTCCCCCAATACTACTCTGTTAATTGTTAACTTAATATATTCTGCAGCAAACATATCAGCCTCTGCAAGATTCGGTCCTTCCATTTTATTTAAAAATATTAATATCTGCATAGATTGTTGACTGGAGGTTTTACTGAATTTTCTACTGATACATAATTTATGCTAAAACTGTATAGAAGGGATGTGACCTTACTTGCTATCCAAAGAAAACTACAAGATTATGCTGCATATTAGCACTTTTACAAAGCTGATTTAATTGAATTGTGTTTGTTATTTTTCCTTGCAAGCACTTTTCCCAAAAGGATGAGGTAACAGAGAATGATAATGTAGAATTGTTCTGTGAAACACGATAGTGTGCTGTAAATGGTTGACCTTTCCATCATTTAAGCAATAAGACACTCCAGGGTGTGCTGTTGAAGCATATTATTAACATAGCTCACCTACACTGAGCTTAGTATGCATGCTGATATCATACAGTAATGGGCACCCTGGAGCATTTTCATGGAAGCATAAAATGTCAGATAGATTGTTGGAGGGGGTTTCTTATGTCTATAATGTTTTAAGCAATTAACACAAAGTTATACTTAAAAACATAATCAAAAAGAAGTGAAGCAAAACAGAAAAACACTCAACCATGAAGAGTTCTTAAACAAATTTGAAGGTTTTATAATTATTATTAATTGCATCTATTTGTTGGTATTTAAAGGTCAACTTAGCCTAGGACGTGTTCTTATAAGCCCTAGCATAAATGCATATGGTGGAGAATCCCTGCCTGGGGGGAGAGAAATTGAAGTAGATAAGCTAGCTACTTCTTTATTTAAGTGTAATTGCTAAATAAGATTAAACATATGTAATCACTTTCCAGGTTTGTATGTCCTCAAGTTACTCAGTAGCTCAGAAATGTTTGACTTACTAATTTCCAGAGCTTTGACACAGATGTATATTTTTTTTATCTCTTCCTAATGTTTTACAGTGTCCATGCCATCAATAGTTGATGACCTGTTCAAATCCTGTTATATAGACTTGAATTTGCTTTACATTTTCATGCTACAGATTATTCAAAAATCACAAAGTTCAGATCTTGTAAATGTCTCTAGAAATATTTCCAAAATAATAGAAAGATAGTAGGAAACCTGTTGTCAAATTAATATATGAGCTTGTGTGTATTCCTGTGTAGCTGTGTAGTGTCATGGCCTCTCCCTTACCTACATCTTTGATAGTAATTTTTTTTTTTTTTTTTTTTTTTTTAAAAAAAGGGAAATTATACAAGGGTGCACATAGAAAATTGCCAGCTAAGCACAGTGTAACATGACACACTAGTGCACAGTTTCTGGACAGGACGAAGATCAGAGAAGTGTCATCTGCAGGCTTGTTAAGGAGCAAAATAGCAGACTTAGTGATACGGTTTAGTGGAGGACTTGTTAGTGTTAGGTCAAAGGTTGGACTTGATGATCTTGGAGGTCTCTTCCAACCTAGATGATTCTGTGATCTGTGAAACAAACAAAAAAAATAACTATTAGAGAATGTATTTTCAGAGATTGACTGCAGCACAAAAGCAATGCCCACCTACACTTAAGAATCTCTAAGCACCCTCCAGTAATGCCATGTATAATTCAAAGATCTAAAAAGTCGTGCAGTGGAGGTTACAAAAGGCAGGTTTAAGCAGTATGTCTTGCAGCTGTAGTAGCTCAGAGTAGCTCTACCTGCTCTGATTCTTAGACAGGTAGGCTGAAGTTTCACTTCAATACTGAAATGGAAGGAAACTGGTTTTACTGTCCCATAATAACTTTGAAGAAGTAAACTTTCTTCTCTGTAAGGGAATTATCATTAACAAGGAATTATCCATCTCAAGATAACCCAAAAGTGGAATAATTACTTTCCATTCTGACCAGAAATTCTGGTTACTCAGACATTCAGGTTGCATAAGGCTTGTGGAACCAGATGTATTATCTGAGGAAAATGCATCAGAATCCTCTGTTATTTGGTTTTACCTTTGCAAATACTCAGTGTTACTGTTTCAGATAACTAAACAAAATTCTTCTTTATTGGTGAACGTTACCCACGTGGAAGGTGTGTTCTGGCCTTAGTAGGACCACAAGCTGTCTTTTTTTCAGAGGCCTTGTACAAGCCAAGTATGTGCTGTGAAGGTCTGGCTTACTGAGGAAGAGATGAGTGCTCCCGAGGCTAGGGAAGTACACGGTCAGAACTGAAGCTTACACCCTTCCCCTCTCTGACCTAGCTTTGGTACACATCTGAGTGGTCAAAATCATTCACATTTCCATTGTGGAAGCAAAATAGTTAACATCTCACAGGCCTTGCTTCTAAAGAGACAGTAGCAGCTGGTGGTCTGGCCAGTCAGTTGACAAAGTGGAATGCTGTAAATGCCTTCCTATATGAGAGATTGCAGTAGCTGTTGCAGTTTCCCATAGCCTGCTTATCTGACACAGTTTGGTGAAGAACAGGGTTGTATAACTTAAAGGTATACATCCTGCCCCATTTAGTCCGAGTTTCTGCCAGCAGAGCCTGACTGCTTCTCTGTGGTGTCTCCTGCAGCAAAAAAAAAAAACAACCAACCAACCAACCAAAAAAAATCTGCTTCTGCTCTGGCCTGACCTAAATCGTATTCATTTTTTTATCAGGACACCATGCATTTGGTGAAAAGGCAGGTTTTTTGCAGGATCAAAATGAATTATTTTGTAAAAAAAGTAAACCATTGTAAAATGAGAGTAAAAAGCATTTGTAAAATGCATGTCCCAAACTGAATTATACCTTTAATATTATGTTGAATCAGGAATGCATGTGTACATGTATGTAAATTCCTTTTACCTAACTAAGCTAGAATTAAACAGTTCTGGTTGAGAAAACAACAGTTACGATTAATGCTAGTGTAGTAGGCATAGATGCAATTAGCCTGTTTGATCCAGTACATACATATAACCTTTAACCAACTTTCTCCTGATTAAGCAGTGGTATGGTTGGTTGGTTGGTTTGTTTTGTGGGGGTGGTATGACAGTTGGGGAAATGTTTCCCCAATTTGTGTACAAAAAATAGTACAAGATATCTTCCTTATATGAGAGTATAATTGTAAGAGCATTGTATTTGTGCAGGTAATAAGTATGCAAAAGTAAAATTAATGCAAGTTGGGAAACTATAAACAACACAAAGAGAAAATTTTATGTTAGTGAACACATAATATATTCTGTTTACTAGCAGAATAGACTAACTTTTCTTTTTCTTATTAACTGATTGTCTTAAGTGGAAGCCCAAGCAGTAGAGAAGTTTAGATTGGGAATGTGTAGCTACAGTCCTTAGTCTGTCTGGCTACCTGAAATGACTGCAAAGGATATAAAATTAGTGATAAAGATACAATAAGTATGCTGAATGCTGTGGAATTCTATTTGAAAGAAATACTGACATATTAATGGCTAAAAATGGGTTATTAATTTTATTAATATATATATTTATTATAGCAGAACAGACCCCTATATGGGTCAGATGTAAGCAAGAAAGAATTTAATTGCCTGTAAAAAGTACTCAAACTCAAAGCCAATAATTACAGGGACAAGACCTCTTGAAATGAGAGAGAGAATGAAGATAAACATTAAATTTCATAACGAAGTGATAAATGACTTATGATTGATTTAGTTTTCACTGCAGTCACACATTTTAAAATGTCACATTTGCACTCAAATAACCTTTCTAGGGAAACAAGGATCTGTAAGGATGTATAAATATTTTGCTAAATGGTCTCATGCTTCACTGAGTTCTCTCCACTTGCAATTCATTATTTTGTTCATTTAAATGACAAGTGGTGTACTAGCTTTTTTAAAGAACCCAAACAAAAAATCCCTTTCTTTTAAAATATGAAAATCACTTTCCTCTCTACTATAATGCAAAATATAATTAAACCTGAATAAAACATATAGAATTGAAATTCTGAACTGGGTGTTTTCAAGTGGATTTTGTAATTAATTTTGGATTCTCTGGCAACAGCTTTTCTTTTCCTGAAAGATAATAAAAAACTATTTGAAGAAAATAGTAAGATTTTAATCTAAATCTGTGTAGTATAAATAAATTTGGGTAAATTTTTAAAAAAGCCTTTCAGACTTCATGCAAATTTCTCACTATCTTATGCTGGCATGTCACTGAAAGGTCACAGAGTCATTTAGTTCTGCTTCCTGTGATGAGTTTTCAACATCTTGTTCCATCAGCCTACAGTATTCAACACCACAGGGCACTAAAGTCATGCTGTAGAGTAATAGAGGTGGAGAGAACCCTCTACGCAAGCTAATACACACTATTTTTTGTTTCTTCTTGTGATACTCATTTGCTTGCTAGCAGCAAATCTGTTACTAAAATTGTAAAGAAGTTTTGGTGTGGATTTTGAAAAAGAGTATTATTTTACAGAGGCAGCAAACTTCTCAGTTTTTCAACTGTGACAGAAAACTACCCTTAGATTTTGAGAGAAAGACAAGTTAGGCAAAATGTTCTTTGGTGAATCAATTTAACAGAGCTTTTCATGCATGTGTTACTTCATAATGCACTTAAAACTTGTTTTGTTTTTTTTTATTTTCAAAGCACAAGTTGTTGTTTTTTTTCTTTATTTTTATTTTGTGTGTGTGTGCATTGTTTTTTTTGCAGTGTCTTCAGCTGCCATTGCTACTGGTTCCCTGACTTTTATCCCTGAAAAGTAGGAAATTCCTCTTAAAAAGGTGCTTCTGTCTCACGGTAGCATCATTTAAAATTTTTATTCTCCTTCCTGTCTCCTGGCAGAAACAGTTTTCAAAAGACAGAGCTTTCAGGAAGTTGGTTTTGGCATGGAAGGTATTGCACTAAAATACGAATATTCTGCTCCTATGTTTCTCACTGAAAGTTACCCATCAAAAAAAAAAAAAAAAAAAAAAAAAAAAGTGCATCGTACTTTCTTGCTGTCTTCAGAAAAAGAGATGAAAACAATCCTAGCATAAAGAAGTTTAGGTTCTAGTAATTTCTACTTTTTCTCCAGATGAAGTAATGATATTATTTGCTTTTAGGTAATGTATATGAAGGAGAATTTCCAAGTTGCAGTAGATCCTACTAGCAGGAGCAGGAAAAAAAGAGAGCAATGTAGATACTTTTAAATTATGCTAGGAAGAAGACTCTTGAAATTAATGGAGAACTTTTGGAACAAGAATATTTGGAAAGGAAACAGCTCCTGTTGTTGTTAAAGCCCAGAAGGCAGACAGTATTCTGTACTCCTAAATATGTAATGTCTCTTGTTGTTTTAGCCTAAAACTGAAGAAAAGTTGTTGACCTAAAATTACCTCTTTCTATAAAGAACATCTGTGTCAGCTCAGAACTTTGCCCACTTATTCAGTATGATGATTTATTTATGGATTTCTGGAGTTATTACTGTTGACACTAGAATGAATAAATGGTTATTATAAAATCTGATAGCAGCTCTGGGTGGCAGAGGCCATTAGCAGCATCTGGAGAAAAGATTTTTGCAGATCTAGGAACCTAGAACAGAGATCTGTCTAAAGAAAATAATCTTATCCTGTCTGAGGGCTAAATTTCTTCAAGGAAAAATATATGCCTATCACATCTGGAAGGGTTTCTTTATTCTCTTCTGTCCTTTCCTTTGTTGTTTTCTTATCTGAGATCAACGTATAAGCTCCTGTTAAGAGGAGCAAATTATATTAAAATATATATATAAATAATTTTATAATGCATTAAAATATCATTATTTAGATGTAACATAATTCATGGTTATATCTAAAACATTAGTACAGACTGGGTGATTAATGTGTTATGAGAAGCCCTGTGGAGAAGGATTTGGTGGATAAAAAAAACACCCAGAAAGCCAACAGTATCCTGGACAGCAGGGCGAGGGAGCTGACTCTCCGCCATTGTCATAGAGAACAGGTGAGGTGCCTGAGGTCTGGAAGCCAATGTTACTCCAGTCTTCAAAAAGGGTGAGGACAGGCTGAGAGAGCTGGGCCTGTTCAGTCTGGAGAGAAGACTGTCAGGAGTCCTTATCAATGTATACAACTGTCTTAAGGGAGGTTGTTAAAAGGATGGGGTCATACTCTTTTCAGTGGTGCCCTGTAACAGTATAAGAAACATAGGAAGTTCCATCTGAATACGAGGACAAATGTCTTTACCACGAGGGTGACAGAGCACTGGGACAGGCAGCCCAGAATTGTGGGCTTGTGGAATCTCCTTCACTGAAGATATTCAACACCTGCCTGGATGTGATCCTGTGTAACGTGCTATTGGTGACCCTGCACGAGTGGAGGGATTAAACCAGATAATCTCCAGAGGTCCCTTCCAACCTCAACTATTCTGTGACTCTGTCAGCCCTTGGTTCACTGCAGGCTGGATTTTGCATCCAAGCATAGTTTCAGTGTATTCAGTAACTGTCTGGGTTAGTGCAAATTTTGCAAAATCCCCTTTGGTTCATTTTTTTCCTTTACTCGCAAAGGCCTGTGTGTCGGCTGCCTGCTTCTTTCAGCAGTCTGTCTCTACATGAGCTGCAGCCTGACCACTTATTTGATGGCTGCTTGCTGTAGTTGGCAACTTGGGAAGTTCTCCTTTGGAGCATGTTCACTTCATCCAGGGTCAGAGCTATTACTGCCTTCTTTCCAGATCTACCTTGTCTGGTCACGCTTTTCTCGAAGGAATAAAGCATACAAACAAGAAGCCAACTCACAGAAGAAATACTGTTTAGCAGTATTTGCCATTGCACTTGAAGTTAAAGCTGAGAGTTTGAGTTGCAAAAAACTACACACACGATGTGGACACAGGGAGTGGGAAAGCATGGGAAGCAAATAAACAAAAATCTAGCTGATATTAATTCCAAGCAAAATCCACTGGTGAAAGCTTGACTGGAATGAAAAGGGACAGCTAGGACTGGACTATTGTGGTTTGTTTTCGATGTTGCAGTTTGTGTGATGTGGATAGTATAGGTCTGAAAAAATGTTTGATTTAAAATACATTTTTCAGGGGATGAAGCCATTTCTCACAGTATTAGCACAGAAAATATATCTCAGGGTCCTTGGAAGTTTTGCCTGTGGAATTAGATTCGTAATGCTTATGTCATATTTTAGCACCTAATACAACCACAGAATTGTAGAAAAGGTCAAATATCTTGTTTTAGGCTCCAGCCAGTCTCGTAAACTAGGAAAATAATTCTGCCAGGCAGACAGGCTTATCTGCGGCTTATACTACTGCCAGTGGAACTGAAATATGATAGTGATACTTCTAATACAATTAGTGCAAAATACTAAGAAAATTACTGAGGAAAAGAAATCTTCTTTAGTGGTAGTATATCTTTAACCTAATAAACCAGGTGGCATTGGATTTTTTTTTTTCTGTGGGATAACCAATATAGATACAAGGAGAAAGACTGATGGAACATGGGGTAATATGGATACTGATAGACACTGTGAATTTGCTATATGTGATCTAATATAGTGTTCTGTTAGATCAGTGTTCCCTTTTGATACTGATTTGAGAATTATTTATTACTACTTTTTAAATGAAGGTTAAAATAAAACTTTTGTTATTGTGTATAATATTGCTGCTTTTCATAGCTTATTTGAATTGCTAAACAATTCATAAATCTTAGGTTTTGTCTTGAAGTGGTCAGATAGTTGGACTAGATGATCTTTGAAGATCCCATCCAACTGTTCTGTTTTTTTTTTGTTTGTTTGTTTGTTTGTTTGTTTTTTTGTTTGTTTGTTTTTTTGTTTTATTTTGTTCTATTCTGTTCTCACTTCCAGTTTATACACTTGCACTTTTGAATACTAGTCTGTTTTTCTGACCACGTGGAATTGCCATGGATGAGAAATAGAAAAGAGATGATTGCAATACTTACGAAACAAGTTTTTTGTTCTGTCAAAACGTAAAACTTGGTAGTGAATCCCTTCTAATCACTGCTTGTTTGTGCATGCAGGCACACTGCCTCTTTTCTGTCAGCACACATTAGTAACCTGACATCCCAGTCCTCTTACAAATTTTTATAGGCTTTTTAAAAATACCAGGTTAGCTGGTAAATGTATCATACTACATTAGAAAATTACTTTTACACTTGGTGTGCTTTTCATAGTTGGTTTGGGGGAGTTTTTCCCTCAACATGATGAGTTACAGTGGAAGAGATTTGCAGGGAGTTGTACGTTTTCTTATTTCTTTCTAATAGGAATTATTTTAGCAACATTCATGTGAAATATGTTTGAGTCAGTGTAAGACTAGCAATGTGGGAGGGTGATAGAATGTAATCTACCATAGAACAGCACTATACAAATGTTTCATGTGTTTCACAAAACAAATGAAATAGATATTAAAAGTAATTCTCTTTAGTCTGAGATGTCACAGAGTAATTACAGCCTCATATTTGTCTCGTGAAATATATGGTGCTTTCCACCTTGGAAGATGGCAAGAAAAGAAAGCATATACTTCCTGTTTTGCCACTAAAATAAAACTTTAATTTTCATTTGTTTTCTGTACTCTCTATGTGTATTAAAATAGCTTTTCTTGACAGAGGCAGAAAATTTGACAACCTAATGTGTTTATGTGAGTACCCCTCTCTGTTTTCTGTTTTTTTTTTTGTTTGTTTGTTTGTTTGTTTGTTTGTTTGTTTTGTTTTGTTTTG
Source organism: Nettapus auritus (assembly GCA_011076525.1). NCBI lineage: Eukaryota > Metazoa > Chordata > Aves > Anseriformes > Anatidae > Nettapus > Nettapus auritus. Next base: position 74,335,405 of record CM021766.1, read on the forward strand.
TTTTGTTTGTTTGTTTTTTTCCTGGGGAAAGATGAGTTTGACGGTTCAGTTGTTTTTCCTTTTCACAGACTTCACTGTTTTTCCTTCTCACAGACTTCACCCTTCTGTAAAGTTAAAGCTCTTCAGAATTTATTTCTGAGTTTTCAGGTGTATTTGAAATAGTACAGTTAGGGTAACTGGCAGAAGTAGACCAGAGAAGGACATAGCATAAGATATCCTTAGAGCTGGGCTGTGCAGTACCATGGGTGGTATGGGCTGTGCTGAGGCAATGTGCAGAAATAAGCATAATGTGAGCCCAAAACTGAGGAGTAAGAAAACATCAACATACGCTCCATCCAGGAAGAAACCCTATCTGTGAACTCCTTCTGGCAAAGACCTTGCCTGTGATTTTTTTTATTATTTTTTTTCTATTTTTTTTCCCTTGAGGAAGATGGAGTAGTATCCAGAAAGGGCATTGGAACAGAGAGCTTAGCACTAACAAAAAAGGTTAAGTACTGGTAGTTTTTCTTGTACGGTGGTTTTAACAGTGGTATTATTGATGTGTCTTAACTGTGGCATTTGGACTATGAGCATTAGTATTATTGAAACTGTTAGTTCCAGTAATACAAAATTAATATTACTGGACCAGACACCACAGCTGTGTTTTGGTTAAATTGCTAAGATCTTAGGCTATTTTTTTCTTCGTAAATGTGACATTTTTCCTCTTTGTCAGTAACAAGATAGAGTATAATAGCATCAAGTGTACTGCTTTAGGTTTAACTAAAAAGTTATGTACTCTGGTTTGTACTCTATAAAATCTAACTATTGAGTTTAATTTTTATTTATTTATTTATTTATTTATTTATTTTTATTGTGTGATCCTTTTAAGAAAATGAGTGGCATGGATCTGTTTCAGGCTTCTGAGTCTCACTGCACCAATCATGCAAAGTTCTAATGAGACTTAACTATTTTCTTGTCTGTATGTGTCCTATTGATATATGGCATCATTTAGAAGAAATAAAAAAATCTAAATTTATCTAATATTCTGTTTTTTCTGAAAGGTTTTACAACGTAGATTTAGTATATTTTTATATCCTTCTGTCTAGAAAATATAATACATGAGGGCATCATGAAAACCTATGAATATGTCATGAAATGTTCCAGTGAAGGAGGAGGACTAGTCTCAGTATCCTGGAATATAATACAATGAATGCCAGTTATTCTTTCATTTCCCACAATATAAATTTCCTTTTTCTTGTCCTGAAGTACTATGAAAAGTCACATTTTAAACCTGTACAGAACTGAGTCTTGTTTCCATTTGGCTTTTGCATATCTTACAGAATATTATAACATTTAGGGTACAAAAATTTGCTTTCTCTCGGAAGTTTTTTTTTTTTGTATTCCCATTTTTCTTTTTATAAATACCAGCGTAATGTGAAAATAGACCCTGGGAAGAGTACTTGGCCACCAGATAGAAGATGTAATTTTATAATCCATTTCATAATCAACTTAATTTTCTATCAAGTTATTTTTTTTGGTCAGTGTTTACATGGTAAGTTTTTGTGTGAAAGGGATGCTTTGAAAACTCTCCAATTCTGCAGTCATCTGGTCTAGAAGGTCTCCTAAGTAGGGATAACTTTTCAGTGGTACTGAAAACATGAGAGGTAAGAAGTCACATACAGCTTCTTGGCTGCTAGGTCCTCCCCCTAATATATATATGTATGTATATATATATATATAGGAAGAAGCTGTAAAACTGTGAGTGTTCTGATTTTTGTCTGCTTAAAAAACATGTCTACTCTGCAAGAGTCCATCTGTTCATGTTGCCATTAGTCTTCTTGGAATAATTGCTCAGATTCTACAGTTTTTGTAAGTGATCAAATTTGTCTACACTAATTCTGCAATGAAGGTTTTCCTGGTGGAATAGGCAATAGTTATTGTGATGTTTTAGGCTTATCTTTTTGTAACCCATAATGTCAAATTCATTTTGTTATTGCAACTGGCTTAATGGTCTAAAATTTCCAGAAGAAATGGGAGTTGTTCAGACCCTACATAGATACATGGTCTTCTGCTGACCTCTAATGGAGAAGATAAATCTGAGATTGCCTCATAGCCAATTTAGTGTTTGTAGCTCAACAGAACAATAATGCCGTAATAATACTGTCATTCTGTTAGACATATATATTTTGTGTGAGGGGATCTGAAGAAAATGATACTGAAAAGTGATGGTTCAATAATTGACTTGTTTTGCAAACCTGAAACCTGTCTAGAGTTGAAAAATCCATGCCTGCTATTAAAACTTAGAAATTTGAGAGAGAAGTGTAGAGTATATGTATTTGTGAACCTCGATGTTGTGCTAGAAAGCCCTGTACTCTGTGTGCTTCTGCCAGTATGGCTTTAGAGTTGAAGAAAAAAGAATATGTGAGTCACACTGCCATACAAAGTTTTATATCAGGGATCTTCAGCATTTGGTCAGGAGGAATACAGTGTTCACCTTTTCTTTGTCTGTAACACATAGCTCTAGAAAATGGTGCGAGAGGTAAAAAGATGCACAGAACACCAATTTTCACATTTTTGGATTATTATTTTTTTTTTTTAGAGATGAAAAATCAACATTGTATTACAGGGAGAGATTCTGGTGAGTCAGCTCTGTGTGTATATTTTAGAATCACAGAAAAGCTGAGGCTAGAAGGCACCTCTGGAGATTGACTAGTTTTGGTGGGTAGGTGCCATCTGTCCAGCCCCAAACTCAATTACTTGCTCATTCACTCCAGTGGGATAGGGGAAAGAATTGAAAGGGTGAAAGAGGGAAAACTTGTAGGCCAAGATAAAGGTATTTTAACAGCTGAAGAAAGAAAGGAAAATAAAAAGTGATGCCAAATCAATCACTCACCACCTCCTACCAGCACACCAATGCCCAGCCAGTCTCTGAGTAATGGCTATTTTGGAAAAAAAACACTTGCTCCCTCAAGTTTGCTGTTGAGCACAACATCATATGGTATGGAGTAGCCCTTTGGTCAGTTTCGATCAGCTCTCCTGGCTGTGTCCCTTCCAGCATTTTGCTCATCCCTAACCTACTCTGTGATGGGGCAGCGAGATGCTGTGCAAGCACTGTTCAGTAACAGCTAAAACATCTGTGTTGTCAATCACAGAATCACAGAATCACAGAATTTCTAGGTTGGAAGAGACCTCAAGATCATCGAGTCCAACCTCTGACCTAACACTAACAGTCCCCACTAAACCATATCCCTAAGCTCTACATCTAAACGTCTTTTAAAGACCTCCAGGGATGGTGACTCCATCACTTCCCTGGGCAGCGCGTTCCAATGTCTAACAGCCCTTTCGGTAAAGAAGTTCTTCCTAAGATCCAACCTAAAATTCCCCTGGCGCAACTTAAGCCCATTCCCCCTCGTCCTGTCACCAGGCACGTGGGAGAACAGACCAACCGCCACCTCGCTACAGCCTCCTTTCAGGTACCTGTAGAGAGCGATAAGGTCACCCCTGAGCCTCCTTTTCTCCAGGCTGAACAATCCCAGCTCCCTCAGCCACTCCTCGTAGGGCTTGTTCTCCAAGCCCCTCACCAGCTTCGTCGCTCTTCTCTGAACTCGCTCAAGCACCTCGATGTCCTTCTTGTAGCGAGGGGACCAAAACTGAACACAGTATTCGAGGTGCGGCCTCACCAGAGCCGAGTACAGGGGGACAATCACCTCCCTAGCCCTGCTGGTCACACTGCTTCTTATACAGGCCAGGATGCTGTTGGCCTTCATGGCCACCTGAGCACACTGCTGCCTCATATTCAGCCGACTATCAACCATCACTCCCAGGTCCTTCTCTGACAGGCAGCTCTCCAACCACTCATCTCCCAGCCTGTAGCTCTGGTTGGGGTTATTGCGCCCCAGGTGGAGGACCCGGCACTTGGCCTTGTTGAACTTCATGCAGTTGACCTCAGCCCATCGGTGCAGCCTATCCAGATCCTCCTGCAGAGTCTTCCTACCCTCGAGCAGATCGACACACGCACCTAACTTGGTGTCATCTGCAAACTTACTGAGGGTGCACTCGATCCCCCCATCCAGATCATTGATGAAGATATTAAAGAGGACCGGCCCCAGCACCGAGCCCTGGGGAACGCCACTAGCGACCGGCCTCCAACTGGATTTGACTCCATTTACCACGACTCTTTGGGCCCGGCCATCCAGCCAGTTTCTAACCCAACGAAGCGTGAGCCAGTCCAAGCCAAGAGCAGCCAGTTTCCTGAGGAGAATGCTGTGGGAAACGGTGTCAAAAGCCTTGCTGAAGTCAAGGTAGACCACATCCACAGCCTTTCCCTCTTTGTCATAGAAGGAGATCAGGTTCGTCAAGCAGGGCCTGCCTTTCATAAACCCATGCTGACTGGGCCTGATCGCCTGCTTGCCCCGCAAGTGCTGCGTGATGACTCTCAAGATAATCTGCTCCATGAGCTTCCCCAGCACTGAGGTCAAACTGACAGGCCTGTAGTTTCCCGGGTCAGTCCTCCGGCCCTTCTTGTAGATGGGAGTCACGTTTGCTAGCCGCCAGTCAACTGGGATCTCCCCCCGATAGCCAGGACTGTTGATAAATGATGGTAAGCGGCTTGGCCAGCTCCTCTGCCAGTTCTCTCAGCACCCTCGGGTGGATCCCGTCCGGCCCCATCGACTTGTGCACTTCCAAGTGCCGTACCAGGTCACCAACCATTTCTTCGTGTATAGTGAGGGCCACATCCTGCTCCCCATCCCCTTCTACCAGTTCAGGGAATTGGGTATCCAGAGAACAACCGGTATTGCCGCTAAAGACTGAGGCGAAGAAGGCATTAAGCACCTCCACCTTTTCCTCATCTCTTGTAACTAAGTTTCCCCCCGCATCCAGTAAAGGATGGAGATTCTCCTTAGTCCTCCTTTTTGTATTGATGTATTTATAAAAACATTTTCTGTTATCTTTAACGACAGTAGCCAGATTGAGCTCCAGTTGAGCTTTGGCTTTTCTAATTTTGTCCCTGCACAGCTTCGCAACATCCTGCTAGTCCTCCTTAGTGGCCTGCCCACTTTTCCAAAGATTATAAACCCTCCTTTTCCTCCTAAGCTCAAGCCACAATTCTCTGTTTAGCCAGGCTGGTCTTCTGCCCCGCCAGCTCGTCTTTGGGCACGTGGGGACAGACCGTTCCTGCGCCATTAAGATTTCCCTCTTGAAGAGCGCCCAGCCTTCCTGGACTCCTCTGCCCTTCAGAACCGCCTCCCAAGGGACTCTACCAACCAGTGTCCTCAGCAGCACAAAGTCAGCCCTCCGGAAGTCCAATACAGCGGTTTTACTGGTCCCCTTCCTGGCCTCACCAAGAATAGAGAACTCCACCATTTCGTGGTCACTCTGCCCAAGACAGCCCCCGACAATCACATCCTCCACCAGTCCTTCTCTGTTTGTGAAGAGAAGGTCTAGCGGGGCGCCACCCCTGGTGGGCTCACTAACCAGCTGCGTCAGGAAGCTATCTTCCACGCTCTCTAGAAACCTCCTAGACTGCTTTCTCTGGGCTGTGTTGTGCTCCCAGGATATGTCAGGGAAGTTGAAGTCCCCCACGAGAACAAGGGCTGATGATTTCGCAACTTCTGTCAGCTGCCTGTAGAACTCCTCATCCGTCTCCTCATCCTGGTTCGGTGGTCTATAACAGACCCCGACCAGGACGCTAGCCTTGTTGGCCCTGCCGATCCTAACCCAGAGGGACTCGACCTTGTCATTCCCAGCCTCGAGTTCTACAACATCGAGAGACTCTCTAATATAGAGAGCCACACCACCACCCCTTCTGTGCTGCCTGTCCCTTCTGAAGAGTTTATAGCCAGTCATTGCAGCACTCCAGTCATGAGAGTGGTCCCACCATATCTCCGTGATGGCAACCAAGTCATAGCCTGCCTGTTGCACGATGGCTTGCAGCTCCTCCTGTTTGTTACCCATGCTGCGTGCATTGGTGTAGATGCACTTCAGCTGGGCCATTGCCTTATCCCCCGGCCTTGCTATTGTTCCCCCTGGCACAGCTCCAACAATCCTTGCTTCAGCCCCATCCCCCTTCTTACCTAGTTTAAAGCCCTCTCAACGAGCCCTGCCAGCTCCTGGCCCAGGATCCGTTTTCCCCTAAAAGATAGGGACCCATCTGCAGCCATCAGGCCGGGTGTCGAGTAAAGTGCCCCATGGTCGAAAAACCCAAGATTTCTGTGTTGGCACCAGCCCCTGAGCCAGTCAACACTGTTTTGGTCTCAGCTCTAAAACACTGCACCATACTGGCTGGTATGAAGACAGTTAACTCCATCCTAACTAGTATGCTAGTCCAACCCCCCAACTCAAATCAGGGTGAGCGAGCCCAGGTTGCCCAGGACCATGCCCGGGTGGGTTTTGAGTAATTCCAAAGATGACACAACCTCTCTGGGCAAACTGTGCTAGTGTTTGACCACCCACAAATTAAAAAACAAAACAAAACAAAACAAAACAAAACAACAACAACAAAAAATGGGTTACCGCTAAGCTGAGCCTGGATGTTTTTTTTTTTTTTTTTTTTTTTTTTTCACTCTTCATAGTTAGGTATTTACTCCCCTGAATCATCTTTGTGGTCCTACAATGTACTTGTTCCAGTAAGCACATGTCTATCCTGTGCAGGGGAGTCCAGTTATGGACACAGGACTGTCTGGGTGTCTCAGCAAAGCTGAAGGGAAGAATCACCTTCCTTGACCTGCTGGAAGCAGTCCTCCTAATGCAGTCCAGGGTTCTACTGGCCTTTTTTGTTGCTTGAGCCTGTTGCTGGCTCATGATCAGCTGGTCCTGGACTGCAGTCCTTTTCTGCAAAGCTTTTACTTGGTATATCAGCTTTCCTGTTTAACTGGGTACATCCTACCTGCTTTATGACAATCGTTTTTGAACTGATAACCTAATATATCTCCATTAACCTGAATTTCTTATTAAACTCCCAGTATTTTTTTTTTAATTTGGACAGTTTTTTTTTTTTTTTTTTTTTTTTTTTTTTTTTTTTTTTTTTTTTTTCACAGCCATTTAGCTCTTCCAATAAACAGCTACCAGTTTGCCAAATAGCATGTGTACGGGTTGACTATGCACATGGCTCTGAACTAGCCAGAGTGTGAATGGCTATAGTCCAGTGAAAATAAAACCCTTTTTTGAAGGAGATTCTGTGAAGAGAGTTGTGCATCGTGCTGGAAGAGGAAGAGAGGAAGGCAGGCACTACATGGAGGGAGCTTGGCAAGTCTGGAAGGACTATGTGCTGGGAGACACAGTACGTGAGTCTGTTTGAAATTATGCTTCATTGGTTACTCTGCTCACAGTACAATTTGCTAAGCTTGTTGCATATATTAATATGTATTTAACAGAACATCAGCACTCTGCTTTCACTGTTGTAAATGCTTCATTTACTCCAGAAGATGGTGCTCTCTGCATTTACTTTAGAATTTGGTGTGACAGAAACAATTTATATCCAATTCAACCTTGGCTGAGTAGTAAATTATTGAGGGTACCTTTATAATAAAAGCTGTTAAGCAGCCTTGCTCCTGAGGCTTTCACATTTGCAAATAATTTGCATAACATTTCTGCATGAGGGGTTAGAAAATGCACAGCTTCTCCAGTAATCTTACATTAATGTAACCTGATATGTTAAAGCAATCTCAGTTACTTTTCTACCACTAGACCATAAGTATAAAATTAAAAAAGACTAAATAACATTTTATTCAATGCAGTAACTGCAAGTTGACTTTTTTAACAGGAATATTTGTAAATTCCTCTGTTCTGCTATTTCTTTACGGAAGATCGGGGTCTTTGCAATAACTATTTATACATAGTTCTAAAAATATGAATATGCATTTAAGTATTGTTTCTGATATAATTTATTCAATTGTAATATTAAAACCAGTATACGAAATTATGATTTTTAGTTCAGAATTATGTCCTCAAATTTGTCACAAACTTCATATTGTAGTGTTATGTTTCTGCATTTCTAATTGATTTGATACTCCTGCACAATTAAAAGCAGGAGAAATTTTTGGCTTTGTCTTTCTTTTTAGCATGTTTCCACAGAAGACTCTGATACAGCTTGAAAAACTATCTAACATAACCACATGTTTTATGCCCATACTAGCCTGTGAAATATTGCAGGTAGTCCACTTTTGAGCATGGTCTCAGAACAAGTGATAAGCTGAGCCTGAAATACATAGGACTGCTATGTTGAACTCTTCCTGATCAGGCTGTCAGGTACAGGTATGTCTTTACTGTTTGGTTGGCAGTTTTGATATAGATGATGAGATTGTTCCATGTATGAGGTTTTGGTGAGAACACACAAGAATGTGGGAGGAGTAGTCAGAAAATTTGAGGAAGGAACATATAAAGTAGCAAAAGGGATGCATGTGTTACAGGCTGAGATTACAGGACAGTTGAGATTGGAAGGGAATCTGTTTAAACCATCTGGTCCAACCCACTGTTCAGAAGAGGTTTAACTTTGATGTTGGAATTGTATTCAGAATACCCATTTGGGTTATTCTGAATTTGGGTTAACAGTGAACCTCAAAGCTTTGTTCTCTAATTCACCTGGTAGTGATGATGCTGGGGCTTCATAAGCTATCTTCAGAATAGTCCCCTTTAAAAACAAGGTAAAGCATCACATAAATTCAGTCTAAAGCTCTAATGGAGATTCTCAGTTCCTTGCTTATTAGCTATCAGTATGTTTACTTTTAAAAGCTTTCCAAGGTTCCACTAGATTTAAAGATCTGTTTCTAGCCTGCCATTTTATTGTTTTTACAAGCTTCCCAAAGTTTAGATGCATGACATCATACTCATGGTCAGGGTTAGCATCTCATCATGTACAATTTGAATTGTTTGACATGTCATAATGTATATAAAAAATGGCCAGATAAGACTATTTCCAAAAAATAATTTCAGTGTTAATAATACTAATTTGAGGAATTAGAAATAGAGTGAGTGCGTTGAGGAAGTTATACGTGACATTTGAGAGGTTGGAGAAAAACAATGCTAAGCACTTTAGAAAGCTGGAAAATGATTTATGATGGTTTGAATGATTTGAGAAAGACTTTTGTATTTAGTTTTGAACTTTCCACAGCTGCTAATTCTGATTGTGTTGTGACATTGCTTTCATCAGTACTTTACTAAGTTGCCTTATTAGTGGAAAGTGATTTCTAAAAGTACTCCACGCTCCGCCATGTGTGTTTCAGGAACCCAAAATAACTCAAAGGTATGTGCTAACTAAGGATGAGTAAACATTATTGAATTAAATGTTGAATTATCTTCCAGGTTGAACTAATGGTTGTACTTTTTCTCTTACATTACTGTAAAGCAAAGATAAGTCTAATGATATCTATTAAATATTTTCTGGTTTTCCTCATCTTCCTCTTCACTTTAAGTAATTTTCCTTTTTTTTTTTTTTTTTTTTTTTTTTTTTTTTTTTTCTACATGGTTAATTTGATTTGAAAAATGAACACCTTTTCTGTCTAGACCAGATTACATATTTTATTAAGATTTGCAAAGCACTTACACACTTGAGATTGAATGTATCAGTCATTTTTCAGATTTTATAAAGCAATTAAACCAAGACGTTTCAGAACATCCCTTCTGGTGTTTTTGTTTGTTTGTTTGTTTGTTTGTTTGTTTTTGACAGTAAATAGGAAATTATATTTTATTTTACACAGGAAAAAGATTTCCTAATTTGGAAGGTTTTGTTTGTTTGTTTGTTTGTTTGTTTTTAAGTATGTGACTCTTAATTACTCCTACTCAAAAATAAACCTTTAGAAATGAATGAATCATAAATATAAATAGTTATTAGAGCACTAAACATTTCCTAACCTTGGTTAGCAATAAACCTACTAACTCGCATAATCTATTTACTGGCATAATCTATCTTCTCCATCTTTTTATTTAATGAGAGGAAGAACAACAATTCAGTAAGAACTGAATAAATGCTATAATTGTAAGAATAAATTTCTATAATAGGTGTAGAAAGCTTTTTTGGGACAGTGAAAATAAATTAATGTAATGTTTATGTTATCGATCATAATGATTCACTTTTCTAGTAATTAAAACTAATGCTCTGGATTTAGGGAAAAAAAAAAAAAAAGAAAAAAAAAAGAAAAAAAGCCACATTACATTAGATAGAACAAAGATAATTCATGAATTTCATTTGGCCTTCCACATTAACCTTAAACTTTCGGATCTTCCCAGATTCCTACAGCATAATTGTGGAAAAAATGAGACAAAACCATTTAAAAATGTTATCTTCTGAAAAGTACATGTTTCATGAAATAGCAGTTAAAATAGCTATGAGATGAAATCAGATATTGCTTGAATGACCTTTTTTAATGCATTTTTGTTATCAAATTAGCCATCTGTAGATAGACAAAATAGCAAGGCAAGTCAATCAGAGGAACTATTGCATATATCTTACTTTATTGTATTTAACCCTTTAGTGGTGCATAGAGAAGTGTTTTGGAGAAGCATCACAAACTGATTCAATATGCTGCATTAAAATCTGATTAAAATACTTCTAAATAGCTACCAGATACTGTGAAAGTGTACCACATAATTTTTTCATAATGATTTGATGAACAAGTATTGACATTTAATTTTCTTTCTCTTGTTCCTCTCCTCTTCAATCTTGGACACCCAATATTACTTTTATTAACTTTGCTCATCCTTACATCAGTCAGTCTGAACATTATGCAAATGTAGCCAGGTTGTAGCTCCTGAAATGGCATGCTTGCAAGTTGTTTTGCCATTAACTTTCCATTAAGGTTATGTAACATTTTCTCCAACAAAACCATGTTTTATTTGGAAAATAGTCTTTTGCTGAACTTTAGGGAGATGAGTCTTCCTGCAAATTGTAAATCAGAAATTTGAAATTATTTTGAAGATGTTGCTGTGGTGCTTTTCTTCTTGTGCCATGACAATATCAGAGAGTCACAAAATGGTTGTGACAATCCCTCTCTCTGTTGGATTGAGATTTAAATCTGGCATTCCTATGAAGTACCCATTCCTTCTTGTGGAATCCTGTTTTTCAAACGGCCATCTTTAAAATTGAGATAATTACAGAATAAAAGCTTTGAGTATGTTATGGTCTATTCCAATGGTCTGTCCTCTCTGGACTTGCTGTATCTTTCATGAAAGATGACTGTTCAGACATTTGTTCTCTGATACTATATTTTGTGCATGCAAATATGATTTTGTTCAGTATTTTGATTCATATTAAGTTTCAGTAAATCATTACAGTTTTTTATTTTTTATTTTTTCATAAATACTATCTACTTCACTAATTATTACCCTTTCTTCTACATATAGCTGCATCTTACTTTAAAACAACATCTAGTCTTTCAAATAGTGATTAATTTTCCTTTCTTTCTAAGCCCACGAAGTGGATCTGTGAAGTCCATCTGCAAATGCAAATTTTTGCTACTCCTTTATTCTTTTCTTTAATACTTTGAATACTAGTAGTGACACGACCCCCACTGGCAGAACTCTAGTGGACACAACCCTCCAAGATAACAAAAAATATTGATCAATGTTTTTGACTGTTTTCATAACTAATTCTGTGCTGAGCTTTTAAGAATTTTCATTTAAAATGTATCACTGTAACATCCATGTGAAATATTCACAATATAGGATGAAAATATTATTTGAAATATACTATTTCTTCCCAAACCATGAAGTTTTATTACTTCAGTAGTTTCCTACTGGAAGGCTGTTAAATTGTTAAACTGAGTGGTTTACAGTTTCTTGCATCTTTTCCTCAATACATTTGTCTTTTTCTAGACACACCTCTTGTTTATTCTAAAACGTAGCTGTTAACAGCTCTAAGACAATCTCCATAGGTTTGCAGTGCATTTTTTTTTTTTTTTTTTTTTAGTATTTTTATGGCTTCCAGCTGTTTTGAGAGAATTTTCTTTAAACTAAGGAGTATCTATACTATTATTTCACTATTCTAGTGTATGTGTTTACTTCTTTATTCCTGTCTGTTGCATCAGTCTTCTGTTCTGTATGTTTGTTAGTTAGATTCAGTCACAAAAAGGACTGATGCAATAGAGAGTATTTTTAAACATAGGTCCTGTAATCAGTGAATGAGGCACGTTCCAGAGTCAAGCCCATAGTCACAGCTTCCCCCAAAGGAAGATTTTGTTTTGCAATATTTTTAAATATCTACCCTTCTTTCACAAAGCTTTTGTCCTGTCCTTCTATTCCAGCCTTTGCCCAGATCTTTCTAGCTTTTTACTGTCATGTTTTGAACTGTAGTTCAAATTTTCAGTCTTTCTTTCTTTCTCTGAGGCACATGTCCATGCTGTCTCTGCTAATAAAAAGTCTGAAGGAGTCTCTGGAGAAATACTTTTTTGACTACTATGAATACTGGTGACCAAGCATGTCTTCAGAGGAGCTCGTTTCAGCTGGTAGCATCTCCCTGATGTTAGATGAGCGCTGATAAAATTCCTGTATCTTTAAAGGCTAAATCTATGCTTCTAAGCTCTTTTACTTCTGCTTGTTGACTGATTTGCTTCCCCAGAGCTTCCACATAGGGAAAAAAGAGAAGGTAGAATTAGAAATTCATTGTGAAAAAACTATCCACCCCTCATCTGGGCAAGGTAAAACCTCAGCTGATCATCAAGGGGAAGAACTCTCAGCTGTATTGATAATATTAATTTGTAGTGATCTAATGAATCTTTTTCATAACTGAAACAAAAGAAGAAATATACTAAGTGCTTCAAAAATTTTATATAGTCTGTCGTCGGTTTTCTGGTTTTCTGTCCCTACTGAATTATTGACTAATGTTTTCATTGGATTTAGTCTACTACTGAGGAGTTATCAGATATTTGTCACCCTGTGAATCTTTTGAGGAACATACAAGGTCAATGCTGTGCATTTAGGCCAGCAACACAGGAAAAATGTCATAAACACAGTCATAGCAGTAAGGCTCAAAACAACAAGGTACATTCAATAGCAAAGTTTCAGTAAAACTGTTATAAACCAGATGTTGTGTCATCGCTCACATAAAGTTTCAGGCTTTTGAGTTTCAGGCACTCCACAGCAAACTGGCAGCTTTAATCAATAAGTACAGTAAGTAAGATTGACCAGTCTGTTCCTACTGTGGAGTTATTGCCATGTTATTTTATTCAAAACCCAAACAAATATTTTCATTTGAAGAGGAATTTTATGTCTCTTGTTCAAGGTATTGTGGTCTCAGTATTGATACTTTAAACAATATTGGTCAGTTCTCAATTAACAAGAAATATTAGTATTTTTAACTCTTTCTTCAATAACAGCAGTGGAAATCTTACTGAAACAAGGGAATAAGGCTTCTATTACTAATTTTCAAGGTGGTTCCAAATCACTAAGTCCTCGTGTATTTTCTGTCCTGTTTTTAAACACCAGTCAAAACATGATTGACAGTAAGTTGCAGTAAATGGCACCAGACAATGTTCTCTCTGTAATTTAATAATTAAGTTTGTTAAATATAAGGTTCAGTGATACCTGAAGCTAAAAGAAAATGGAGTGGGATTCAGCTCAAAATTCAGACAAAGAAAGTTGGACGTCTGAGATCAATGTAACCTGCAGTGGTATTCAGCTGCCACCTACCGAGTCACATTTTGGACTGGTTGTACTCTCAAATCTGTATCATTTGCTGTCTCCAGTGTTGCATATGCATAAAATTTTGCAATTTTTTGATTTTTAAAATGATTTGCTACAATTTCTGAGATAACTAAGCTTTAGTTTGTACTGGTGGGTTTTTATTTGAGAGTTTAAATGTTGTTTTTAATCAAGCCTGTAATACTTACATCACATCCACACCAGGGAGCATGTTTTAGTCTGTCTTTCATAGAATATTGGCTTTTTCTTAAAGGACAAAAGCAAATATGTTTTACAGTAAATCCATCTGTATACAGATGGATAAAAAGCTCATAAACAAATGGCTCTCTGCCAGTGAAACCACTGAATTTCACAGAGGTTTAAGCAGGATTTCCTGGAGGGAGATAGATTCTATAACCCACCCCCCCCACCACCCCCACCACCCCTTTTTTTTTTTTTAACATGAAAATAATTTCATGAAAACATTAGGCTAAAACATTTCTCTGGCTAAGGTAAATAATTCCACGTGTTTACCGGAACTGATACTCTATAAAAAACTTTGCAGCTGCTATTAAGTTCAATTTTATTCCTCATCTGTTCTGGAGCCCTTTCTCAACCTCAGCACTTCTTTGGGCCTAGCAGCCTGGCTGTTTATCTGCTATCATCAGAAAACAAGACAGTCTTTTTTATACATCATAATGCTGTAATGTATTCCTAATAGGTTACATTTGCTCTGGTACAAATCAGAGGGCAAAGAACAGGCAGTTTCTGTAACCACGAGGGCTGGGAATGAGAACAAAAGTGTACAGGTAATTTGATGAGCATTTTACCATTGCTCTCAATATCTTGGCACTCTGAGGATTTGTGAAATTCCATTGTATGTGGGAAGTTTGTCAAGAACAGCTCTTTGTAACGTGACTTCTTTCAATAGTGTATTCAATGTAATATCGTGCATATCATCCATCTTGAAATGGGTAAAAAATCCAATTGAATTTTCATTAGGAGACAGCATGCAAAGACCTACCCAAAGAGTGTTTATCTCACGGTAGTAACTCATGCATTCAGTTTTTCTGTAATGTTGACATTAAGACCTCAGACTTGCTGGTAACCTTATAATGTTGTGTAATCAGTAGCTTTCTTTTATACTCTGAGTTAAGTATATTACTGGGGGAGTTGTGAATATTTAAGTATACTTTATATTTCCTTATATGCTTTAAGTAAAATATTTGAACTCTGAATTATTATATTAGCTGTCATAGGAAAATGAAATAGCAGATGAAATACCTTAAAGTTGAGGATACAAGAATAGATAATTAGGAAAAAACCCACCCCTGTTCTTCAACACTTTGAGAAATAAATCCAAACAGAAGTTATGGCACATAATCTAATAATAATTTAAAAAACATTATAAAAGAGTAAAATAATAATTTCATATTTACAAATCCATTGCTTTTACCTTGGAAAAATGCTTACATTCTGTTTTTCCTTTTTATACATGTTTTGTTTAACATCAATAATTTAAGTATATAGTATAAACATTTGGGTAAAGATGAGGAAGACAATTGTTGTTATTCTCATACTCATTCAGTATCTGAATAAGAAACCAAAAAAGTAAAAAGAAAAAGCAGATGCTGTCTTCTGACTTTACAGACCTGGTAGTAGAAATGACTTATTCAGGAACTAGGTTTATGTTGTGTCTTTGGGGTTTGGATTTTCTCCTGTAGTAATCACAGACTCTTTTGTGATTTGGGAATCACAAGGTTGTGCCATTCAACCTTGATACTAGAGTTGTACAAGTTACGTAGGAATAACAGAGAAGGTTGTACAGGAGTGATACTATGAAAGGGGCAAAATGTAAACTATATACTTATGCTGCTTCTTTTCTAATGGATTCAAAATCTGTACATATGTAAGAAGAGGGCAGGATTGTTATTGATCAAGAGTATGTCAGCTGTAACAAATGGTTATGGAAGTACAGGAAAGCTATGCAAATAAAGAACACAGGCATTTTTAATAAACTCCAAACAACGTGGGTAAATGTTACCTAACTATGTGATGAAAAGGCAATTTTTTTTTCAAAAGCACAAAATACTTAATTAGAGAACCATTCTGAGACAGCAAAATGTATTCTTAGGAGGAATGTAACAAAATAGATACCCTTCAAAATGTAGGTGTCATGTCTAAACAAAAGAAGAAAGACAAACTTCTAAAAGATGTATAATCATGTTGGGGGTGGTATGGGGCACACTGAAGAGTATGTTGTTAAGAGGCATAAAAGCTAAAAATATAGGTTTCTTCAAACACATTCTAGACAGAAAAGTATGACCATGGTGCAAAAAGGCATTTAAGACCATGGTGGAATTGATACATCTCTTTGGTCATTTTTTACCTTGAGTCTCAAAACATTTTCAGAGCAGAGAGATAATTCTAACTGAGGAAGATCTCATGTGAATTTAAGAAGATTTTAGAACAAAATTGTGAATATTAATAAAACAGTGACAGTAGATTGTACTTGGTAAGACTGATACAGGATAAATGCTGATGCTGCACAGGATAAATAGAAATTTTAGTGAAGAATAACCTCTTTGACCAAATGTGTAACAATCTGTTTGAGAGAAGTCAGCAAACTGTGAATCACAAATCTGATATTGCCGTTGGAAGTCAGTTAGATATGGATAATACTGTTTAATAATAGGTATATGATTTTTTCAATTAGTTTTACCCAACAAGCCTTGTAGTGTTTTCTTATCCTATGTCAACCTCTTTTCCACAAGAATAACATGTTATAAAACTACAGATAGGTGATAAAGATGTTAATAATATGTGGTCCCTTTCCACAACAGATGAAGGAGATCTCTGTGTTGCAAAGAAAATTTTGAAGTTCAATATATTCATAAATGATCTGAAATTTATTGCTGAAATAATTTTATAGAAAGAAGTGGTACCACCTCTGGGTAAACCAAATAACTGGTGAAATTCAGTTTTATTAACATCATTTTAAAGTTCATAGATTAAAAAAATGTCCAACTTTGCACACGTTGATGGCTTTTATTACTTAGAAAAGAAATACAGAAACCACCATAGACTGTAGTCCAAAATCTTTTTTCACTGTTAGCAGTGATGAAAAAACAAATAGAGTATTATGAATATTAATGCAAGTGTTGGATGACAAATCAAAACCAGTTTCTGTTTGCATCTGTGGTGGTTTCACACTGATGGGTTTCACACTCTGCTCCCGATCCACCTGGGGTCCCTCCTACGGGATGTCATCCTTCGTGAGCTGATTCTATGTGGACTTCCCACAGGGAGCAACTCTTCAAGAACTGCTCCAACATGGGTCCGTACCACGGGGTCCATCCATTAGGAGGAAACTGCCCCAGCACACATCTCCAATGGGCAGCAGCTCCCCCCAGACCCCCTGCTCCTGCGTTGGCTCCTCTCCATGGGCTGCAGCTCTGGCCTGGGGCCTGCTCCTGTGGGGGCTCTCCATGGGCAACAGCCTCCTCCAAACCACATCCACCTGCTCTACCGGGGGCTCCTCCACGGGCTGCAGCATGGAGATCTGCTCTGTGTGGGACCCATGGGCTGCAGGGGGACAGCCTGCTCCCCCAGGGGCCTCTCCGCAGGACGCAGGGGAACTGCTGCTGTGTGCCTGGAGCACCTTCTGCCCTCCTTCTGCACTGACCTTGGGGTCTGCAGGGATGGTTCTCACTCCTTGCTCTCCCAGCTGCTCTTTTCTTTAAATCCCAGCAGGTTTTCCTTAAGTCTGCTCTCCCAGCGGCCCAACCAGCCTTGTTCCCTGGCTCAGCTCTGGACAGCAGTGGGTTCCTTTTGGAGCCAGCTGGAGCTGGCTCTGATCTGACGTGTAGGGAAGAGGCTGGGCTCCACTCACACAAGCCACCCCTGCAGCACCCTGCTGCCAAAACCTTACCATGTAAACCCAATACAGCATTACGGGAAAAAAAGTGCAATTAGTAAGGCAAAGATTAGACAATAGACATTTTCAGAGAAATGAACTGGTTTTCACATAAAAGTTTAAGCATTCTTTAGTTTGAAAAGAGTGGTATAAGTATAATGTGGATCAATAAATTAATAAATGTTTTAAACACTGAATAGTCATGTATAGTTCTGACATCATATTTTTTAATTTTTCAAAGATTAATTAAAAGAAAAGTCTGATATTCAAATGACAGTTGAGATCACCTAGAATGACAAATCTCTTCATGTCATGTATACTCAGTTAAATCAATGTGCTGTCTGCAATTGGATACCATTTGCCTTTATGAAACTGATGTAATAGCAATTCTGATGCAAAGACATAATAATTAGGTTTGGGGCTCTTATGTTCCTTTATTGTTATTTATGCTTTATATGAATGTATGAAAATTTTATTTGTTTAAGAGTATGAGAAAACTTTACATTCTGTGTGAATCTTTTCAATATGCTTAATTTCTGATTCAGCTTCTTTCTTTGATTTATGATAATGTGCTGAATTCTGGTGAAATACAGTATTTTAATCTCATTACTTGTGTCTCACATTCTTGCTTTGCATAAATGATATCATCTCTGTTCTTCAGTGTTCTGGTCATTCTTTCTATGTTTCAGTGTTCATCACCTCATTGTCAGTCTTTTCTTCATGAATTTCTATTTATCACCCTAATCTCTTTCTTCTTCTAACTTCATCCTTCCCCTTACCTTTCCTATTTTTTTTTCTCTTTTTTTTTTTTTTTTTTTTTTTTTTCTCCCATTCATTTAATTCTTTAAGGTATTAAATATTTAACAAGCTAGGACTGGTTCTCATCAATATATGTAAAGGGTTTATGATCTGTCTTTAAAAGATTTAGCCTGCCAGTAATGGTGTGGTTCTGAGTCTAAAGTTTGAAATCTTTCTGTTTCACTAAGTGTTAAGCCTATATATGAGTACAGTGCTACTTAGTGAAGCTGTTTCATTGGGAAGAGGAAACAGTAATGTCTTTGGTATCAGATTCCTTTTGATTGCTTTGGCCTAGACTGGGGCAGTAAAGTTCTTTTAAAATTTAACTCAGAAAATTTACTAAACATCTTGTTTATCAAATATACCTGCATTTTGCTCTTTAGAGCATACATGAAATTTAATTGTTGAGTCACTTAGAATTTTTTGCAGGTATATATATATATGTATATATATTTCCAAATAAACACAACAGTACAGTTTGAAACCTGAGTTTATGCACTCAGAAAACAGGACTTGTAGAAGCTTTACAAAAATAAATAAATAAATCTTCTTCAGACCTTGACTTCAGCAGGCTTCTACAGCGGAAAAAGACAACCAAACTTTGTCTGTTTTTGCCTCAAGTGAATTAACCTTTCTAACAAAACAGAGAAATCTGTTAGAATAAAAATTTGCTTTGCCTTTTGTAGATAACAAAAGATGGAAAACAAGAAATCAAAGACAAGCATATGATGGACTCTTCAGAAGGAGCAATACACAGAGCTATTGTTTTTACAAGGAAGTCCCCAAAGAAAAGAAACATAATTCATTGCTGAACAGGCACTGTGATGAGCTGTAGCATATTCATAGTTTTTCACCAAAGCTGCAGTTTCATAACAGAGTTGTTTAAGCACTGTGTAAAACACTTTCTGTGTTTTTTACATACATGCTTTTTTTTTTTTTTTCCATAATGCAAAGTTACAGATTTGGTAAGTTTTTGGACTGGGGATTGGCAGAAAGGACAGTTGGGGAAAAAAAAAAATGAATTTCTGAAGGTCAGTAAAGAGAAGATCTTGTGTGTGAGCATGCTTGGGTCTGACTGCCAGAAATTGTAGGGAATCTCTAACGTTAGAAATGAAAAGGAGCCTGCTGGGAGAGGTGCAAATGAAGTAGAGAGACAATATTAGGCTATCATCTTCAGTTCTTCAGACTATGAAGAATCTTTCCAGCTACAGCTGCTGCTTGTCTTATGAAAGATAACAGCTGCCTTGCAAGGAAAGAATGAGGGATTTTTTCTCTTAGGCATGGTGATTGTTTTTGTAGTGAATATTTGGCTTGCTCAGAGGTTAAATATGAAAAAATGATCTGTCAACTGGTCCATGTGGCATAGAAGTTCCCCTACAAAAGTATTACTGGTCAGATACATCAAGACAGCTTTAATACCCATAACTGTTCTTAAATTTCATTACTTACCCAGATCTATTGCAGAAACATAACCTGTAAAGTTGCCTATAGAGGCGTCATTGTACAACTGTAGTCAAACATAAGTTTCCTATATGTGGATAGGATTTTATTGGGCATGTCAAAGTTTTCAAAATCTATCTTGGCACTAAGGAAAAGCATACAAGAATGGGGTTTAATATTTAAGTATAAGATACTTGACATGCAAGTAGAACTTTGACACTTAAATGCAGAAAATAATATTTCTAGCCTACATAAAGGTAAATCCATGCATATCTAGAAATATAAAATGTCAGTCCTGAAAGAGTAATTTAAATAAAATTAGAGGAAACTTTTTTGAAATGTGCTCTAGTTTTATTTTTAGTGTTAAGACTATACCAATTAAAATGAGCATATTCCTAAGGGTTATAATTACATGCAGGATATATGGTAAAAGTTCCTGTCCTAAATAATCAGATAGAATAAACTGATGAGCAGATCTCATGGCTCCCTTGGAACAGAAGGAAAAAATACATATAATGACTAAATGATAGAATACTTGAGATGAAATGTGGACCCTTAGCACTGCAAACTGTATGGCTAATATTTTATGGGTATGGTTTTTGTGAATGGCCGGGGTTGTCTTTCTTGAAGGGGCTTGTATTTTCTGGAATTATTATTTTTACTATATGTCCTCTGGTCTGAAGTTAGTTTAAGGCAAATGTATATCAGTGATATATGCTGTAGCTCCCCTATTATTAAACTGAAATAATTTAATAATTCTCAGAAAATACGTAAGATTTTTACAGATTTCATTTGATGGAAAAAGGGCTGGTTCGAACACCTTGCTGTGGTGTTCATCTTGCTGAAGTCCCTGAGTGGTTTTTCCTGTGCGATGTTACCTGGAAGGAAAGGTGTGAAGAGGAAGCTTTGATCCAGCAGTGCTTCAGAGCTCCTTGATCTCTCCCCATTTACATATAGGACCACCTGCCTTGAGTTTACAACTCATGGAGGATTTAGGAAGTTATTTGAGGGAGATTTGTTCTCTCTTCATCTTTTCTGATAAAGCTTTTTCATGATTTGTAGATAAATAGCTGAAAACATGAAGATGGCAGACTGCATTCTTTACGTGACGGCTTAACACATCTTGGTAAGCACATCCAAGAATAACAGCAACAATCTTCTCCTTATTCCTTCCCTACAATAGGAAGTTTTATTGTATATCTTCATATTTTTTTATTTTCGTTTTTCTTCTGGGTTTTGTTGTCATGATGACAAACAAGCTCAAATATGACATCTTCCAGTACAAACTATCCTATTTAAAAGCTCTAAAAATATTTTATGCAAAATCTGTGTTAGTTTCATGTGCTGAATGGAGAAGGAACATGTTTTTTTACCGATGTTGAGCTGTTCATTCCATCTACCATGATGCTTTTAAAGTGAATTCCCTGGCTTTGAATGACATTTCTTGCGGAAGCCAGGCACTTTACATAAGCTTTGGTTCTTCACCTAGGACATAGCATCATACAGTCTTTTAGGTGATTTAGATGTAACTTCGTTTTCACACACAAATGAATGTGTTGAGCCAGATGGAATAACTGAGACCCAGGTGCTTAAAATAATATTTAAGCATTTTTAGGAGAAGAAACTGATTAAGGCAACAGATTGCAGTGAAATGCAGACTATAGTGATTAGCTTCATAGTCATTTTAAAAGAACTTTTGGATGCTCTCTGCAAGATGTTTAATAGAGATGCCCAATCCAGTGAGATAATTCAGATTCCGCCTTTGTAGTTAGCAGTGAAGAACAGGGAAGTCTGGGTCCTTCTGTTGGACTGTTACTCAGCATACTCTTTCCAACTTGTAAAATAGAATTCTGAAACAATACTAATTTTTCTGGCTGCTGAGTGCTGGGAAGGCCTGACACAAACCTGCATGAAAGGCTGGTGAGTGTGTTTGAGGTTATGTTTTCTTTATTTAATTCTGCCAAGGTGTATATTACGCTGAAAGGGGCACTGGTGGACATAGGTAGGAGGCAGGCTGCCTGTTTGACTTGTTCTGAGTGCTTTCTTCTGAGTCAGCCTGTAGCCTTCTCCCAAAAGGGGAGGGAGGTGGGGATTGATGAGCTGTTGATGCTCCAGGCACAGAGGTTAGTGATACAATAAGCAGCAAGGCTGCAGCATAAATGAAGACTAAGAGAATTGCTGGGAATTGAGCTGGGAATGGAGGAACTTCATTGTTGATGGAAGAAAAAAAGGAAGACATCTTTCTAAACAACAACAACAAAAACAAAAACAACAGCAAAAAAAACTACCAAGTTCAACAATACAAATAATGCTGCCTGACAATTTAATGAAGAGCTGCAATTAGAATTCTGACTTTGATTTCCTTCATTTGGAGGGATTTTGGAGTCATGAATTAAAGTTCTTTCCTGAAGTCCTGAGAGGAGCTCAAAAAGAAGAGTTCTTCAGCTATGTCATAAATAAAACCTTCAGAATATCTCTTTGTATGGCTTGTGAACAAATGATTTAAAGTTGAACTGTAATTATAATCGGACCTTAAACCTGAACTGCAAATTGCAGACATTTTTGCAGGAACTAAAAGTTAAAGCAGGCATCTTTTTATTTGTAAATCTGGAATTTTGGTTCAGATAAAAGTTTTCTTCTCAGTAAATGATATTGATTTTGAGGTTTAGTTTCAATCTCTACTGGGACAGTTGAAATAACATGAATGAAATCTCTTGTAGTTTAAGGAGGCCTCACATGTTGGCCTGTACTCATCTGTTTTGAGTGGAGGACAAATTACATTTCAGAAAAGTGTGTGCCTAACCTAGAACAACAAAAAATCTATACAGGTTTCCAGTTTGTGGATATACAAAAGGATTTTTTAAATGAAGACTGATTTTTAGCAATTTAGGACACAAATGGAATCCTGAAAACCATCAATCCTTATGCAGTAGAATTCATTCCCAAAAGTGCATTCCCAAAAGCTATGCATGCTTTTGTAAGGTAAGGGACATTTTTCATTTTTTTGTAGGCCAAATGCAAATTTTGATATAATAGCTCTCAGCTAGTTAACTCTTTCAAAATGCATTGCCAACAGAATAAATCTACAAAATAATAATGAACAACTGTGCCATTTCTTTCCCAGATTGTAATGTAAAAGTATAAACTTTTCATGGTTATGCATATGAATATGCCTTTATAAAGTGCTATGAGCACTATATGAATATGCCTTTATAAAGTGCTATGAGCAATGTGATTTGATCAAACATTTGTAATTCTTTTCCTGAGCCATTGCCTATTTTAAGAATCCATGTTAATTCATTCCACTGATTACTGTGGTCTTATTATGGTCTTATATGTGGCCGTTCAGGTTAGACAACCCCTGCCGCCCCCCCCCCCCCCCACCCCCCCACCCCCCCTTTAGCCATACATTTATTTCATGAAATAAAGAAAAGTAGAGGGAAAGATTACAGACACAAATTTACAAAAGTGGATGAAAGGATATCTTTCACTTAATACCAGTCTGGGAAGATTGGCTGCTTTATATCTTATTAACAGGGCTCATCAAATAGTGCAGGCAAGGTAATATTTGTTCAAGTACAAATTGCATTTACCCCTTTACAATTTTATTAATCATCATGATCATAAGACTGTATTCTTGATCTCCAAATTCATTGCTGAATAAATAATCTTACATAATGGTGCCATTATTCAAAGGCAATATGGATTTTATTGAGATTTTACAAGAGCCAAGGGCTTTCTGGGATATCAAATGAAAAAATAGCCTCTTGTTAGTGAAAAGTGATGGGGAAACTAAGATTTTCAGATAACCTTCAAAGTCTAGAATATAGCAGAAGAAGATAGCAGAATGCTTTTTGTAAGAAAATTTTCTTACAAAGCAAAAATCCCCAAATCTTCAGTTATTTACCTAGATTTGTAAATGTTCCATGAGGATCTCCATTCTTAGAGGATAACATTACAGTAAATTGTATTTCTGTAAGGTAAAATTAGGAAAGATAACAAATGGGCAGTGAATTCTCTACTGAATGAAGGTGTGCTTTAAAGATAACTTTATAAGTACATAAATAGAAATATAGCAGCCAATTTTTCTTTGATGTATTTTAGGGGAAATTCATATCCAGTTTTTTGTCTACTGTTATTTCATTTTCTTTCACTCTTACTGCTTTTCATTTTTTCAGAGAAAAAATTACTTTTTCCTACTTGTTTCCCCCAAGCAAGGTAGTATATGTATTTCACATGATGATTGTCATTGTTTCCTTATTTCTAAATTTATTATAGCTACTTAAGTATGTCATTTTTGACAATGTGTATGCCTTGTCTACAAATTCAAAATTGTTCATTTATTTGATGTGCACATGCAGCTAATGCTTCCATGTGAGAATATATAAAAAAATAAAAATTAAAAAATGGAGCAGGCACTACCCTTTTCCTGCAACAACTGTATCAGCAAAATGGAATAAGGGTAGCAACAGTTTCAGTGCTCAGCCTGTTTGTTTCTGGATGGTCCATGACGTACCCTTCTCCCTTGCCTTCCTAATTTCATGTTAAAATGATACCTAACTCCAGCAATTCTTCTGCACCTTCTCATCCAAAGTATGATATAAAAGGATCCTTTTGTTTATCAACTCAGCCATTAAAATGGGTGATCTTTGAGCAGTTACAGCAGAACTGTTATATAGATATCACAGAATCACAGAATTGTAGGGGTTGGAAGGGACCTCAAGAGATCATTGGCTTCAACCCCCTGCCAAAGCAGTTTCCCTAGAGCAGGTTGCCCAGGTAGGTGTCCAGACAGGCCTTGGATATCTTCAGAGAAGGAGACTCCACAACCTCTCTGGGCAGCCTGTTCCAGTGCCCTGTCACCTTCACCATGAAGAAGTTCTTTCACATTTTGGTGTGGAACTTCCTATGATACATTTTGTGGCCATTGTCCCTTGTCCTGTCCCCACAAACCACTGAAAAGAGGTTGGCCAAATCCCACTGTCTCCCACACTTAAGGTATTCGTAAACATTGATAAAATCCCCTCTCAGTCTTCTCATGGCAGAACAGACCCAGGTCTCTCAGCCTTTCCTCGTAGGGGAGATGCTCCAGGCTCCATATTATGGTTGTTGCCCCCTGCTGGACTCTTTACAGGAGATCCCTGTCTTTCTTTGTATTGTGGAGCCCAGAACTGGACACAGTACTCCAGGTGAGGCCTGACCAGGGCAGAGTAGAGGGGGAAGATCACCTCCCTTGACCTGCAGGCCACTCTCCTTTTAATGCATGCCAGGATCCCACTGGCTTTCTTGGCCACCGGGGCACACTGCTGGCTCATGGCCAACCTGTCGTCCACCAGGACCCCCAGGTCCTTCTCCACAGAGCTCCTCCCCAGCCTGTATTGATACATGCAGTTGTTCCTTCCCAGGTGCAGGACTCTACACTTGCTCTTGTTAAACCTCATTTGGTTTCTTCCTGCAGAGCTGTCCAGCCTGTCCAGGTCTTGCTGCAAGGCAGCACAACCTTCTGGTGTCGACCACTCCAGCTTTGTATCATTGGCGTACTTGCTGAGGGTGGACATTCTTCCCTCATCAAGGTCGTCAATGAAGACGTTGAACAAGACCGGACCCAGCACCAGCCCCTGGGGAACACCGTTAGTCACAGGTCTCCAGCCAGACTCTGCGCTGCTGATCACCACCCTCTGATCTCAGCCATTCAGCCAGTTCTCAACCCACCTTGCTGTCCACTTGTATGTCCCACACTTGCTCAGCTTTGCTAGCAGGATGTCATGGGAGATGGTATCAAAAGCCTTAACTAAAGTCAAGGTAGATGACATCCACTGCTCTCCCCCCCCCATCTACCCAGTTGGTGATGCCTTCATAGAAGGCTATGAAGTTGGCCGAGCATGATTTCCCCTTGGTGAATCCATGCTGACTACTTCTCATAACCTTCTTCCAATTGCTTGGAGATGACATCCAGAACAAGCTGTTCCCCCTTTCCAGGGACAGAGGTGAGACTGACTGGCCTGTAGTTTCCCACATCCTCCTTCTTGCTCTTCTTGACAACCGGAGGGACCTTGGCTATCCTCCAGTCTTCAGGCACCTCTCCTGTTCTCCAGGACCTTTCAAAGATGATAGAGATGATAGAGAGTGGTTTGGCAAACACCTCTGCCAGCTCCCTCAGCACATGAGGATGCATCCCATCGGGACCCATGGATTTGTGTGCGTTGACCCCACTCAGGTGCTCCCGAACCACTCCCTCATCAAACCAGGGGGGAGATCTCTACTTCCCAGACCCTTTCTCCTCCCTCCAGGGTCGAGGAGTCCTGGGGGGGAGTCTTTGAAGCAAAGACCAAAGCAAAGAAGGCATTTGGTATCTCAGCCTTCTCAGCGTCCCTACCAGGACACCCCCCTCATTCAGTAGGGCACCCAAGATTGATTTCTTTCAATCAGGGCAGCTGGATCCTGAAAAGTTGTGAAAAACTCATATCCAAAACCCCATACCTTAACTTTAGGTATGGTAAGGCCAGCAAATTCTCCAAATTAGTTGCATGATAGAAGGAAAGATGCTGTGGTCATAATGAGTGCTGTCTGGTACATCTTTGACTCTACCATCTCTCTTCAGAATTCACAGCATCTTTTTTTTCATAGCTGAGTTTGCATGCACTCAAGAAAAAAAGAAGCATAAACATTTGCAGTGTGTATGAACAGCCCTAATGGACAAAGTTTGAGTTTATGCATGCAAAATGTATGTATGCCTATAACAGGACAGATTACTGCTGCATGTTGAACCAGCATTACTTCAGTGAGAGTATTTTTTACTTATTCCACCATTAGTGACCATTTCCTCAAGTTGGAGCAGCCTATAAATTTTGTTAAAAAGTCATTTGTTACATTTTTATTTTATTTAAAATTTGAGATGTTCCTGAAAAAAAGATTTGGCGGTGTTCTCAGTGTTACTTTCCCAAACACCAGTCTTTTATTGTAGTTTGATTTACTAGTATGATTCATTTATTGTTTCTGTGTCCATGACATTTATAATAAGCAATCCTTCAATGAGTTGGCAGATCTAATGACAATATCAAATTGAAATCAGTTAGAATTAATTCATTAATTAAAGAATCTATCCTAATTTGAGTTATTTTCAACAATTGTCAGAGATAGTATCTGCTGCCAGCTAATCTTGATTATTAAAACAAAATAAAAAAACACAACAGATAATGGAGAGCTGAGTAGAATTGCATTGCTTAAGGCTTGCAGCTGATCTTAAAACTAATATGAGTGTGTTGCCATTACTTCTGTCTGACATGATGTTTAGATTACATTTCCTTGTTGTAAAAAAAAAAAAAAAAAAAAAAAAAAAAAAAAAAAAGGCATCAGGGATTTTACTATATACTGATATTCATAATGCAGGTGATAGCAATGGTTCTTTCGAATTAAGTATTCATGTTCTGCATTGGGATTTATATAATGTGTTTATTCATTATATATGGACATATGTACCATTCAGCAGGCTCAAGACTGTCATGTCAGGAACAAATCCCCAGATAGCTAGAAAAAATATGGTGTTGATTAATCAGAATAAAATAGTCAAATCCCAAATTCTATATGTCTAAATATTGTTAATGTTTAAGATTCTGAACAGCCTTACATTTTCCTTTGCCAATTAGTAGTTTTCTTGGTTTTATAAAAGCCCGTTCCCCTTCTTTCCTTCCCTTTATGATACTGTTTTCTCCAATCAAAGAGTTAGGATGTTTAATTATTCAAGAACAAAAATATATTATCCAGACATATATGGAATTACAAGCTTTCTGGAATAATATACATGCAGGGATGACTTCTGCTTATGATAAATTAGTGTAATTTTGGAATAGCATCATAAGAGTAAATTATATTCCGATAGGAAGCAGCAGAATTTTTAGTAGCATTTCTCCCTCCCCCGCTACCTATCAACCCTCAGAGAAAACAAAAGACATGAATAATTTTGTAGGAAGAGGGTTCTGTTTATCCAGTAACATTTTTGCATTACAAAAACATTACTTTTTAGGTGTTTGTATATAATTACATGGTATCTGCTAGCACCACTGTAGATGCAAACACCATTATTCACAGCTCCCTGTTTTTAAAGAAAATTCCTGGAAACTGCAGTCTCATTTGATTTTGCTATGACTATGCAGATTGAAATCACTTCAAAAAAGTAATGCCAGCCAATCAAAAAGGTATATATCAGTTGTAGCTCTTCTACAATGAAGAAAATTCAACTGAAATTTTATTAACACCTGTATTTATCAATGTCTTTGTATGATATATTTTTTGCTCTATGAAACTCATGCACAGAGGTTTCAGTTACTCAATAGACTAGCTCCTGCATACTCTCTTTTGAAACATTCACAAATTTAACAACAATGAAGACCCATTTTACTTAATCTGACTCTCAAGGCAAATCATGTGCTCTTTTTCTACTGAAGTGTATTTTATGTGTCTACTATGAATTCAGAAGTTGGTTCTGAAATTAATTTCAGTTTTCAGAAAAGATTCATAATCATATAATTTAGCTTATATGAAAATTATGTTAAATGCAGTATTCTGGCTACTACCCACAGATTTTGCTTCCTAAATGATCTCACCTGTATTTACAGTTGACTTTGAGTTTTGTCTCACACAGAGTGAAGGACCACTTGATTTTATACTCAGGATCAAAATAATTCTTGAAATAATGATAATAAAACCAGATAAAGAAAATACCTTGAATGTAGTATAACTGGCTGTGATGATCTGATGACTTGAACATACAATTGCCATGTAGGGAGAATCATATCTTAAAATATTTCAAATATCTCATAGTGAATGCCAGATTTGAATGCTGTTTCCTACATTTAAAGTTGATGTCACGCTATATTAGAATGAGAAGAAGTTTAATCAAACCCTAATAGCAGTATCTGTCTACCCATTACAGGGTGAGTACTTTTAAATCACTAATCTGATAAATTTCCTTTTCACATTACTGGAAATTTGGATTTTAAAAATAGTTTTTTTTTTTTTTTATCCCACATCAATATCTTTTTACCACCTTTTCTTTTTATGTTGTTCAGATACTTTTATATGCATATATATATGTATGCCTGCATGCACCCCAAATCATGCATGTGTTTGATTTTGATGTGGGAATGTCATGGTTTAGATCTGGCAAATATATGTTAAAAGACAAACTAGGATATGAAACAATATCAACATGTGTACAGTTTTCATGCACATGAAATTTCCTGGACTTGATTACTAAAAAATCCCATCTATCCAAACTGGCTATTTCCAATAGACAACCTTTAACTCATCTCCAAATGACTGAGAAGATGCAGGTATTGTAAAGATAAAAATAGTATACCTGCACAAATATTATTCTTCCTTTTGGACTGACAGAACATAAATAGATAGTTTTCAAGACTGACCACCACAGTAGATGCAGTAGATCTTAATGGATCAGATGCACCTTTTGGCTGTGTGCTAACGTGATATGTAAAATTGTGGTTCACTATTCAGAAACATAATAGTAAAGTAGTTCACCTTTATCATTGAACAGAAAGCAGCGAAATAGCTTATGTTTCAATTAGGAAGTCCTACACTAGACTCCAATTTGTGACTGATTCTAAATGGAATAATTAATTTATGATAATGCATAATACATTTTCGTTTATTTTTTTTTTTCTTTCTATCATATATGAACCTATGCTGTAATAACTGTAATAACGATCAGTTTTATTAATTAATATCTTTAACAGAAATTATGCTCTGATAATGCACAAGACAGAAACATGATCTTGTATTTTCTTTTCATCTTCATTTTCTCTTTTTTATCATCACGTTCTCCTACTTGCTCTGCATTGCCGTTTTGCTGGTTTCCTTCTGTTTCCCAGGAAGCAAAACCCCAATACCAAATTTAACACAGAAAAGATACTCATGAAGCACATTATTACACTGAATTTCAGAAAGGAAGTGAAGATATGAAGAGCTGTGGACAAGAAGGTATTTTTCCTGCACTAACAATGGCAAGTGACTGAGATAAACACAGCTCCCAAACTTCATATGAAAGTAGAAACCCAGTGATTGTAATAGGTGGACAAATTGGTGAATAGCATTATTATTTTTTTTTTTTTCCAGTTGGAGCATATTTCAGCTTTGCAAGAAACAAAAATACACATGCCCTGAGATTATCCCTTTTACCTGTTTCTTGGGAGACCGGTGCAGAAAAATCTGTCCCTTTTGTAGTAATATCATAGGGTGACAAAAATTGGAGCTGAAGCTATAAAGAACCTTATAAGTTGTAAATGATTTTCATGTCCTTTCTAAGGATAACCAGGTGAAAGACTGCTTTAGAGACTTAGTCTTGAGAAAATTCCTTGCCATTGGCCCAATGACACATTAGGGAATATCAGGTAGAAACTCTGGTAAATATTACAGTGAGGACTACATTTTCTGATTGTGCTCACCATCATTGGTGGGTATCGTTTTTACTGAGAGGACAGGTTAACTGGAGGAAGACTCAGTTTCCCTTTCCCTTCCTCCTTGAAAATAAGGGATTAATTCTGGAATTTAAAATTTGGGTTTACTACATTTGCTATATTTTGGGATCTTAATTTGAATTTTCATGTTAGGACCTAATGCGTGTCGTGGTCACAGCAGTTATGTCTGCATCTCAGTTCCCTGGAAACTACTAACCACTACTTTTACACTAGTCATTGCTTGCCTCTTAAGACTAGTTCATGCATTGCTCTGTAGGGCCATCTCTATCATCTAGTTTCATGTGTTCTCTCAGAGCTGGATTTGTTCTCCCATATCCAATGCAATTCTGTTACCAGCTTGAAGATCTAGCATTTGTAGTATATGATTATATTCTTATCATATTCCTCCTACTATAAGTATTCATCTTTTTATGCTTTGGTTTGTTTGTTTTATGTTTTTTTTTATTATTATTTTTATTTTTATTTTCTTGCAAGTAATTTTCTAAAAGCATAGGTTTGGATTTATGGTAGAAAGAAAACTGCTTGGTTTAATATTCTCGTTAATGTGTGAACTATAACTGTCTCTATAACTAGTTGAGTTTTATCTCAGTACTTTTCATTAGATCTCTCAACAGTAAGAATGAAGGAAAGTTTTGTGAAGTTTTGCTTTGCTTATCTAAGATGAGAAGATCTTGCACTATTTAAATGTTGCTAATTTTCAGTTTTAATCTGTCATTTCTTGGTAGTTTTAATCTATTGCATTTAAGGTGCACGTAGCTCTGTAAAGATACTAATTAGCTGAAACATATGTCTACCCATAAATCTCATGTCACGTTTGTGGGGAGAAAAAAGTGAATGAAAAACCTTCTGTCTCAATCAACTAGTAGTTTGAATACATAATCTATTTACTCACATAATTGTACGGTTTCAAAGAAGCTCAATTGTCTCAAATTTTTGTAAAGATGCTGATCTAATGGTTGACTTGAGCAATTCTAGGAGGTTTCAGTATTACTCCTGAGACAGATCCAGCAGTTGTAACTCCTATCTCTCTGAATAAAAATTTTAGTAGTATACTGTTCAAATGAGGAAAAGGGAAATAAACCTTTCATCATAGCGAAGATTTGAAAGTCCTAGTATGCAACTAGGTTTATGCATGTGCAACCTGGTACAAATCCAGAATGTGGAAAGGAAGTGAATACTAATATAATTGCTTGAAATTTTAAGATCTCTTATGGCATACTAGCACATGTAGCTCAATCAAGTATTATCTATAGAGCAATTACCATGCCAGAGCCGTTAAAAGAAATCTTCAAGTTAAGCCTTCTAGTTTCAAAAGAAGAGTGAAATCTTTCAATGATTGTAAAGTGTCAGTTACCTTCATGTGCCTTTACAAGGGATCTTTAATTTGGAGAAACTGAAGGGTTATAAAATACACTCACACACTTATATATGTATTA
Organism: Nettapus auritus; assembly: GCA_011076525.1. Taxonomy (NCBI): domain Eukaryota; kingdom Metazoa; phylum Chordata; class Aves; order Anseriformes; family Anatidae; genus Nettapus; species Nettapus auritus. Next base: position 74,367,078 of record CM021766.1, read on the forward strand.
TATACAGTAAGGATTTAAAACAAATGAAGATATGCTACAGCAATTATTGAATCAAAAATAAATAAATAAATAAATAAATAAAATGAGAGGAACAGTTGAAGATAGGTACCGCTGAACACAGAGCACAAAGAATGGACTAATGGTATAAGGTATTTTTTAAAGCAGTCATTGCTGAACTGAGATCCTAGAAGTGGATTATGGTGTGGAAAAGCTAAGGAACAGCTATTTTAAAAAGATTATGAATGAGGCCTTCACACTGATGTATGGATGATGAATGCATGTGAATTTGCTCTGTGTTCTCTCCCCTGAGACTTTATCTCTGGAGAAAGACTAACACCTTTCTACCAGTAATAACAGCTGTTTTCTTACAACCTGCATTTTGATTTTCTATAAACACTGCCCCCCATCCTTTTATTCCCCCTCAGATTTTATGGCCTTCGAAGTGACAATGTTGCCAAACAGGGAAAAATACTGACTTAAATATCTGGCAGTTTCATTTTAGGCAAATGTAGCAGAATTTGAATAGGGGCAAGCCAGTGGTATTATCTATAACAGTCCTCCCTTCCCTCCTTTTTTTTTCCCCCCATCTCTAATCCTGTTATGAAAGTTATTTTATTATTGAATCTTCAATTTTGGTATGCTTGTTATGTCCATGATTATGTGAATTTATCCATGAAAATTCCACATAGAATTGTCTAGAGTTGAAATACATCTACTTTATTATAGTCCACATCATCTTGAAATAACTAAAAGTCTACCAAATGCTCTCATTTTAGCTTAACTAGTTTCAAAGCTGATTATAACTTTAACATAAATTTAACCAGTGTTTGGAGCTTGTAGAATACATTATCTGAAGTTACTTTATTCAGCTTAAATTTTATGTAGTTTATCCCTTCTATCAGCTCTCCATTCTACATAGTATTCTGAACAGTGGTCAGATAAAACAAACATATTTTATGAATTCGATTGAGAAGTTTGTACAGAATCCAGACTTGAAATGCTTAAGAACATCTGATACAGTATGTCTTTCTGGAGGAGAAATCTACTGCTTTATGGGTGTATGTACTTCTGTCATTGATTTACATATGACAGGAAATACGCTTTAAAATATATATATATATATTATTCCCCAATGGAGCAAAGAAATTGTAAAAGGAGGAGAATGGATCTTTCAAGAAGCTGAGACCTCAAGCATAAAGGGCTTTCAAAACTAGGTCAGCAACTTTGAACATGGGCATTGTGTTTGAGGAACTAGTTCAAACAGTTCTCTAGGGAACAAAAAATGCTTGATAATGATTTCTAAATAAGATATACCATCTTCTCCTTTGTATAATCTAACACTTGGATAATATGCACAAAAATGGACTTGTGGAAGATGCATGAGAGAAGCTCTGAGACAGGAAAGCTGTCGTGAAGAAAAGGAGTAAAATTGAATGTTGTGTAAGACTGGGAGTTGGGATGAAGTTCCTTTGTTGGCCTACATATGTATAATACTACTTCTTGATCAGGGAATTAAAACAGTAAAGCAAAATGAACCACGTTACAATTAGCCTATAAAGTACAAGAAAGTAGCCTTTTCTAAACTTTGCCAAACTTGTTTGTGGTGCAAAAGGATCCTTGTTGCCATGGCATAATCATAAAATAAGTCAGAGTCTTGTTATGCAAACCACAAGTCAGTTCAAAGTCCTTTTCCACTGTTGTTTGGATTGTTCTATTCTGTGTAATAGTCACTCAAGTAAAGCTGCTACAGGCTTACATGTGGGATAAAGTTCTTTCCAGTTTTCTGCTAAGCAGGCAAATACAAAAAGCTCACTGCTGCATCTAGCACTTCATGTCACTCCTGGTGCCTCAAAAGTGTGGCTGCAATGAATGTCTGTGGAAAGTTTATAAACTTACAATTTTCTTCCAATACACATATTCCCACATATGAAGTAACACAACTCAGTGGGACTAATGGGAGGAAGCAAGTGTAATTTCTTCTTTTATTTTACAGCACTGATTATTCATCAGTACGACTCTCTGTTACCCCTTATAAGCACTAAAATTTTGTTAACCATTATAAAGTTATTTAGCCTATCGGCGCTTTTCTATGATTTTCATATATCAAAGATGATAAACTCTGTCAGTAGATCCTTATGTACTTTATTAATTATACTTTAGCAGATTTCATTAGAGTTGAATTTTCATCTTTATCGTTAGTGGTATGTCCATGGCAAACATAATAGAGAAAAAGCATTTCAAATAAGCCACCATATATTAGAGATAAGTGACATTGGAGGCTATTTTGTGTTCTATAAAAATTAATTACTTTATACATGTTATTAATGCTTTCTAGCCTCTCTTATAAAACTTTGTCTAGAACATAAAATATTTGACCATAAATTGAGAGGAATGCTAGAGGAAGGAAGTGTGTAGCAAATCACATACATTTAAAAAACAACTAAATAGTAAATTAGTTAGACATTAATAATCACAAGGATATATCTTCCAATTAAATTTTCCTAAGGAAAAAACCTCATCTTTTTTGAATTCTTGCTTCATTTCATTAATGTAAATACTCTGTTTTGATTATCTTTTCACAATATTTTACTTCATGTATTATTACTTTTTAGAGCAAGGTGGTATTTCACATGAAGTATTCTATGTTAGAACAATTTGAAGAGGTGAAATTTAAAAGCTTGAACATTTTATTCAAATGTTCATTAAATTGAAATTGAAATGGTTGGCTTTCCAACTAAATGGAAAAATAAAAAATAAAACCAACCCTCTTGATAGTAATTTAAAGTGAAGCTCAACATTTCAGTTAAGTTTTTATCAGTTGTTATCATTGTGTTCTGAGCTGTTAATAGTGATTAATATGTGATTGAATATTAAATTAGATTTCTGATATGTAGTGGATTTCCTCCTTTTTTTTTTTTTTTTTTTTTTTTTTTTTGATATTTTTTTTTTTTTT
>CM021766.1:74370130-74402613 GCA_011076525.1 Nettapus auritus
CTTTTTTTTTTTTTTTTTTTTTTTTTTTTTTGTGCATATGTTTGTTTTAGTTTGTACATTGCTGTAGTCTTTCCAATCTTGTATTTTGTTTTTTATAAATTATACACTTATCTGATGTGTATGAATAAAATTGATGAATATGAAAGCAAAGAAGAAGAGCATGCAATTTAAGACAGACATATTTTTATGAATTTTTGAAATTTATAATTGGTTATCATTAGCAACAAATTTATATTTTTCATTTTAAATATGTGTGCATTTTGCACTTAATTACATTTAACTACATCAGTCATCTATTAAGCTATTTTAAAAATGTTAATAGTACATTAAAACATAAATAGTACAAAGTTTATACAAATATGTATTTTAAAAAAGCATGAGAAATTGTACAATAGAAAATCCCGAGAAAATGTAAGCAGATTTCTATGCAAAGAGACAGGGATGAGAAATCATTTCAGTAGGCTTAAAAGGGGTAGCAATATTAACATACATGTTTAATTTACTTAGCTTATTCTTACAACATCTGTCAAAACTTACAAAATTGAAAACATTCAACTAGAGAGAAGTATGTATCTATGCAACTGCCTGTCAGGCTGAGTAATTTGTTTAATGGCCAGGGCTAGAAGAATATCAATTAATTGTCATGAAGAATCTCTTACATGTAACAAAATGCATGTTTGGGGCCAGACATTATCTCAAACCCAATTTGACTTTGTAACATCTACAAAAGGTAACACCAATCATTCACACCTGAAATTCAAGTTCTGAAATTGTATCTGCCTTGATCAAGTGTTTCCAGATGAGCAGAATAAAAGATCATCTGTGAGATTAGAGGGGTGGAGGGGGGGAGGTGGAAATCACCTCCACCACCACCACCAAAAACCTGTTCTTTTCCTGTCTGTTTTTATCTTCATTATCTGCACTGCTGATTCTTCTGACTCTTGTAGTAGAAGAGTGAGCTCCTGGAGGACTGGTTCCATTTCCAATGCAGGATCAAGTCTGGCCCCAGAACATGTGTTCAGTCCTTTGTCAGCTTGATTGCAGATGTTACACATAACTGGCAGGTGCCAGGGAGGGAAAGCAAGAACTCCCTTCTCAGATGTTATGGCAGGAATGTTAGGGTAGGCTGTCTCTGCTGGCATATGCTCTTACTGCAGAAACTGCAATTTTTGTGATTATTGAGAAGGAGGGAAAAAAATCAAAGAGGAGAGATTTTTTTCATATCTGATCCTGTAACAAAATGAAGCACTAATGCACAAATATATATATATTGTTTCTAATATAACGCTTGGAATATATGTTATTGAAAATTTGACTTCATATGCTACTAAAGAAACAGTACAGTTAAAAGCAACAAAAGAAAAATATATGGCTAGTGAGGTTTTGCTCATTTCAAAATATTCATCATATTTCTCAGAAATATTTTGGGAGAAAGAGAACATTATATTTCTTCTTAAAGATATTTGTCTCTGTTCTCCTAAGTTTCTTCTGCTGTATAGAAGGCTGTTTTCCCAGGAACTGGGTTATGCAATTACCAATGTGTGGCAAACTGACAACACTCAGGCATTTTCCATTGGCATATAATCCTGGCTGTGTGAATTTCTTTTCACAGTCTGTGTCAAAGAGTCTCTCTTTGTTTGACTGTGGACTGAGGAGAAACAGATCTGAGTTCAGTAGGAAGTTCAGAAAAGGCGTGAAATGTTTTTTTTTAGCAGAAGTAATATTACATGGAAGTGGTTGTGCAGAAAGCAGTTAGGATTAGGTAAAAGGGATGGGGAACTGATGAGGATAAGATGTGTTGAAAACAGTTGTAAGATGATGCTTAGGAGCTCAGGGAGGCCTGACTCACCAGAAAGAAGAGAGGAGGATTTGAGTATGTAAGAACATGATGGGAGGGATGGAGGGAGAGGGTTGGGATCAAGAATAAGGACAACTGTCAGTCAGGTTCTTCTGTGTATGTTCCTTCATCTTAGGAGCTGAGTAATGGGGGATTTTGTCCCTCTGGGGGAAGAGGAAGGTTGATGCTTGTGCTTTCTTCTGTGTTAGAAAGCCTTAGGTTCTGCTCTATCAGTGTGGGCTGCAAAGATCATCTTTCTCTCGTATGTTGGGATGGGATGTTTTGAATGTATGAGCTAGTGGGTTTTTTTTGGCACTCATGTGATCCAGCATTTAGGAAAATCCTTCTGTTTTAAGTTAACAGTAATTATGCTAGAGTCCTATAGTGTGGACCTTGGCTAATGAAAACTCATTTTAGTATATTTAATGTGATTATATACAAGAAAAAAAAAAAAAAAAAAAAAAAAAAAAAAAAAAAAAAAGGATAACCCCTCACCTATGATGAGCTTGCAAATGTCCAAATCAAAACTTGACAAACCCTAATTAATTCATCTGCCATTTGATGCAATAAGTCATAGTGTAGTAAAACTATCTGGGGAGCTGGCAGACCAAACCCTTGGGCAACTAACTGCTGCTCCACAGGAACAGTGAAAGGTCATCTGGCTGCATAACTTATTGCTGGTTTTGAGACAGTTCGGTTGCCTGAACTTGGTATTGTAGGGCAGGTAGAATAGCATCTTACAAATTAAGCTTCTTGTTGTCAAGTTTTCTGCACAGGATGAATTTGCTAGTTCTTGAAAAATATTTGGTGCATATCATATATATCATCTTTAAAACATAAAGTCTTTTTTTAAATAGTTTTTAACTTTATATATTAATTTGTGTGTTGCTGAGAATACAGTTTTTGAGATGAACATGCATTTATTTTATCATATTGTTATATAGTTGGAGTATAGAGAGTAACACAAATTTATAAATGTAATATGTTTGGGGGAGGGATGCTTATCTTTTAATACAGTAGCTTTAAATATAAATGGGTACCAATATAAAGTATAAAACTCAATGGCTCACCTAGAAAATTCTGAAAGATCCTTGAGCTTGAGCAAGTTAAAAAAAGGAATAATTGTATGAAAAGGTAGAAGACTACAATTTGTACTTGCTGAGCTGATGTTCTACTTAAAAATCTCTTATAATCAGTTATTTTATGTCTCTGTTAGCTGTTATCTGAATACTGACAAGATGTTAGCCTTGTATTAAATGGATTAAGTAGATGAATGCAGATCCCTGGATCCCTTGCCCTTGCAACTAGCATCGCATAACAAGGACAAACACAAGCTGAAAGGGCAAAATACATCAATCACATAATCTTTATTGGCTTTACTAACTTCCTCGTGTAAGACTTTTAATGTTTTCAATAGTGGCATGAGAAAATTTTACTAAAATTGAGTTCAAAGTAAGTTCTAAGTTTTGGTATCTTCTCTGAGAAAAGAAAAAGAGGGTCAATCATTCTGAGAGGTTCTTATAAAAGGGTTCTTATAATGAAAGCTAGGAAACAGAAGAAAATCCAGATGGCAAACAGTAGTTAAAAAGATCAGGTTAGATGCAGATGAAATAAACCAGGGTCAGATTGGAGGAAAAGTGAGAAGAGAGAGAGTTAAGAGCTGAAATCTGAAAAAGAAAAGTAATTAATACTGAAAAAAAAAAAAAAAAAAGTTAAAGGGAAACAAATGGAACTGAATTGCAAAACACCAAGGAAATTTTGCAGTGGTAAAGACGGAAGAATGAATATATGCTGTTACTGGAAAACAGTTGGAATAATAATAATAAATAATAATAATAATAATAATAAAGCAATATTCTTTTCAGATACTACACACAGAAAAAAAAAAAAAATAGATCTGCTGTTCACCATGGTTGAATTTACCTTGACATTTCCTTAGAAGGCAAATGGAGAAGCAAAATGCCCATGTACAGAAGGGAGTTGTGTGAGGCTGAATTGTGGAGTGCCGTGCTCATTAGGTTGTGATAAAACAAGATCAATGGTGCATGCTACATTAGGGACAGAGTATTGAATTAGATCATTGGAGCAGGCAGAATATGCTAGGAAGAGGCCAGAGCTGGTAGGGGAAGAGGAGGTCGTGGTACCCATTTTGCCAGTCAGCTGTTGAAACTGGAGTCTGCCCCTGCAGCCCCCAAGCTTCCGGCTATTATGCAGCTCCTCTTTCTCCTGTGGTGGATGTGTTCTGTTTAAAATCCACCTCATCCTTTTGAGCTTTATTAGAAGAACATAAACTGTATCTTGGAAAGTGAAGGAATAGCTACAAATATACCATCTGCTATATGCTTTTTTGCCTTTTTTAAAACAAACTAACAAACAAACACATTTCTATGTATAAGTTTTAATTCCAATTATAGGTGCAAGGATATAAGCATTATTCAAACAGGAGTTGCCTGTTGGGTTTGTGTATCAGTATTTTTGTCTTAAAGTAGAAAATTACTACTGAGGTTAAGACTGTAATTACTGTTGTGATCAAGATAGTTATAAAGAAGTGCTGAGAATGTGGGTTACTAGGAGCAGGAGTGGAAGAAGCAATGAGGCTACAGACTACTGTGGTGTCTTTTGTTTGCCCTCATTCTGAGCTGTGGTTCAAATATCTTTTCTTTAGCACATCTTGAACCAAACCATACAAAAACTCATTGTCTCAGTTTTGTCTTACTGTATGCAGTTGATGTGTATTCTCATTACATTCTGAGTCAAAAGCCTGAATTCAAAAGCTTTGGCTGTCTGATATTCAAACTTTGAGTTTTGGTTCATAGCTACATCACTGATAAAACAACAACAACAAGTAGAACCTTAAGTGGTATATTATTAGAAAGCAATTTATCTTAGACTCTGTACCTGTAAATGAAAACAACTGTATCAGTTGTATCTTCAGTTTGAATTCAGAACTTTAGTGAAAATGTTTTATGTCTTATTTGGGTATTCTATGGATAAAGGCATAAAACAAAAAAGGTGTCTATTTCCAGTCTCCTTCTGCTTTGTAGCGTAGCACTTTATCTTACTACTAATTATTAGTAAATCCAGCTTAGGTTCAGCAATAGGCAGTTTCTCTGGGTGCGTTCTGAATTTAAAAGCACTGGAATAAAAAGTATTTGTCTGTTTCTGTTATTTTGTATGGTGTTCTATTCCTGTATCCAGAAGACTTTAATCTTTGATAGTTATTGGAACATTATGCATATGTCAAAGACATTGTATTCATATTCTTGGTAGTTAATGAGAGACATTACATAAAAATAAGCCATACTACCACCATTCAAAATAATTGAGCATTTTCATACTGTGTCTACTGCTAATTTCTAGGCAAACAGCTGCATTCTGAATTATTTAGAACATTTGTACTTTATCTAATTGACAGTTAATTAATGCTTTAGGAGACAGACAGCTAAGCAGCATGTGCACATATTCAAGTCTTGCTTCTCATGTGGACAAGACAGTTTATGAGCTACTTCCAACAGGGCAGCTACTCTCATCTCTTGCTACAACCAGCTTGGAGAAGTTGCTGCTGGAACTGCAAAAACATTACCAAAAGTCCACAAAATTGTTGAACGATCCCTATGGGGGGATGCAATCATAGTTATTACCTTACAGCATCCTGAGAAGGACAAAAGCCACACTTCTGAAGTGAGATGGCAAAAGGAAAAAATAAAAAGGAGGTAGGAGACATGGATGATTTTTTTTTTTTTCTGAATGTTTTTGAATCACCAAATAATGTGGTGTTCTTTTTGTCAAACTCATATACAAAAGTAAATGAAGCTGCATATTCAGTACAATATTGAAGGTTACTTCAACATTTAGAAACATACAAAGTCCAATTATTTTGAATATGCAAAAACATTTTCATGCAATTGTTTCCAAATTACTTCAACGGCAAAGACAGCACCATTCTAAACATTTTAATGCTGCTGTCAAAATGATAGTTTGTTCATAAAATTCATCAATCCAAGGAATAGTACAGTCACATTAAACTGAAATCATATTTGGTGGACTAAACATGACATTCTCTCTTAGATTATGATTGACATTAGGGGCTTAAGGAAAACCAGAAATGCAAGGTTAAGCATGCAAAACTACTTGCCCAGCTTGGAACAGTGCACTATATACTGTATGTCTTCTGTATTTCAGTATTGGTTTTAGCTACAGTACCCATCTGACTGTTACATGTTATACTCTTGGGACCTTACGCTACCTGTTTCATCAGTCACTGTTAAGAGGTTGCACAGGATAGCAAGATTTATTGAACTGAAACAGGAAAAGTAGAATTGGACTTATGTGGAAAATGTAAATCATATAGAAAATATACTGCTTAACCTATGTGGGTGTGCATTTGTCTTCACAGAGGATAGAGGAACTACTGCAGTTTTGCAGCATTTTTGTAGCCTTAAAGATTTTCTTTGTATATGAGCAGAGTATGATTGTTTGCCTCTAGATGGCAGTTTTTGGTAAGCTTTGTTGTAGACATATAAGTAAAATATAAGTCTTTCAGGATAAATTATCCAATTTAGGCACTAGCTTCATCCTGCTACTTTTTTTCACCACCCTGGATATATGTGTATATGTCCTCCTCCATGGTAAGAAACTGGTCTTCAGATCCCCACAAGTTCCCCCTACTTTCTGGGCCCCAATCTCTATATATAATCAGTAGATAAGGTCAGAATTAAACCTCTTGTAGGACAAGATCTTAAAAGTCTCTTCCAAAACGTTTCTGAAAAGGTCAGGAACATCTTGATGTATTTTAAAATGAGTATGTAAGTTACAGTCACAGGAAAACTGAGAGGAAATCCTTTCTCTATGGCTTTGTGAAACTGTTTATCTACTTACTAACTTCTGAAAGATAGATAAAGCATTTATGACAATCTTCAGATGAACCAATTTGTAGCAAATACATCCTAAAGAATGAGAGGGCAAAACAATGTGAAATGATTATTTCTTATGAATTGTCACAATTTTGTCTAGTCTAAATGTATATTTGCAATAATTATAATAAGAAAGCTAGTTAGTTACTAAATAAATATTAGCATTAATGTAAAGTGAAAATGTACTCTTTAACTTGCCACATATCTTATGCTTTACTAGGTTTGTCTAAAAAAGTGCGTGTGTCAGGAAAAAACAGTTTGTAAGGAAAGCTCAGGATCCAGAACAATTTTATTTTATTTATCTCACTCTTAATACATTATTTGTGAATATGAAATGACACTGATAATTTAAGTTATATATTGTCAGCATTTCAAAATTGGTATTCAGCAATATTCATTCCACACGTAGTAATGAAAAATCAGTCACATAATTACCAGTGCTCTTAGAATTAGATATAATATTAATATTATTTTTTTTTTTCAAAGACAGAAGCTAGGGAACTTATTTTCTAGAATCTCTTCAGCTGCAGAAGTACAACATGACTGTAAGATTACTATAACGGATATTGATTGTAGTTGCCATCCCTTCATGCAATAATATCTCATGCAAACTCTTTTGTACTTTTGTGCCCCATATAATTTTCCATTCATTACTGATAGCCAAAGCTATAGTTCCTGTAATCGCTAAAATCCGGATCTTTTTGTTGGTGTAGGAAACTAATGATGCTGTGAACAGACTCTAGAAGAGTAACTGTTAGGATTCTAAAGATTATACTTTGAAGTATAAACAAGCTTTTGTGCAGTATTCAAGAACTGCAGACTGCCCTTCAGAGGGCAGAGAAATGAAGAAACAGCAAAATGTTCAAAGAAAATACACTTAATGGTTTTCAGGGAACGAAATAACATTTCCACAGTATCATTGTATCATTCAGTACTCAGTTTGTATGTTGTCTCCAATTGTGAAACTGCCTTTTCTCAATATTATCTTTTAGAGAAGTGTTGTTTATTTTCTGTAGGTTTTCCTCTGAAACAAGTTTCCATTAATACAATTACCAAAAAGCAAGGAGTGAGCAAAGGTATAGGAATTGATAGATTTCTGGCTAATACTATCTTGTTCACTCCTAAAAAGCTGTGAAAATTAACAAATTGTAAAAGTAAAATTAAATGCTCGTACTTTCTCAGTTTCTCCAGCAGCAAAGTTTTTTTCTCAGATAAGATTTCTAGGTGTTGATGGTAATGCCCAACCAGGGAAAAAATATCTCAGCTCTAAGTGACACAATATCAGTTATTTTGTCTAGTGACAGTTCTCTCTTAAAGACTACTTTTGTATGCTGTCCTACAGCAGAAGATGAATTTAAGTACTTCAAACAAGCACTAACCCAAGAAAATGGAGGAAAAGAGGAATAGTCTCTTGTGTACTAGTGTGAAACATGTGCAGTGTCCCCGTCACTGCAAGTTAGTCTTTGATCTCTCTTTCCTGTCAGAATTATTTCCTGACCCTGAGGGCAGACTGAGAGATTTTTTAGAATATCCAGGTGTATGAATGGAAGTGCTCAAATATTCAATAAGATAGCCTTACTGCATTTGTGTACAGGGCTTGTTTTAGTTCACCTTAAAACATTGTATAGCTTCTTTTGGGATGTGCCGATTTACTAAACTAAACCTTACAATGCAATGTACTTTAACAATGACTCTACAAAATAAATAAATAAATAAAATAAAATAAAATCATCACTGTCCTATATGTAGGGTAGTATTTCTGAATACCTGAGAGCACGGGGGTAATGAAAGGAGCTTCTGCTTTGGAATTCTTTACTGCTGTGCCACCAAAGAACAGCACTTTCACCTGCATTCATGATGACAATACTTCTGTGCCTCACAAAAGGTATTACATCTCATGATTGTTACCTATCATGTACCTATCACAAATGTATTAAACCTCATCCAGGAGATCTCTCCCATTAACAGCTTAGCTCCACCTGTTCTTCAAAAGAGAGCTGCTAGAGTCACCAGCTGCATTTGCTAACTTTCGGAGTTCTAGCAATATTTGAGAACTTGCCATGAACTTCAAGGCAGTGATTGTCCCCCAGTGATTGTCTCTCTGCAGCAAGGCTTTTATTCAATTATTTTAAATAATTATGTCTCATAGTAACTAAATGAAAAAAAAAAATTACATGTGAAAGAAGCAAAACACTCAACTATATGTACTGTGTCAAAACACAAGACATTTTATTTGTTAAAATAAGCATGCTTCTGTTTTCTAAGAAAAGTGCACTAAAGGGCTTTGTACTGCCTAGCTATGGGAAAATAAGTCAATTCCAGGAAACATCTTATATAAAAATTGCATGAGCAGGTTCATAGGAGTTGCTGTGCTGCACTGAAACAAGTTAGGTGCTCTATAGTAATAAGGGAATTAATATGGAAATTAATGCTAATCAGTTAATGTGTAATATTCTTCCTTTGCGGTTTCTGGCCCCACTTCAGCTCCACTGCCTATTTTATAGTGTTTTCAGAGATTTGACTGGTAAACAAGAGTTGTAGTCAGGAGTTAGGCACAGGAGAGAGGTGAGGAAAGGACAACATTCTGAGACATAGTGAGCATGGAAGTGAGAAGGGCGCAGTGTGTTGCAGCTCTGAAAGAAATGATATGTTCACATGATATTGACCAGATACATGCTCAGAGAATCACTAAAGTAATCTTGTCATTGCAAAAATATTCCAGCTCCCAAAAGCCTGCACAAAGAGAAGGTGAATGAATGTGTTTGTTGGTTTGTTTAGTTTAATTTAGTTGATGATATTAATATAATGTTGGTTCGCTTTTTGTTCTTTCTTTTTTAAAGATCATTTTTTTTTGATTTTAGGACAGCTAATGTTCCCATTACCTTAAGACTCTTAAGAGTCCAATTAGACTCTTGGAATCCAATTGGACTCTTAAGAGTCCAATCTGCCACTGTATTTTTTCTTCTTAAACTGCTGTGTTTTGGAGCCTATGTTTATTTATTTATTTATTTATTTATTTATTTATATTATATTATGTATGACTGAGTTAGTGTGATGTCTGCCATGCAGTCAGGGGATGTAATGGTTATCCATCTTTTTTTAGACCACATGCAAATGTTAGATAGTTGAATTGGGCATTAGGTTTGAGCTTGAAAGTGCTGACGTTGTTGAGAATTGTCTAAGAGTGAAATATTGCCTAGAATTTAATTCAGTGAATATATTTCTCTCCAGTGGCTTTATTTAGAATTGTATCTGAGGTGCAGTTTTGTTGCTGGCATGCTAGTTTGAGCATGATATTTTTATAGTTCCAAATGAAGACAATGAAGACCAGTTTATCTGTTTGTTGTGCTAGTGAATTTAGACAGCCAGGAATGCTTAGGGGTATTGGGATTTTGCCATCCCTTTCTAACACCTCTGATTTTTCAGTAGGTTGTAAAGGTTGTAAAGGTGCTTTTAATGAGTGTGAGTGATTTTGGCATTAACTGTGTTGTCTTATCCCAAAATTAGTACTTTGGCATTTTCAGAAAGTATCTGCCTATTATTATCTGCTACCAAAAAATATTAATAAGACACTCCCTGGGAAGAGAACTGATGTTAACAATGCTGAGATGTACTTCTAGTTAGTGCCTTTAAAGGCTAAAAAAGGGTACAGTCAATGGACTGTAACTTTTTTCTTGTTTTATAAATCTACATGTGCTTGTCATTTTTGGCATAATAATCAAACTAATAAAGTTTCCAGCTCTGAAGATGATTCTAGTTCATTACACTGAAATGGCTGAATCCATAAGCTACCCACTAAAACTAAATCATTAAGTAGCAACTAAAATGAAATATGTTTATAAAGCTATTTCCAGGTATTATCTAATGGATGCATATCATCATACCACATCGTTTTATTTTCTCAGCAAATTGTTTTTAGGGGATATGTGCAGCAGAGTACTTATACAATTTAATGCAATTCAATGTAATGAAGAAATTTGCATTTGAAACACAGTCACTTACAAATGTTATGGGACAAGCAGCATTCTATTAGAAGGCATTTCAAATGTTTCTGAACAGCAGCTGAGGAGGATATTTCCTGATGTGGCTCTATTACTGCAGCACATTTTCTCTTCATCTGTAACTACTTCTTAAAAATAGAAAAAGCAAAACGGAAACTTCAGTTACTGGAGAATACAAAGGACCTCAATTCATCTTTTGAGAGAAGTAATGAGCAGAAGGCAGCAGTTAGTCATCCACTGAAGCTTTCCAGTGGAGACACTCTGATAATTTGATTGCTCATTTTGAAATAGAAGTTCTCCCTTTCCCCGGAAGGTTTTTCTTTTTCTTGGCAGCACTGATAGGTAGTTTGTTTCATGAAGAAAAGGTAATGAATAATGGCTTATAAAATTTTCTCTGTCAGAATCTCTCTTCTCCCATCCTCCTTCTCCTATTGTTTCTTCCAGATTTTTATGGGAAAGGGATCAAATACCCTTTTGAGAAATCAGGCACTATGTATGACCAGTTTGTAGGAGTCTGTTATAAGCCATCTCTAGGCCAAACAAATGCCATTGGAACATCCCTGTCCTCATTTTTGTAGTCTCCAGTTTTATTAGTCTCTTTCTTCTTTATGTCCATGCACATGAACACCTTTAACTATATTCATCTTGTTTTCTCTGATCTATCCCAAATTGCTTTTTGTCCTGGGGTCTTCTTCCAGTGCTGCATTTTGTCATTCTGCCAGTCTGCTTCTCTGCAGAAGTTCCTTTTGCTGCTACTGGAAAACTACATGCTCTAATGTTGTATAATGCAAAAATAAATAAATAAATAAATAAATATATATATATGATCTCTCTAGTTCATTGAGGCAAAAACATTGACAAATCTATATGCCTTTGAAAAATTTGCTCTGTTTTGTTGTGGAGTGGAACAGACAGTTCGGAGGTGCTGTGTGGGGAAAGCTATTATTTCACCTCCATGATAACACCCATCTATCTACAGCAATTCCCCAATTGGTGTTTTGAGGACCAAATTTAGATATGTGTTTGCTTGCTTTGGATTTGGATCCAAAGATAAAATCCATTTTGATTTTAAACTGCCCCCTGTTAATTATTTTAAGTGACAACTAAAATTTTAACAGCATACCCATAAAAAGTGCAGACATAGAACACTTATTCCATAATTTGTTCTCTTCACTGCCAAAATGCCCCAACATTTTAAAAGCAGACCAAATGTTTTTTCTTTTTCCAGCACATAACACAGATGCCTGAAGATGTGCTTTCTGTACACCTTCAGAGACGCTTCCTTCTTCCAGCCCTCAGTGAAGGAAGCTTCTAATCTAAAATGTTACTTGAATTTTGGCATTGATACAATGAGGAAAGGCCAGTTTTGACATTTCCACTTTCTTTCAATTTTAGGAGAGTATTCCCCAGAAGCTGAAGACCAAGGTACCAGCATTATGGATGAAGCAAAATAGTAATTTGTTTTATTTTTTTTCCAGAGATACAATTTTATCTAAAAAAAAAATATATTTGTGATAGCGTGAGTGTTGCTGACATTGACTGTTATCATTCTGTCTTGGTGTTGGGACTGGTGTTCTAAAAGCATGGTCATTTTTGTAAATTAATGGGCAGAATACCTCCATGCAGAACCATGAGAAAGTATGAAATATATATTTATTTAGTATTAGGAGGGGAAAAAAAAAAAACGTTCCTATTGTCAATCTTTCACAGACTTGTAGGTTTACTTTATATTAAGCTTTGAGCAATATAAGTGCTGTCTTGTGTTTGCTTTATTTTTCTTCTTCCCTTAAAAAAGGGGTGAGGGGGGGAGGAATTTTTTAAGGACTTTCAATTATGTTTGGGATTTTACAAGTGCATATGTGTTATTAAAGAGATTCACAAATTCGCTATAAGGTGTTTGGAGCTGAAATATAGTACCCACTGTCTTGTCTGCTAGGAAAGTTTTTAAGATGAACTGTGGCCACTGGCAGACCCTCCTTTTCCTCAGTCCTTGTGTAATGGTACTAAAACTATTTTTCACTGCATAAATGATGTTAACGTATTATCTGTTCTCTTTATCCTGGCATAGTATATTGTGCGACAAGTGCTGTGAATATATTCTGGTAGACTTTTCTTGAGGATTATTACACCTTCAGGATTGGCATGCATATTAAGGTTAGCCAATCGACTTAAAATTATTCTTAATGCAAATCAAGTTTAGATAACTATTAAGACTTTAAATAAGATGATAATTTTTAATGGAGATAGGTGTACAGAAGTGACAAGAAAAAGTCTACATATCTCCCGCTATTTGTAGCAAGCAAGATCTTTTAAGATTATTGTTCAATCAGTAACTTTGTAAAGGATTGTAAAGGATTGTAAAGGTTAATGAGCAATCCTTGATCAACCTATTAATGTATCATCTATCCAGTGTGAGGGAGTGGTCAAATGCAATATCATTGGAACATGTGAATCGGCAAGCATATTTTATACATAAATGTGTATACATACAAGTGGGAGCTTCTTAACAGTTTTTGGTTGGTAATAGGCAGAACGGTTACCAGACTTCAGAGTGCTGATGATTTGGTATGATCTAGTCCCTATATTTTGTCTTTGGAGGATGTTCTTATAATTGGATTTTTTTTTCAATAACTACAGTAGAATAAAAGACATCCTGTTAAAAAGGGTGGGTGGGGTGGGGTTGGGGTATGAGATAAAAATGGCATGATAGTAACTAAGTTTATAATATATATTAATTGTGTAGTAGTTATATAGCATTTTGATAGGTATACATACAAAATAATTTAACATAATTAAAATAAGCAACAACTTTTAAACTAAAATTGGAACATTTGTAACTTTTTAACACAATCTCTCAAGCAAATTGGTCTAGTTTATTTGCTGTGGTGGTGGTATATTGACTAAAATCACTGTGAAGAACTGCCACCAGTGTTAGACTCTAAACTGGATGTGTACTTCTGTCAAATAAGCTTGGTTTGCATGTCAGAATTTTGTTAAAAAATTCTCACTGTGGAAAAATAAAGAAGTATATTCACTGCAAATGGACAAAAACAAATGAAAAACAACAAAAAAGTAGTATGTGAAGGCTCAACTAATGTATGAAGCGAGACCTATGCAATTCTCAAGAGCAGGCTGAAATTCTGTATTGTGTATTTCAAATAGTAATCCTAAAAGATCATTGTGACTATTATTCAAATAACATTTCTAAAGTTACTAGGACTGTAGGCATCAGTGAAAGCAGAGTAATTTCAAATAACTCTACAAAATAATTGTCTAAAATTTTGACAAAATCAATTAAAAAAAAAAGAAACATTAGAAAATGAGTTGAAAACATAAGAAAAGTTCCACTGGGATTTATCACCTTAGCTTACATTGCAGATTTGCAATTAAGTTGAATGTCATTTGTCACAAAAGGAGAGTTTTTCAGTCTTATCTTCATAGTAAAGGAGAAGGATTTCTGGAAATTCTGGAAATGAAAATATCCAGCTGCTGCTTCGTACAGCTCTCATAAATATATTTCAACTTTATTTGTATTTGGGGGGCCTTCCTTAATGAATTCTGAATGAATGAATTCTGAAAGAGCAAAGAGGGGAATTATACTTTAGAAATTGAGATTATTCAGTATATTAAAGGATCAAGCTATCATGCAAGATATTAGTCCAAAATGGTTTGATCCTTGTGAATTTTATCATCTCAGGAGAATTATAAATCAGAGGCATGAACCTATAAATGTAACCTACGGAAGGATATAGACTCCACGACAGTGTGCTTCATCAGCTTATTTGGCATTGTGGTTTAGGTGGAGTGACATTACACAATTTGTGATGACTTTGTTCTGACATCTTCCCATCACAAAGAATTGACGGACCAAAGTCACAGAAATGTCATTGGTGATAAATTCAAGCCAGACTTTAATCTTTCTCACTTGTTGTAACATCAAAGAGGAATAACACAGCCTGCAAGATATTTTAGACAACTTATTAAAGAAAAAAGATCCACAACTGACAGATTGAGTGAAAATTGTATTGATAATTTAAGGTGCATTTTCCTTCTGAGTTTGTACGGACTTCACACATAAAGCTTCCAACTAGCCAGAATTTTAAAGAAAGAAGCAAACTTCTATAATTTTATGGTTAGCGTATTTCCTATGTCTCAAGAAGTTTTAATGTTAATTGTTAAAAGGACGTTGACAAAGTGATCTGTCCTGTACCTAATTTGAATTATAAAAATGTAGTTTTTATTGAGAACAATGCTGTCAACTGCTTGAAATCAGGACTCTAAATTATATTTAAGACTGATGCACTTTGTCCTTAATAACTCCAGGTGTTTGCTTTAAGTGCATGAAAGAGGGGAGGGTTTATCCTTTGGTTCCTCCATAATCAATAGGTAAAGCTAGGCAACTCCAAATAGTGAATCACTTCATAGCTTGTTACTTATTCCTTTTCAGTGAATATTTAAGGAAATGTAATACTCAGAATTTACTCTCCTCTTTCCATGTTAAAAATCTAACTACTTTTCAAAAACAGGAATGTTGAAATCAGTCAGTATATGAGGTCATATTCTATTTTGATCAGTGATTTTGACTTTTATTCTTCATTCAAACCTGCCTGGATACAGTCTGGGGCTTTATTTGAATGACTTGTACTCATCTAGTGTATTTCTGTTGTAATTGTATCAATTTTCTCATTTCAATAACTATGATTCACTTTCAGTAATGACTATTCAATTGAATTTAATGCCAGTAGAGAATCCCACAGTCAAGATGGTGAAAAACTGGGGTGAAATATTGATACAACAAGTTTTTCAACATAAATACTCATCCAGTAGAAAGAATTGATATTGCTATGTCATTCCACACACAAGTCACAAAAGGCCTTTACTTGGTATTAACTTTTGGCCACTTCTAAATTGGGCTGAATTTGAACCCATGACCTCAAAGTGAAAGGCTCCAAATCCCATTACTAAACGTGATCCATGCAGTTCTCTTCAACATATATATTTTTTTCTGTTGTAGAAATTCTCTTGATAAACTGACTTATATTTCAATGCAAAGAAGTGGGTAAACCTAATTTTTGAAATTAACATCACATTGTTATTTCAATAACACAATTGCAATGACTTCATTTTTCAAAAGCTAGTCTCTTCTAGATTGTTTCTTATTATTTTTTTCTCTTGCTAGAACTGTCACTTTTCTCAAACTTAGAAAACTGTTATTTTAAGAGACATCTTGGAATATAAAGCAAAAGGCTTATGGAAACTTTCAATGTTTCTCTGATTTCTTTTTCAATTCAATCATAGCAAGTTTAACTGGGTTAGAATGCCGAAAGGAAAAAAAAAAAAAAAAAAGCTACCTTATTTTTTGGAACTTTGTTGTTGTTGTTAAAACACCTAACAATAAAGTATAGTTTGCTTGAATTGTTAAGCAATAGCTCCTTTAAAAGCAATGTTATATCTGTTTTTGTAAAAATAATACAGGGCCTGAAAGGTTATTGACATTTCAGCAGGAGAAATAGATTTTAAGTTTTTGGATAGTAACATGTCCTTTAGAAATTTTTGTAGACGTTTCATCAAAGACAGTGTAATTAACCTTAGAGCAGTGGATAAAACTCACCACTGGCAATCGACAGAGTAACTTTTGTCTTCTAATGGCTGCTGTTCAGTTGTATGATACTCTTTCAATAACACTTCCTTTCGCACAGAAGCTGTATCAGAACTCTGCACCACCACCCTACAGAGAATTCTGCACCCCCCCCCCACCCCCCCGCAAATACCCACTAAATAGTGTTTAAGAAATGTGGCTTGTGTATGGAAGTCTAAGCAATAAGTCAAAAGAAAAACAATAATAAATGTTTGTCTCACTTGAAGAGAAGAGAACAGTATTGGTGTAAGATACCCATGAGCTTTATGTAATAAGGGAGTAGTGGGAAATTTTTATTATTTTTCTAATCTTGGGAGAGGAGAAGGAAACGAAAAATCTTTAAATGTTTGGTGGTACTGTATCATATTTATAAATTTTTAAAAAAGATGTTTTCCTATGCAGATTTATGTCTGCATATATTAGCTGATGTTAAAAGGAAAAAGGTACATGCATCTGAATGAGGAGAGTCTTATGGAAGGGTAAATATATTCAGGAAGAAATCAAAGTATCTTCATACAGTTGCTACAGGTTACTCTACAAAGCTAAATATTCATATAACACAAATAAATATTATAGTTTCTTCTAAAGAGGGTGCTAAACATTTTTAGCTTCACTGCGTAATGACCTTTTGAATTTGAAACACTCTTTTTGAAAGTACGAAGCAGTGTTCCTTTCTTTTAATGTCTTGTGGAGACCTGTGTTGATGGTTTCCTTTACAGGCTAACCTGTTAACTGTCTAGAAGACAAATTCAGTTGTTGGTGGTTTTTTTTGTTTGTTTGTTTTGTTTTGTTTTTTTGATACTAAAGCCTAGTTTCATTGGGCCAATGTGTTTTATTGTAGACAATTCATTCTGTTTACTTCTGTCTGCTAACAAAAACTTGCTTTGGAAACAGCAAAGGGAATTAGTCTAGGTGATCTTTTAGGAATTAGAAAAATGCACAACTCTATTTGAAAATACTGAGATTGAGAAGTTAATGATTTCTCTAGATACATGAAATTAAAAATAATTGTAAAAAAAAATAATAATTTGTTGATTTTTTTCCATTTAAGATGGAAACATCTAAGAGATGCCTGTAAATGCTTTTTCACTGCTTTGAAATACCTGTAGGCAGTATTTGTGGGTTTGTAGGTATTCTTGCAACTTATAACTGCCAAAAATAGTCTTAATCAAAGTAATAAATTCAATAGCCAATAATATAATCTTGTCTTTCCTTCCATTTTGTATTATTTAAATCCTTCATGTTGTACTTAGTACATCTTGCCATTAGTTCATTACACAGTCCTTCTGAATTGATAATACTTGTCTTGTATCAATTCTGCTTATCCTCTTACCCTCAAAATTATCATCTACCATAACCTTAGCTGTTCGCACACTGCACGTCCTAACTTGTAATTAATCTCTTTTTTAAGTGAATAGCTTTTATATTCAGCCTTTGATATCCACAATTTCAATAATTTCTTTTAATGCCCTAGCATATTTTTTGACTTCTTGGTAATGATTATTTGAACATGGATGTCTCGTAAGCATTTCTCACCTCCCTGATCCTCCTTGGACTTGATATCCCTGGGCTGAATCTCTGCATAGTCACAGCAGCAGATGTCCCATTACTTCACCTCCTTCTGACAGATGTTTTGTTTGTTTGTTTGTTTTTGTCTATCATGGTTCTTCATTTCCCATAGAAACTTGTTTGCATGGCCAATTCAACTTGATATTTTAGCTCTTTCTTGTCCAGAGACAAGAGTGGTGCCCCTAAACTGAAAGGCTACCTAGACCTGGATCTTCCAGATTGAGGATGAGGAAGAAGTGTGCCTACCCCGTAAATTCACAGTCTCAGTGGGATGACTCCAGACTAAGCAAGACATCAATAGGTTTTGTGAGGCTCATTGCAGTCCTTCATTTCCTAAGGGGAAGACAAATCAGAGTTCATATAGACACTAAAAATATGTAGTGCTTCCAGTGCTTTTAGGTTTTGAGAGCAGCTGCAGCAGTAACATCTCCTCCTTTCATGTCTTTATAGGGTTTCTTTATAGCCACTATAAATGCAAGTGTTTTTTTGTTTGTTTGTTTGTTTGTTTATTTGTTTTTCTGAAATCAGGGAGAGAATTTTCTATAGAAATCAATGAATTTGGGTCTTTATTGTCTAGAAGAACTTTCTACTTGTCTCAGGTGAGAAGGACCCTACAGATCTCTTTTAATGTGCCATGCAAAAAAGTAAAAACTTCAGTGGAACATCAGGTTTTCTGGGTATATAGATATAAGTCAATATCTGTACCTTTGCCAAGCTTTTGTTTTGTCAGAATAGCACATAATCTTACAAAATTAAAATAAAAGTTTTAAGAATCTGAGAGTGTAAATTAAAGCATAAAAATTTTAATGGTTAGTACTCAGAATATGTTGGTCTCTCTGCCTCAGCTGGGGCACCTGCACATTGAGCCTCAGCATTTGCAACTATATGTCTTAATTTGGCACTGAATCCCACAAGCCTTTTTCACATGACTACCCTGCTGAATTTCATCAGAACTGAATCTATGAATAACATTATAAAATTTGATTAGCTGCTTTTGAGGTTCTTGAGATTTTAATGCTGTGTAAATACTATGCAGATGTATCATGCTACAAAGTAGTTATAATTGTTGTTCAGGAATTTATTTTCAACTATTGTTAAAATATTATTGAAAGATGATAATTACAGGAAAGGGGAAAAGAGAACTGTATCTAGAATAGACTGAAAAGCATTTTTCTTCTGCTTACTTACTGCTCCATCTCTGGTTAGATTTTTCTATTCTTCAACACACTGTGAAATGTGGTCCTGAATACTGATAAGCCGTAATGCAATGGTAGTAAATTCAACACACAATAAAATAAATTTTAAATGAGTGGTTCTTGATAAGGCAGGATATGTGTTCTTATTCAGGCACCTGTACTGTTTTTGATCGAGGTCTTTCAAAGAAATATTAGGCTGTAGAATACAGAAATTGGATGTACATACTAAATTCCTGAAGAATATAATCATCTTGTAGTTTGTGTTGTTTGTAGTTAAGTAAAAATAAAATAAAATAAAATAAAATAAAATAAAATAAAAGTATTAATGTCTTGTTGCAATTGACCTAACTGTAGCTACCAAGTGAAAAGTCCTCTTGCTTATTATCCAGTCTTTTCAATTAAAATCAGATATTTTTATTCATAAATATATCTCCTGAAAAGAGAAAATAGGCAATGCTCCTTCAACAATCAAAACCAGAAAATACAATAAACTACTAAAGAATTAGTTGCCTAAATCTGTGAATGATAATCTGAAATCCTGAATACTTGCTTATCACAGCTATCTGTTTCCGAGCATCTGAAGGAGAAAATAATAATTTCTTGGGTTTGTCTCTTTTACAGTATGAGACAAAACAGTTCTGGGGTTTTGTTTGTCTGTTGGATTGTTAATGGTGGAATTATTGATGAAATATTCAATAGTTAGCAATTGTCAGTCCCTGGTTCTTCTTTGTTGTTGTTCTTGTAATTTCAATCTTTTTTTCTTCTTTTGCTTTAAAAGTAATTTGGGGGATATTTATTGAATTGATGAGAGCCATATTTCATTTGGCCATAAATACAGTTGCAGGACAGTGCGTTGGAGAATTTTTCTCTTTAGAGTGGGCAAGTTTTGCTGGCCCTATTGAGTTCTTGAGTACCACAGTGCTTTAACTGTCTTTGTTATTAATTAATTAGTTTATTTATTTATTTTCCCATATGCTGGTACATTTTCTTTTCTCTTTTGACAGGCTCCACTGTCCAGCCAGTTCAACAGCTTTCTGGTTTAGGTCTTGTATTGCAGTTATTTAAGGTCTGTGGAGCAAGAGAAAAAAGTACTCTATTATTTCATTAAAAAATAATAATAATAATAATAATAAAATTAATGAGAGCTGCTATGTAAAGCAGCAAAGGGATTTGAGTCATTGCAGAAAATCACAGCGAGGTGATGAAAGGGAGACATTTGTGAAGAAAAGTAAAAGTGTGAGGATTTGAATGGAAAGGGAAGAGAAAATGAGGTTAGTTGGGAAAGGAAAAATGCTATGTTTTGAGGAGAAGAAGAAGATAGTAAAATTATTTTAGAGAGATGAAATACAAAATTTAATTGAAGTGTCTCACAGCAGAAAAAGGCAATGGATATGCATGGAAGTGAGAAAGCCTGGAAGAAAATTCTGGAGGGAAGGAAAATGTAGTAGTGTTGTTGGGACAGAGCATGAGTCTGTCAGATTGGGCAGTAGGAGAGAAACAAAATATACTTGTCCTTGAGGAATTAGAAAATGGAATAATGTGAACTTTTAACTTAAGTTATAAAGAAATCTCCAACACAACATAATAAACAATAATAATACTAATAATAATAATAAAAAAATTGTTCTATCCTGCCACACTTTATTAACAATCATACACCCTCATGAGGGTTTTTGTGCGTATTGTGATCCTCCCTTGTTTATTAAAGACGCAAAGGGATAACAACCTTTCTTAAACAAATCACAACAAATCACTTCTAAGGTTATAAAGAAGTTCAAGTCAAACAATCAAACAAGAAGATCCTCCAATTTTTTGTGAATGTTAAAATAATTCTGAATTATAGTCTATTAAAATTGAGTCATCTCAGTTTAAAATTACATGTTGGCCCCTTTGCCAGCATCATTTGATATCAACGATGTCAAAATATAACATGAAAAAAAAGAATATTTAAGTCAAATTTTGAAAGAAATTATGTGGAAAAATTGTTTTCTACCAAATCCAGTAATACAGTCCTCATGTACTATTTCGTACGAATATTTCCTGAAGTAGAATAACACCTTGGGCAGCATCTGTGTTTGTTAGAATTTCAATAACT
Organism: Nettapus auritus; assembly: GCA_011076525.1. Lineage (NCBI taxonomy): Eukaryota > Metazoa > Chordata > Aves > Anseriformes > Anatidae > Nettapus > Nettapus auritus. Next base: position 74,391,380 of record CM021766.1, read on the forward strand.
GCTGTAGATTCTTCTTTGCTAGTAATGTTAGTTGTAATTGTAGTTGGTTGCTTTACTTAATGTTCTTAAACATTGCCTAAGTGATAAAATATCTGAAAATTGTCAGTAAGTGATATGGTATTTTTTATCTTCTTACTAGTAACAATAATAATAGAATATGAAATACTCTGCAGCTCTTATTTAACAGAATGTCAATGTCATTGGAATTCTTCTTGAATAATCAAAAGAAAATAGATTTCATTTTAATGGACTAAGATATTCAAATGTATTTTGATGAATGAGGAGTATATTGATGGAAATTTCACAGTCTAATTAGTTCATGCAGATGCCATATCCATACTGCATATGTATCAGTAAGTGACAATATTACGTTACTTCTACTATTTCAATTCACAGACAAGAAAAAAAACTATGTTTTGCTTTCATTTCAGCATATACTAATATATCAAGTACAATATTTTTCCTTTAGGTGTCCAAATATGAAAAATAGTGTGCATATCATCTAGGAACCCCTTAAATAGCATAAGGTTTCAGAGTAAACATTGATCTTTTAACTCTTCTGGACCAAATGAAAATAAGAACTCAGGCCCTTATTTGAAAGCTAACTAAATTAATATTGACTTAAAAATGTGCGAGTCTAGGTGACTACGAGTATTTTATTACTGAGAGCAAAGTAATCTGAAGTCCTAGTTTATGATAAGAAGCAGATTCCAATGAATAAAATCTTAAACTATATGTTTTGCCACCTTAAACTGTAAAGATGTTTTCTGACTGGCAACGGCATACATGCAATCCCCCACCACAGTTATGATCACTCACTAAAAATACACACAGGTTTTTACATATCAAGGTTGCTTTTTTTGTTGTTTGTTTTGTTTCTCTTTCAAAATCAAAGGTTGGAACAGAATACGCAACTTCACTTTAGAGATTTTCAGAGATGTTGGCCACAACAGCTTGAATCTAAAAGCTCCTATATCCCACAAACACTCTTTAAAACATTCTTCTAAATGTCACTTATGGTGTAGTCTAAAAAGGGCCTCAGATCTTAAATGTTCCTCCTCTAGCTGTAATTCAGCTCTATTACAGAGCTCTGAGATTTTTCTTTAATATTTTATCTGCACCACATTTGGAAAAACAAACAAACAAGCAAACAAACAAACAAAAACTATAACAACTATGAGCTATGACTAACTGTAATGTATCCTACTGTGCTATAGGGCACAAATAGACAAGCTCAAGACTACAATGAAGCACTTCTAAATATTTTTGTGGTTGGAAATGTGGAAATGTCAGGAAAAAAAATGATTACTTGGTATATTCATTAAACTTATAGTTATGTTCCCCTATTGGAAGCAGAGTAAAGGATGTAAAGGGAGAGGGAATCATCGTCTTCCAATTACATGATACAGATACTGAAGACAGCTCTTGGAGGCATATTAATCATCTGTCAAATTGCTATTTAGCTAAAGGCCCAAATGATATTTTCCAAACTAACACTATGGTTTTTATATTTTTTTATAACTAGCATAATGATTTAAAGGTCAGTTAAATGAGAAGTGTCATTTTCATTTAATGACACAATACTCAAAAGACTTACCTTTAGCATATTAAAGATAAAATAACTCTTTCAATGCCTACTAGTAGGTTTAATCTATTTATTTGAATAGTGACTACACAGTTTTCTCTGAATCCTCTCTTCTCAGAATGTAGTCATTGCAATGTCTACTGTGAAAAGAGGATAATCCATTACATTATTTGTACTCCTTCAACTGTGAGCTTCACTCACAGGCTTGTGCTCTCTCAGCTGGTAGTTTGTTAGCTCTCAGCAGAACGTAATGATACCTTCAGTCTCATAACTGCTAACGGAATGGTCTGATTTCTGCCTTAGAGAACTTAATGTCACAAACGAACTTATGTTGATGCAACTCTAATATCCTTCTTTCCCTCTACTTCTATACTCAGTGTGTATTTTTAAACAATATGTCACCGAAGGCAGCTAATCTGAAGAAGAAAAACATTGCAAGAAGGATGGCAAATACATACTTATTATTAACTATTATTTTTATGAAGCCTAGTGCTTTCCAGTGAAAGGGAGGGAAGTACAGTCATTTATCACAAAAAGTTGCCTTTAATTGTATTGGTTCTTAGAAATTAAAATATTTATTTTATGTGTGATTTATTATTTCATGTTCATGTAATTCTTGTCAACAAACTATTTTTTATGTCTTGTTCAATTATCTGTAAAGTTTAATATGATCTTTCAAAATAAAATATAACACTAATAGGTCACGTAAACATGTGTCTTGATAAGGTCACATGCAACAATTACTTCTTTTACAGACAGTAGCTGAAGGGTAGAAATTGTTTTAAAATGACATTACTCAAAAGCAAGTCCAAAAATTCCTTTAATTAAATGAAACAGACAATATTCTGTGCTATGCTCATTAATCACAAATATGTTCTTAACAGTCCTTTAGTGACATTATCAGCCAAGGAAAAAGGCAAACTTAGAAAAGCAAGCAGTTGTGAGTGAATTACGTTGTCTGGGGAGATGAATACAACATACAAAAGCAAAACTGAAATGACTATACTGCTTCTATTACCACTACAAAATTTTAACTTCCAAAATGATTTCATACAAATTCAGATATGAGGTGTGGGAATAAGCAGATATTACTTGTAGTTTGAATAAATAATCCACAAACTGTAAACATTAAGCAAGAAAAAACTTCTATTGAAAACAAGCAACATGCATTGAAAATATGGAAATTATTTAAAAACCAAAACCAAGTCAATGGTTTAAAACCAAGTCAATGGTTAATAAAAAGGGCAAAACAACCACAAATCTCTTTGACATTTATGTTTGCAGAGGTAGATATGTAGAATACACTCCATAATAGTTTACTTTACCTGCAATATTTGACCTTCTTTTTCAGAAACACCATGATTTATTTACACATGTAAATGTGATATATGAACTATCTTTTAAGTCTTTGAGACACAATTAGGCTCATAATAAGATTTGGAGAGTGTGTATATTGCATAAATTGTGATCATTAACTTACGAGTATCCAGGCTTAATAGAGAATTACTTTTTAATATGGTGGCTGTAAATGTACTGTACTGTGTAACATACGACAGTTTTGTTTTGACAAATATCTTGTAATTAAATTATAACATAATTAATATACCTACATATTAAAAATGCATTAATTAAATATGAAGGGAATAGAATGATGATGAGCCTCTAATAATATTTCATCCTCCTGCAAATGTAGAACTGTGACAACCATCAAACTGTGATTCCAAAGACATTGCTATACAGATAAGATTTAGACAAAATCAAATTTCAAAGTGCTTGCTATTTTTTTTTTTAATTTTAAGCTTGGGAACTAACCTTAATTCTATCAGGCATGTTTTGTTTGTTGGTTTGTTTGTTTTTAAATTAAATTAAAAAAACTTACGAAGGTTATATTTTTGAAAGTAAATTTATTAACCATTATTAAATGGTTCATGACCTTGCTACTTTTGGATGAAAACATATGCTGACAAAGAAGTAGTTTTAGTCAACAAATAATTATTTTAGGATATTGTATTAGAATTTGATTTCAAATCCTAATCCAAGGGGTGAATAACTTCATCTTCTTCTGAGAGAATACGATTTGCATTCTTGACCTCTTGATTTCAATTAAGAGTACAAATCTATTTGCACTTATATGAAAGTGGAAAAGAAATATAAAATCATAAATTATGGAAACTGAGGTAAGCATGAACTAATTTGAGTTTCTTAGCCTGATGCTTAGATGACTTGCTCAGGAAGAGAACAACAAGGTTTTAAATGCCTAAAGATGGCTAGTGGAAAGGTATGAATAGTCCATTTTGCTATACAGCATAGAGGAAAGGGAATGCATTTAACGTGCAGCAGGGAAAGTAGGGGCTATGTATTAAAAACATAAATATTTCTAATAATGGGGGGGAGTTATTTCTAATAACTCGTTATTAGAAAAGATTAGATATAGAAAATAAATTATGCATGGTTTCATCTTACATTTAAGATTCACATTTGGAATGTAGGAAAATTCCAGCCTATACTATTGCACACACTTCCTGTGAAATCTTCTAAAATCCCCTTAACAACAGTGCTAAAGAGCAGAAGAATAGATATTCATTCATCTTTGAAACTAATTTCTTCAGCATACTACTTGATACATGAGCAGATTTTAATGAAAACATATATTATGAAATGTGTATTTAATGAGAAGCAGTAGTTTCACCAAGGAATTACAATTAATGTTTCTGCCAGAACATACCTGATGACTTTGAATTAGAACTGCTTGCTCATATTCACAATGACTGGAGACAACTTTATGCAATAGCCCAATTATATATACTGAAGTAGGGTTTTGCCAAACATTTAGGTCAGCAATATTCAGATGAGTATTCATGTACTGGGCTGTCTTACCTGGATATTTTCCTAGAGTGTAGTCCCTCAGAAACTTGCACTGACAAAACAGAGGAGAGATTGAATTGTATGTGCAGAAAGAATGGGCAATGGTGGATGAAAGACACAAGGAACTTCTTAAGCTGGCTTCATAGTCAAATGCATCATGTGTTGTAAATGAATTCTGAATGAATCCAAAGACCCTGGGAAATCTTGGACATACAGAATATTAGTCTGCAGAACCTCTAAGGAATACATGTTCGTATTAATTCTACATCAATAAACATATGCTTATAGTATCAGATGAATTCTACTCTTCATTGTGTTCATTATCTCATCATCTTTATAGTCTATAAAATATAATTAGTCATGTGCAATACATGCCTACATGTGCAAGCCTCCGAAACAGATAATGTCTCTGGTTCTTTCCTGCTGTTTAACTACACATAGATCTATTAACAGGAATACTTCATTTTGCTTGACAACTGGGGAAGAAATTGATCTTATAGGTCATTTCACTGATATCACTGATTTGTCTTTTGAATGGTTCTATCTGCTCTTTATGGATCCTATTCAATAAAGATGAAAATTGCTTTTGTTCTGAGCTGGATTATATGAATATTAAAATTTATGAATTGTAAACCTGGTAAAAAGGCTGAATCTTGTTACTAAATGAATCCATGTCCAATGTCCCCTTTAAAAAAAAAAAATATATATATATATATTTAAAATTAATTTAAAGAAATTTCTTTAGGTTTTACATCTATATTGGTACAGTGGATTTTATTTCATGAATCCCAGATTATATATATTTTTCATATCATTATAGAAATCTTAGAATTTGAAAGATGCACACAACTGATGTCTTTGGAAGCTACTTTTCAAGATTTAGACATTCTTTCATATTGTTTTTTTACAGCTTTCATCGGCCTACTGCTTATGTGTACCCTTGCTCTTTTTGAGAGTTCAGCCATTTCAAATCCATTTTGAAGTTGGCTGATTATGGGACCTAATTCCATATTCAGTCAGTCTTTTATAGAAGTGTTATTTAAGCCAGCTTTATAGCAATAAGCCATTGGCTCAAATTGCTATAGAGTTGTCTATAGCATGTTCTACAGTCCATATTCTTGGTCACTGAGAGCTGCATATCTCATATTGTAAATATATATATATTAATAACAATTCTTCTTTCATACACAATTGTTATTCAGTGTAATAATGTTCATTGTTTGTTAGAAATTCTTACTGAGCAATGCTGAATTAAAATTAATTAATTGTTATGATACCAACTACAGTATTCTAGCCCCTGTTCTGCTTTAGCTGTTTTTTTTTTTTTTATATCAAAGTTCTGGGTGAAGTTTACTCAACCAGAGTGGACTGTATCCTTTCTTTACTCTTGAATACATTGCAAGAATATAATTGTGAATAGTGTTACGGCATTTTCTTATTGCGTAGATTGTTCTTGAGAGGTGCTAAAATATGCCTGTTGATATTAAAAAAGCATGTAAACCACGTAAATTATATAGGAAAACTCCAGGATAAAGCAGGTTTAAGAGATTCTGTTTGTACAACTGGACTTGGACATATGGCACAATACCGTGTTGCTAGCTCGTGTGGCTACACAAGCTAAAATTTCTATGGATAACAAAATGTTAAATATTATGTTTAACAAATATTACTGAAATTATAGTAACTAACATAAAAGTGGTAAGATCTTTGGGAATCCAGGTTTTAATTTGATGGTGGTGCAGTAGGAAATGGAACTAGTCAGCCAAAAATAAAACAATGCTCTCCAATGATATGGCAATCTAAACAAGCAAATAAGTAAAATGGCCGGAGAGCGTAAGTTAAAAGTATTGTTCAGCATGACTGTAGATGAATAAAATGAATATTTGGTACCTCACAGTTTTCTATTGCTTGGGGTGTTTTTTTTTTGTTTGTTTGTTTGTTTTTGTTGTTGTTGTTGTTTGTTTGTTTTTTCTGCTTTTTAGTAGAACAACCAGCAAATTTAAAAGGGAGCTTTAATTAAGAACGGCTATATAAAGGAAGATGTCTTTGACTTTGCCATATCATTTAAAGCACATATTTAATAAGCTGTGAAGAAAGAGAACAGGAAGAGTACAACAGCATTTTTTGATAATATTATCTCTAAGTGAAATAAAAATGTCATTAATTGCTGAAATTCAGTATAAGAACCTCAACTCTGACATCCAACAAAATTTTCAGGCTTAGCTGAAGGACCCTGAAACAGAAATATGGATAATTTACATTCTTTTGGCAGGAATAAAGGGAACTATAAGAGGATATAATAGAATTGTAAAATCCTAAATGCAATGAAGTTGGAAAATGAAATTCATGCATCAGGATTGTATCTCACTCATTATTAGTTCAAAATAATGTTAAGGTGAGAAAAGACAATGTTTCATTGTTTGAACTTGAAATATGATAAGCACTGTAAGAAAAAAAGTTTCAGAGGCATGGATTGATGGTTGAAGTCTTTTTCTAGGTGTGGTATACATAAAGATTGTAGAGGATGGTTTCACAGTGTTTGATCTGATACAACTGGAAGCTCCTAAAGTCTTGAGGAACATTACTGATAAATACTTTTTTTTTTTTTTTTAAATATGTAATATTAAAGTACATTTCAGCATTTACTCTGAACACTACTGCTCCCCATCTTACGTGCTTAATGCAGACTTATTTAAAAAGAGTGTATCTCAGATATTATTTTGCAAAATAAAATAAAAACTAATCCTAAACTACAAGCTTGTATGCAGCAGAAAAAAAAAAAAAAAAAAAAAAAAAAAAAAAGTGTTATAAATTATTACCTATTTTAAGGTAGTGATAGATAAACATCCTTTTTTGCTTGTATTGAGATTGACAATTGACAGTGGGATTTTGGAGAAGGTACTACATCTTTTGCAGGATTTAGTAACATTCTGTACATTTTCCTGATCTCTCTGCTGTGTTTATCTAATTTCTACACGCTCTTACTATTGATGTTATAGTTTCTGAAAGAAGTTTCATCACCCCACCCCTGCTTTGGATTGAAATGTAAATGAACCATGTACTTATCTTTAGTTTCAAGTTCACCAGTCTGACTTGAAATAGACTTATTGGAAATAAAAATAAATAAATCTCCTTGTACTGCTCAATGTAGTGAAGAAAAGACTTGATACATAATGATACGTATATGCAGATGTACAGCCCTCCTTACCCACCTCAGTCTTTGGTCAATTGGATAGGTCACTAATAATTAAGGCACAACAGATTTTAAAACTGCATATGAAAGGAAATGTAGGAAGTTATGCTTTTTGACCTAATAAAGCTACATACTATTGTATCTTTTAAAATGTTTTCTTTGTCTAGTAAATGGACTCAAATGAGCAATTTAACAATACATTAAAATATTTTGTGCATTATGGTTTACTTCATCTGTAAATTGAGATGTTAGAAATGTTTCCATTCCACATATGCAAAAATGTCACAAAAAATTTATTCTAGCTCCTATTTTAAAAAGCTGAAAACAAACAAACAAACAAACAAACAAACAAACAAAAAACACAAGGAGTATATTTTTGACAGAGGAAGGGATATCAAATATAATGAAATGCCTGTTTATGAATTCTGATTAAGTTTATTAGTGTTTTGGATGTATCTGCATGGGAGTGGTAATTCCAGTTTGCATATGGGGCCTTTTGCTTCTCTGATATTTTTTTTCAGCTCAGTCTTCAGAAGCAGCTCAGATAGGGGATTGTTCACAGCTAGCAGCAGAGGGCAGTTGCTTTAAATGTTGCTGCCCTATAGGTTTTCTAACCCACAAGCTGACTACGTTTAAGGAAAACTAGTTTGTCAAAGGTAGAGTGTTGTCAAATGGATTAGTTTCAGCAATGATTCCAGTCAGGTTTCCCATCAAACAGATAAGAGTAAGGAGAAAAGCAGAAAGGAATGGAAGTAGAGCTGTTTTATTTCCAGTCACGTTCAGCAGCTGAACAGCTGAGGAAGACCTTCTACATCCAGAACCACAGATGGGGCGAGACCTCCTCAGCAGTGTCAACACCAGTGCATAGGCTGCTGAGCAGGAAGACCTTCTCCATGAAAGGTTCTCATACTTCTATCAGACAGAAGAAAATAAACGTGTTGCATCCCTTACTAGCAACCCATCAAAAGGCTACTCAGTCATAACTATCCCATTAGCCTTGTACCTTTGTTCACTAGGTTTCTGGGTAATTGTAGGTGGATGCTCAGTTTGGCTGAGTCAAAGTGGTGATACATGTGTTCAAAGGCTGTTTTACTTATTTCAGTGTTTTAAAGGCACTTCCTCACTGTCCCATGCTACTGACTTGTCTTCTTTCTTTTAGATAACCTATTCCACTCCCCTTTACCCACTCCCAACACACACACATTTCCTATTCCTACTTGCAGCTCTTTTCACTGTCAGCTCTCCTCCTTATCTATCCACTTGTTATACTTCCTATTAGTCTGGGATTTGTAGACCAGTATGCCAAACATGTCATCAGCTGAGTGGGTGCAGCAGTCATCTAAATCCTGGAATAATATTCCAGCAGATCATAAATAGTGGTATAGCTAGAAAAAGTGTAATTTGCATTGATTCATCATATAGTGAGAAGCCAAATTAAGTGTATAATAAGTGAGCAAGAGATATTTTAGCAGGAAATGCAGCTGACAGAGGGAGGTGAAATAATCTTTGGAAGGAAGTGACAATCTATTATCCGCTCATCTCCATTTTTCCATCATCTGCATCATGATATGCCTTTATAGCTGAGGATACTCTTTGCCATCCCAGTTTTACTATAAAAACGAGTGATTCCATTTGTTTTAGGTGCCAGGTTTGATCAAAATGGAGTACAAATGTTTTGTGTATCCTTGGAACCTGCGTGAAATGTGAAACATAGACAAATCTTCCTAGTCTGATACACAATACACAAGCCTCTCCTTTTTTTTTTTTTTTTTTTTTTTTTTTTAGTGCATGAATGTAGCCTATGGCTTGTATGTACATCAGTTGTTTAATTTAGCTTAAGGAGTCATTTCATATAGCCTCAGGGATAAATAATTAGGTATAATAAAAATAGGCATTTGTGGTTGTAGATTTAATAGGCAAAACTCCCATGCTTTACAGATACAGAAAATAGAAATTCAGAGGAATAAAACTTTAAGTTCTAACTTTTCCCTATTCTGTTCAGAATTTGTGGTGATTTGACCCTGGCCTGATCTTCTATTGCTGAGCATGACATCATATGATGTAGGACATTCCTCTGGTCAGTGTATGTCAGCTGTCTCAGCTGTGTCTCCTCCCAGTCTCTTGCGTTACTTACAGTAAATAAGTAAGTACATCCTACTTACTGGGGGGGAGGGGGTTGCGGGGCTGGGGGAAGGGGCAAGTGGAGGATAGGAGTGGCAGGACAGAAAGCCTTGACGCTGTACAAGCACTGTTGAGCCAAAAGATTGTGCTGTGTTGTCAGCATAGTGTTAGCCACAAATGCAAAGCACAGCACCATAGGGGCTGCTATGAAGGAAGTCAACTCCATCCCAGCCAGACACAGGACAGAGTGTAGAGTAACCCCCTTAATAAACTGAGAGCTCTATGGCATTAACATTCCCGCAGCTAAAACTGTGTCTATTTTACAGGCAACATCTAAAAATATTCTAGTAGACATCAGTATTACTTCACAGGACTGTTTCTTTTATTTCAGTGTTGACTCATAAGCCTGTGAGAGAAAACTTAGTTCTCTAAGATAAGTTAAAAATGAAATAGTGAATCTTGATCTCATATTCTGTAGAAGTAGGGGAAAATTTCTCATATTTGTACTTCCACTGCAAACAACAAAAATCTTACTGAGAAAATAAAACTTCTGTCAAGCAAGATGGCATATTAGAGAAGTGTTTTCTAGTTTTATCATCATCTGTAGAATCTTTGGATCTTCTTATTCAAAATCTATCTTTCTCAGTTAGTGACGATTAGCTTTTGTGATGCCTACTCACTTTTTTTCATCTTCTGTTCCTAGTAAAAGTCCTTCCACTGAAAATGTTTCATTTTGCACTTCAATAGCTTTTAATAGCATATAATTTCCCCTACCCCTCTATGTTTAACAACTTTATGGACAGGGCTTTATAAACAGTTTTTAACCAGAATTGATTGGGCTGGAACAGAGAGATGGAGATGCGATTTTTCAATATCAGCTCTGCTGCCAAAGAAGATCTACAATCTAACTAGTTTCATAGAGTTATTATTTGCAAATAATATTTTCAGAAATGCTTCCATTCAAGTGTTTCTTTCCTTAATACTATATAATTTTTAACATAAGACTTTTTGCTTTGCAATTTATATTTAAAAAAATAAGCAACCATTCAGTGGGTTGTGTATATGTAAGTAGGTCATGTTAATTAACTCCTTAGAGAAACATTAAGCAATTATTAGAACTGTAGTAGAGATATAACAGACCATACTGCAAAGAGATGGTGATGCATGTTTTTTTTCACCATCCCATTTTTCACCATTCTCTCTATGACTGGCAAGTAGGAGTTATGACAGCAGTACAGTTTTTGTGACCTGTATTTGCTCTCTTTCTCTGTGTGTGTGTACATTATATATGCATACTCATATATATGTGTATATGTACATACAAGAGAGTTTGAAATTTTTCACCTAAAGCAATACTTACATTGTACAGAATAATTAATTTGGGGAATTACATAAAGTTGTTCTGAAGAGAGGAAAATGAGCTATCATTAACTTTTTTTTTTTTTTTTTTTTTTTTTTTTTTTTTTTTTT
>CM021766.1:74420041-74441681 GCA_011076525.1 Nettapus auritus
AATAAAATAAAATAAAATAAAATAAAATAAAATAAAATAAAATAAAAAATCTGATGGGTTCCTGAGATTAATTTACTCATCTTTTGGTAAATTCCTTTACAGCCAATCTAACTAGTGTTAGAGTTGTCATGAAGTAGGTGGCAGAATGATACAGAAATTCAGGAGAACCTTATGAGGAGTGAAACCTCTGTGTTGGTGTTAACAAGCTACTAAATTTGCTCATCTGTATCATTTAGCGTTGTCCCTGTGACATGTTATTTCAATAAATAAATAAATAAATATTTGTGTTATATTTCAGGCCTTCTTGTTTGTTCTTCCTGTGAGTTTAAAAAGCTCTTGTAAATGCACCTCTGACTACATCAGACAAAAGAAATCCACCCACCAACTAATTCAGTACTTTGCTTTTCTGTCTTGATAACATACAAAGATATTTAAATTGACATCTTGCCTATGTTAATCATCACTGTCATTCTCCTGAAAGGTTAGTATCTCCACAAGCGCACTTGGACTCATTTAGCACAAAAAACATTTACACCTCCAGCTTTACGATGATATTGTGTCATAATGTACTTGAAGAGCTCAGTGCCTATGTTAAAAAACAAACAAACAAACTCATTTTTATTGTTTTCCCTAGTTCTGGTTTCCATCTGTATCTGTCCATATCGTCTAGAGTGAGACTAAAAGTGAAAGTGTTTTGGTGGAGTAGGCTGCAGTGAAGGAGATAGAGGAGCAGAAGCTCTCTTTCTTATTCTGTCTTATTCAAAATCCAAACAAGAATATTTGAGTAGGTTTCCAGATCTTGAGCAATCTTGGGTAGTAGCAGTTTTTAAATAAAAGCTGTGGTAAGGTATTTAAGAGAATGCACTTACATGGAGCTATGTACTGTAACCCACTAACTTAAGGAGCACAGTCACTCTGAGCCTAATTGTTTGTAGATATAGCTCTCTGGATCAAACAGATATGACAGAATGTGTTAAAATTACTGAGTTTATCAACAACCATTTGCAACTGCCTGATGCAGTTTTTTTTTTTTAGTGAAATATATATATATATTTGCTAGCTTATGTTTATCTAATAATGCTGTTGAGACACAGTTAGCTAAACCCAAATTTTAAGCATTTTTATAGCCAGAGATGACTGCATATATGGAGAAAGTGGAAAGGGTAACTGTCAAATGTTTGTGCAGTAGCAGCAATCAGTCAAGTATTAATGCTGCATGCATCTGCATGGCTTTGATTTGGCACATTATTACAAAGTTTAAAACAGCTATTGATGATCTATTTCATACTTTCCAGGGACATTTTAAAGATTCTTAAATTGACATTTATTTAATTTTGAAGAGACTGCTGCATGCATGGTCAGATTAAGAGCTAGGCATTTTCCAAAGGTAAGGAGGAAAGCCGAGAAAGTTAACAGAAACAACATAAAATGAGGTGAGAAAGGTTATAAGGCATAACTGATCAGAATTGTCTCTAGGAGCCTTAAGTAGGATGTCACTGTCAGGTGAAAATGTGCTAAGTTCTGAGGCATGATCCCAGAAGATACTGAAGAGCACAGCAAGTTACTACCATACTTATTACAATCTATGCAAAATGCATATATGACATTCATTTTTTCTGGCCTTAAATAGGAAAGTACATTTCCTCTTTGCTGGCATGTTGCTTACACTTGGAAAAGCAGCAAGCTCTGAAAAAAGAGATGGGACTCACACCTGCAGTTTGAACAGTTTGAATACAAATTGGCTGGATGTCAGTCCCTGAGGTCAAAGAATAGTATATATCTCTTGGTACTGAAGTATTCAAGCGGTTGACTGGCCACTTCCTTATTGATCTGTCTCCCAGGAATTTTGCAGACATAAAATGTCTGCATTTTCCATGCTCACTTCCACTGGAGTAAGCCAGAGAGGAATGGCACTGTGAAAGGATCCTGATGGCTATAGCTAGCACAAGAGCAAGCGGCAAAGTGGATTGACTTCCACACTGTACCGTTGAGGCTGTACATATTTTGGAGTGCTGAGTTTTTGTCTCTGTGTGGAAAGGATGTGTTCATGGAATCTTGAGAACACCATGTAAGATTTTTTTTATTTTCAGACAGGCATTTCTATGCCATAGCTGCAGAAAGCTTAGAAGACAATTAATGAAGATGTAAAGACCAACAGCATTTCCAGCCAAAGAACAGCCTTTTAGCACAATTTAAACTGATCTATTTACCATGCTAACTCTTGAGCTTTTTTTTTTTTTTTTTTTCTTTAAGGAAGCATGTTTCTGATATTCAAGTGAAGATAACATCTTTCCATGTGAGTACCTTCTTAGTGTTAGAGCTATTGTAATGGTTTATTTCTTTTCTGTGTTAAATAATTAATGTATTTTTGGTCATAATTTATTATGTTGCTATAACTGATGTTATAATTTATTCGTTTTTTCAAGTTTGAGAAAATACATATTTAGTGTTTGATCTTTCTGATATTCTATGGGAGAGTAACAACATTCAAAAATGTAAGGAAGTTACAGGAATGGAGTTTAGCCATATTTGACCCTAAAGAAGTCCGTTTAATTGCTGAGGTAACTATGTTTCATACTTGTACATGGTATGCATTTATCAAAAATGATCAGTAATGACTCACCCCATAAAAACAAACAAACAAAACAAACAAAAAACCAAGAACTGTCAAGAAAGATGGGTCTTTTTCAGTCCTAAGCAAAACTGGTGTCTTAGAACATGTATTTTATGCATAAATAATACTGAGTCAATTTTAAAATTCCTGGCTGAAAATGTTGCTCCACTCCCCCCTGAAAATAAAAACAACAACAAGAACAACAAAATAAATAAATAAATAAATAAATAAAATCAAACCCTACCCAATGACAGATGTGCACGTATGTCCTCTGATTACCTACATTCCTTGTCCATCCGTTTGGGTGGCATTATGTTTAATCACATGTAAATCAAAGCCTTCCACAAGAGCATTGTGGTTTGGCAAAAACAACTTTGGAAGTAACTGTGTTATGCTACATGTGCCATTTTTCCTCCAGGCTAGCATTGTACATTAGTAGATGCCTCCTGCATCTGTTCAGTTCTTAGTGAAAATCTAGTAAATAACCAGGGCAAAATCAAAGCTGTTTATAGATGGTCAAGCCTTGCACAACAGGTTGCATACCATTGTGTTGCTGAGAAAGTCAGAATTGAGGTCTTGAATTGACTTTAATAAAGGAAAGGTTCTCCCTCACAAATTGATGCCATTCATTTTATAGTGCAAACCCTCACACATTGCCAATAAAAAAAGAAGCAGAGGAAACTATGAAAAATGTCTGAGATAATGAATTAACATGAAAAGTAAGAAGCAGTCCATAGGGCATAACATTCACAGAAATGAGCTGTGAAACATCTTTTCAAAAGGGTTGAAGGACATATGGATTTGTGCTTTTCAAATGAAACTCCTGTCTATTTTCTCTCTATTACCTAAAATTTTACCAAAAAAAAAGAGGATATTAAAAAACAAAACAAAACAAACAAACAAACAAAAACTGTTTACTTAAAAATAGTGTGCCAAAATTTAATTTAGTCCTTTTAAAATCTGAATTAGCTTTATTGTACTTTTGCTCTCTTTAAAATATGCATGGAGGAAAATGAGATCTGTTTCACTGCTGTAGTTGTTATGATGCCAGAATCTGAATTGGCTAAATCAGGTGTTCAATCGTCATGTTCTAGAAAGCATGTTATGCTGGATGATATTCTGTACAAAACTGCATCTTGTCTCAGCCTGAAAAACATATTTCATAGCCTTCTGCAACAGTTGATCTAGCTTCCACAGAGAAATGGTATGGCCTTCTTTTTATACTGTGAATACCATAGTAAAGAATGGCTCACATATAATAAGAAAAGGGATATGGTTTCAGGAAAGCTTTCAACAACATTGTATTTTCATATCTTGCTATTTGAAAAACAAAGCAGATCGTTTTACCATAAATGGGACTTCCAAATGGGTTTTCCATGGAAAGACAGCTAGAATAGTTATAGCCTTGGACATCAGACATAAGATATGACTGACCGGGAATATCTAAGAGTCCTGAAGAGGATGCCATTGCCAGTTAAAAATGAGCCAGTTGAAAATGAGCCAGATGAAACTTCATCTCAGAAGAGATACTAAAGAGTCATAAGTTGTCACTATACTTGCAGTCTCTGTGAAATGTATATGTATTGAGAAGTTTTTCAGAGTTTCAGTGAGGGATGCAGTGTGAGAGTGGGATATTAGACCTTTTGTTAAGATAATATTATTTTAACACTAACTCCAAAAAGGTGTTTGTTTGTTTGTTTGTTTGTTTTTTAAAGCATTCTTACAAATATTTAGTTAGTAAACAAAATCACTAAAGAAAGGCCTTATGTTTATCCTTTTTCTAACTCCTCCTAGTATTCTATGAATTGCATTGATAATGCTACTATAGGACACCTAGTACTTGAGTACACTTTAAATAAGACTTAATACAGTTGAAAAAATGATTATTCCAGCAATCTAATCATTTATGTAGAATAAATTAATGCTATCCTAGTGTGATCGAGCCCAAAATATTGAGGTGAAAGCAGTTTGGCAGCATTGTTGCTTAATGTGACTGCTTAAAATGCCGTAGTTGAATGGACTGCAGCGTAGAGATCTGTTCCATGTGGGACCCGTGGGCTGCAGGGGGACAGCCTGCTCCACCAGGGGCCTCTCCACAGGCCGCCGGAGAACTGCTGCTCTGTGCCTGGAGCACCTCCTGCCCTCCTACTGCACTGACCTTGGGGTCTGCAGGGCTGCTTCTCCCACATTTTTTCACTCCTCTCTCCCTGCCGCTGTTCTACTGCTTTTTTTTTTTTTTTTTTTTTTTTTTTTTTTTTTTTTTCCCTCCTTTCTTCAGTCTGCACTCCCAGAGGCCCAGTTGCTCTCTGGCTCAGCTCTGGCCAGCAGCAGGTCTCTTTTAGGGCCAGCTGGAGCTGGCTCTAGTATGGCATGGGGCAGCTGCTGGCCTCTGCTGCAGAGACTACAGCATGCTATGCATACCATGTATGCTGGAAATGTTATGACATATATTTCTGAAATCTTTTATTAGATATCCCTATACTTTTATAAAGTATACATTTGTATAAATTTGTTTTGCCCATCATGTGCATTTAGTATGGGAGTCAGGAGTTCAGTTTATATGTAATGCATTACTTGCAAGTAATGCAAGTTCTTGGCAATATCCTAATATGTAGCATTAAACAGTTTTTTGTTTTGTTTTGTTTTGTTTTGTTTTCATGTTGTAAAAATAGCACTTGTTTGCTGAATGTAATGATATATTTTTATGTTCTTCAAGACTTAACAAGAAAGCAATGGATCACTGTTGGTAGTGTTTAAATTTAGCATCTCAGCTTTTATTTGAGTATACTCGAGAACATATGACTGAAATATGCCAGTCTTTGCACATTCAGCAAAACAAACGATATCTTCCACAGACATTAGAAATACGGAGCTTTTCACTGAAAGGCAGAAGCATTTTGGCATATATAATGTGCAGTGATGTCCTGAACCTCTCCTTAGTGACCTAATTTTGATATTATCAAAATGTGTATATTTTAGAAAAAGCACTTAACAAAGATTGCAAAATGGACCATGTTTTTATATTTCTTGCCATCTTTCAGAGGTCTTCTGGATAAGCAACCTGTAACCAATTATATTAAAATCATTTAATAAATGTGGTGTGGTATTAATATATAGATATGGTTCTCAAAGAAATTACAAAATATTGAGAGCAACATTTTTGCTGACACCTAGTAATGCCAGTCAGGTGATCTTCAGTGCCAATAATGTAGGTGATTTTCAATCTTAAATATATATATATATATATATAATCAGTAAAAAACAGCTCTACTGTTTCTGGTTGCTTTTATGAATCATGACAGACTTCGGAGTTCCACTGTCTTTTCTGTTTTTCATGTTTCTTTTCTGGTTTTCTCCTTATCCAACTGATGTAGATGCTATTAAAGTTGATGGCACTTCCATCTGGAATTACACCAGGATATAGTAGTAGAATCTATTACAGTGTCTTTTCAGATTTCATTCTCTTCATGCCCAGAACACAGATTAGTTTATGACCAGCTGGGCTTAAGAAGAGCATTAAGAAATGCATAGTCTATTGTTTTTCTTTTTATAGATCTATGACAGTTCTTCTGCATCTGAGGAACATAGGAGGGACTGGTAGACTTTTAGAATTAATAAACAAGTTGATTTTTACCTTGTACCTGCTTGTTTCTCATGTACAAAATATTTGAATGGGAAGTTTTTATTTATTTATGTTTTCATCTTTAACTGTTCTCTCTGTGTCCTTGATGGTGCATGACTAAACCCATTATAGCTATGAGAGACATGGAAAATTCAGAAATCATAAAGTAGGTGCTTTTAATTAACTCTAATTGGATGATGCTGAAATTACATGGATGTCATCTTATGGTAAATCAAACTCCATATCTAGACTTAGTTCTCTACTTTAATGCCAAGGAACTAAGGTGTACTAGGGCCTAAAAACATTCAAGAAGGGTGTGAATGTAATCATCTGACTTTTGTGCTTATCAGGACTGAACTGAACCTCTCAACTATTTGAGGTACATCTACTGCTAACACGGAAGAAATAAAATCTAACTGTTGATAGAAGGAAATGTTTGCCATTTTTGCCTGTTATGCAGCAATATTCTGTTGTTATATTATTTTAATATCTGTCTTATACTAACAGTGCTCAAGAATCAGTGTAACTCATTGTTCAGCTTCTATTACTTTATAAATAAGACTGAATTTATCCAGTCGCAGCATGAATTGATTTTCATTCATTTTGCAGTTTTGGGGGTTTGGGTGGTAGACAAAAACTAGACTGCTTCCCCCTTCTGCC
Organism: Nettapus auritus; assembly: GCA_011076525.1. Taxonomy (NCBI): domain Eukaryota; kingdom Metazoa; phylum Chordata; class Aves; order Anseriformes; family Anatidae; genus Nettapus; species Nettapus auritus. The sequence goes on from CM021766.1 coordinate 74,426,938, forward strand.
TGACATTTAAAAAAAAAAAAATGTTTTTTTTTTTTTTTTTTTTTTTCCTCGTAATAATTCATCTAAGATAAATGTTTGTGCATTAAATGGCATAGAAATTTATAAATTGCTGAGAGTGACTGGGAGGAGTTATTTTCAGTGCACTTACAGAGACTGTATACACATATAAATATTGATTAGCATTGCTTTTAGTGAAATTAATTAAATTAATGGATGTAATCATAGAAATGTTTTGTCTTCATTGCAATGAAGAGAGGTGACAAATAACTACAAGGCTGAAGGTTTACCATTCAGGCAATGTATTTTCTTGTTAACTATGTGATTTGTTTTTTTTTTTTTTTTAATTAAAAACTTTGAGGAAGATTTCCCTTTCTCTTCCCATTACAGGTCTTTAAAGTTACTCTCAAATCTGTTTTAGCTGTCTTCCACAAAGCTTACTGCCATTCATGTTAATTATGTTAAAGCATACTTGAGAAATAGATGGGCCTTGCCTGTTTTGTAGCACATGCTTTCCTTAATGATTAAAGCACTAGCATCCTTTTGTAATGATGAACAATCAATCAGCTTTATAGTGCTGGAACTATGCAGATTCAAACCTTGAAGGCAGATACTCTGAATCTCGTTTGTTCTCTTAACTAAAATACACACTTTCTGTTTGAAAGCATATTTTCTATCTACAATAATTATGTTGTATCCAGAACCCAATGTAGAAGGCTACATCACTTTTATGTGAGTAATTTTGCATTACAAATTTAACGTTATTGTTAGTCTTTGAGAGTATAGGGAAATCCTATGTTATTAGTCAGGACATGCCTGTGAATAACATGACAACAAGCATTCATAGTTTTATTAACTTATCCCAAGGTGTATTTCACTCCTTTCTCCAAACAAGTATTAAATCTAAGTCAAGGATGAGCTATAGGGCTCCAGAAGAGACTACAGTGCATTAAATAAAGTGCTGCCAATGGCAGATAAATTAACTGTCCTCCAGTGTGTCTGATGGACATCCAGAGAAATAATTTAAATGGCATTTAAAATATAGTCATATTAAACCTAATGACTGTACAGCTTTTATGCCAGCAAAGTCTTGAAAATGTAGACAATACATTTTCATAGCATAAATTCATGTTCTGGGCTGAGTTATGTTAAAGTGCAACTGTAGTGAAGATGAGATTAACTGAGTTTGACAAGTAAGAGAAGGTTTTTCTATCATTACAGCTTATTGCATTCTTACTTCTCTTCTGGATACTGCTGTTAAAGCATTTTCTGGAAAATCATCCCATGATCATTCAGCAGCAGTTGCAGATACAAAAAATAAGAACGTCAAGGATCACAAATCAGAATTATTGCATTCAGAATTATAGGGTAGGATTTGTTCTGGGTGGTGGACGGAATGGCTTCTATTTCTTCTACTGAAAAACACAGTGAACAGTAGCTCCTTCCCTTCCTCCTGTATATAATTCACATTTTCACATGTTGCCAACATGTCCCTGCAGTCCTTATGACTGCCCTTTTATTTACTGGTTTTAATTATAATGACAGATAAACTCTGTTACCCCTTTATTCATCTCCTTTTCCAGGTCAAAAGATCAAATCATGAAGGATTCCACTGGTGGGTGACCTCCACTAATACTCCTAATGTTTACTCCTATCATTGATTTTCTGTCTTTTGCCCAGGTGAAGACCATGACAGCTTAATTCTTTAGGAGTTTTGATTATAGATCTTGTCAAACACCTTTTGGAACACTAAACAGATGGTATAATCTGGAATTCCCTCCTCCACATGTGAGTATTGTGACTGTCTTGATTCATAGCAAGTGAAAGTGATGTACTGGATGTACTGCAGGTGCCTTTCACTTTAAAAAATGATTCAGAGACAGCTTTTGTCCCTGTGTTCAAGCAGATTACCACACTATCTGGAAAACAGCCCAAAATCACAAATGTTCATTGCTTCTTTGTAATGATGAAATTCAGGAGGTGGTGATGAATAGAGACGTATTGCAACAGAGCCAATCTTCATTCACCACTGTTAAATATGCGAAGGTTCCTCTGTAAATTAAAGTTTTTCAACACTTTTATGATTTCCGAAACTTTGCACAAGTCATTGATTAACTCACTTGGATTTGGATTTGCTGTTTTATTTTATTTTATTTTATTATTATTATTATTATTATTTTTAACTGTACAGCTGCAAATCACACAACTTTTTCATCCTGTAATTGGATTTGGAACATTATGTTTAGAACGTAAAATATACTCTTTGGATTAAACTGTTGGGTTTCACTGGCATTTTGATGAATATTATGTAATTAGAGTTTGCTGTGTTTCCCTAAAAAGGACAGATATACAGGAGGTTTGCTGAGAGTCTTTCATGCACTGTATTTAAACATGTTTACAAGTATTTTTAGAAAACAAAGGTTTCTTCCATGCTTATCTGAACATATTGTTGTGCAAACATTAATGGTAGCTCAGTAATATTTTGCCAAGTACATGTTCAAAATATATATATATGAGATTATAAGCATGTCTCAATCTACCAGGTAAGACTCAAAGTTAACCTGTCCAAAATCTCTGGTTTGTAGCCAAAAATCAAAGAAAGAGTACTCGTCAATTTTATTTTCAAAGAGTTATTTTATTTTCATCATTGTTTATTTAGGCTGACATCAACTTAAAACCAATGAAGATTTCTTAAAAATTAAGAAATTTGAAAATTTCTTGAAAATTTTGTTTTGAAAAAGGAGGCATTTGCATAACTTGGAAATTTGGATAATTGTAAAGAAGAGAAAACAGCAGAACAAAGAATTAAGTCCTGTCAGTCTTATTGTACTTAGAGATTCAGATATTGCTACTATTTTTTACATTAAATGTAAATGTACATTCAATTATGTGTAATGTGATTTTTCAGCCACTTCAACCATATTAAAGTAGAGATTGAATAAGCCTCAATAACACTGTAAAGAGAATAGAAAAGCCCATGACATTTTTTAGGAAAAAATCACATTCATGTATCTTCTTATATTTGCTATTACCTCCCTATGTTTATTTCCATAATATGTTGGACATAACAGATGACACTGTTATGAATAAGTGAAATTGTTTTAGCTTGAATGTTCATCTGCTCACCTTTTGGTAAACAGATTAGTTTTGGGTGAATTTGGTAGTGTTCAAGAGAGTCTGATAATATAATGCAGTGCTTGAAAGCTCCTAGTAACTTTTTGTAGTCAGATCTGTAGTTTTCTAATTTGAAGAAAAGTAAGGAAGGCTAAACTCTTCTTGATATGCTTATATTACATACATGTCAATAACTAGTCTTCCTAAAAAAAAAATCGATTTTTCTTTTGACGAATTAGTGATGGGGCAAAAGAAAGTACTTACTTTTTTTTCCCAAATGTTGGAAGCTTAGAGGAATTCAGCTGATGATCCAGTTCCTAAAATAAATTGAATGTGACAATGAATTATGAATTATGACTTCCTGAGTATTTTTTCATCATTTGTCCACATGGACGACTTCATGCTCCTAAGGAAACGTTCACTGGGATGCAGTATTTGTACAGTAACATGGTGGGTATTTGTAAACTGAAATGTTATTTGTACAGTAAAGTATAGTGCTGAAATGGATTTTTATTTATTTATTTTTTTTAATTCTAAAATGTATTAGGAAATAAAACTCCAAGGATATGGCAAGGGGTAAAAATAATTTTCATTTATACTATTTATAAAATATTTTTAGTAGTATATTTATATATTCTTATATGTTTCCACAAGGTAATCCACTATTTTATTTAATAGGCATGGAGGTTTAAATTTTAAATACTAGCTTCAGCTTCTGCTCAATCATTATAAAATAAACTCCTTAAAGGTAGTATCAGAGAAAAAAAAATAAAATCATTAAGCTTCAGGAATAAATACTGCAATGCAAATCACAATAATAGTCTTATTTGATATTTGCTGATATATTTAAGAAGGGAGGTGTGTGGGGAGTGCATTGTTTTGTTTTGTTTGGTTTTCAGGAATAAAACAGAGAACCTTACTGAATTGCTTGTAAAAGTATTGTCCAGACTTGTATAACCCAGATCTTTTTTAAGCAAAAGGATGGAGATGGCAAGCAGCTGTATTACCACCTTTACCTTCTGTCCTAGTATATACTCAGTTAAATATAAAGGGTGTCACTGATCTCAGTGCTGTTGCAGAGAACAGTAGTGGAAGAGAGCCTTTTGCCTATATACGTTAAATGGATTAATTTTATGTGTTTATTTCCTACTAGTACATGCTGTTGAAGGACAAATTAAGGTTGGGAAGGAAGAAAAAATTAGATCAATTTCAGTAAATAATCATTAAAAAGATCATAATCATTAAAAAATGTTCATATGGCCTTTCAAAAAACTTTAAAATACTGAATATCTAAGATGTTTCTTAATATTCTGGGAATTATTTTCTATTAAGGAATATTAAAATTCCTTTGCTAATGAAGGTACTATTGAGTGAAATGAAGAAATATCCATAATCTTCATAATCTCTAATTAAAAGTTTTTTAATGGAACAAATACTTTCATTTGATATCAAGTCAATAATAATTGGGTCTTCATTGCACCAAAGTAGCTTGCATAATGGCACTGTATTCAGCTTTCAACTTCATTGGGTTTAATCTCTCCATTTAGGAGAAGAAATATCTGGTGTAATAAGAATGCAACAATGCAGTTTTCGAAGGACTAATGAATTTTCAATATCTGTTGATTTTATGCCAGTAAGTTAAGGGAGATAGAGAAGGAGAGATTGTCCTTCAGATGTGTTTCTTCCACAATAAAAAAAGTTAACATAGAACCTGACATCCTACTTTTTCTCTGAAATTATTCCCTCTGATAAATGTTTATAAATCCCAGAGTGCTTGTTTGCTAAATAGATTTGTGTAATCTGAAGACTGTGGGAAGAAAGAGACATCCTAAAATGTCTTGGGATACATACTTTGTTTTGTGATAGCTAAGCTATGATTTCTGTTCCGGTTGGCTACTTGCTCAGATTTCTTTTTACTAGACTTTTCGAAGCCATCAGAAAACTCAGTAAATTGGGTGGGAGTGTGTGCTAGTTTTACTGGCACTTTGTCAGCCTTCAGCCTGGCAGTTTTTAAAAGAGATTACCCTCAGATAATTGCAGTATCATGCAGTGGTTTGTCATCAATTGATTTGCCTTTAGAAAAGGTTGGTGCTTAAAAATAGCTGATTAAACATCTTTTTGCACTTTCTCTGTTGCAGTTACAGACCAACTCTAATGATGCAATTGTGATTCAAAATGGAGGATGATAGAACAAATAATCTCAGTTTTCAGAATTAATTCTTGCTTTTGATGGATTAGTTGTATCAGCATGTTTTTAGAATTGTGTAATTCATGTTGAGACAAAATAATAATTAATCTTTCTACAATAAGATAAGAAAAAAATTTCTCCTAAACATGACAACTTTAGGAAGTAGCATTTTTAAGCAAGCAAATAGGTCTATGATTTGATCCTCTCCCTGTGAGCACATGCACTTCTAGCCATATTATATGCATGCAGCATAGATATTGGCACTTGGCTGTGCTGTCACTGGAGAAATGTCATGCTTTCTTCAAGCCTGGAATCGATGGCCAGAACAGGCAGGCAAGCATCAACATAGTTGTAAAAACTGGTTTATTTCTTAAAAATAAATACAAAAATATAAATATAAAACATTGCCAGATAGAATTTGATGAAATGAAGTTGCACAAACAATTTTTTTTTTTTTTTTTTTTTTTTTTTTTTTTTAAACCAGCTGCATATTACACTTATTAACACCACGTGTACAATTTTTTTAAAACTTTAATGTACAGAACAGACATACTGGGTTTTTTCTTCTTTGCCATCTTAAAAGCTGCACTTGCAAGGGTAGAACATGTACCTAACAGAAGCGGCTTGTACATGAGGTTGCTTAAGGGATTATCACCCTGTTCAGATTTCTGAAAGTAAGGTATTTTTTGTTTTAATTACTAAAATGGACAACACTGAATTTCCATAGCTTTGGCTCTTGGAAGGTGATTAAATAAAATGCTGTATATATTCCAAGTGGCATCCTACTAGAAAGAATGAATGATGTTAATGGACAAACTGGAAACAAATTTTAAAAGGAAACCATTGTGCTGAGTGGCAGGAAAATCTTCCTGAATGTTAAATACTGTTGAGTGCAGAAGGTGTCTGTAAAATTACTTCCGCTCAAAGGAACCAAAAATGTAGCCTACTGTAGGTTAAGAAGCGTCTTTGTCACTTTCTCCTCCGCCATACATTTCAGCTAGCTTATTAAACCGAGGGCCCCATTCTCGGAGGTAATCATAGTTTTGGTCTCCTTCGGTAGTACCCGACTCTAAGGAGCTCAAGGATTCAGCTATTGAATCATTTCCCTCGTAGGCATAAGTTGCAAGCGAGTCATACGGTGGTGCAGAAGGATCAGTATCATGCTCTTTTAGCCTTTGGTTAATAAAATCTCGGACATCTGTGTTATCTGGTGCTGAAGGAGTCCTCCGTGGTACAAATAATGTTTCAGGGATAATATCTCGTCGAAGCTTCTTATCTTCGATAGCTGCAGGATTCCTCAGTGTGCCAATATCAAAGGCTTGGGTGTCTTCCTCTCCACCACCTTCATCATTATAACTCACAATGTTGTCTCTGATGTCCTCTTTAGACAGGATCAAAGGCTCCTTCTTTCGTTGCCTCTTCAGAGCAGCAAACAGCACCACTATAACTTAAAGTGAGAAGGAAAGAATGGGTAAAGATCTCAGTTGAACAAGTTCTTAGTAGCAGATCCATCAGATACAACAGCTTTACATCAGCAACATTTTACCACATCATTTCTGCCTGATAAATGGATAAACTTCACTGTCTGCATTATAGCAACACAGTAAGGGCTGTATCAAAATGTGCTTTTTTTATGCAATCATGGTGTGTGCTGCTTTACAGAACCATGAACATTTTCTAATGCTCCTTTAATAACTTTGATGAGTGTTAAAATAGACAGGTTTACTCTGAAGTTCTTTTCCCTTTTTTTTTTTTTAAGCTTTGAGTATACTGTTCAAGCTGTTTTCCAGCTGAACTATAGATCATTAAGTGATATTCTAAAAACCACAAAATAGTGTTTACAAAATTTGCAAATTTTTTGTTGCCACATAGAAACCTCCAGATAGACAGTGATTTAATACAGTAAAAATATTCACTAGTATATTCTGTATGAAATATATACTGCATGTTGACTTTAGTTATTTATTTAAATAAAACAAGATTTTAACGCTCTCAAAACAACGAAGTTAAAATGAAAGAAAACCATTTTTGATTATATTATTCCTTCTGCCTGATCCTCTTTTTTAAAGACAACAAAAGAATAAAAATGCTGCTGGTTGCACACATATATTTAACACTCTGGAACTTGATTTCATTTTTACTGTGTCCAGTTTCCAGGCAAACAGTTTTTGCCTTTTTCTTTTTTCTTTAATTCGCAGTTGAATGTTTCTTGCAAAAGAAGCAAAACCCCTGGTCATTAATTCTACCAACCTGCATAGCTTTGTAAAATGTGTCAGGCCTGACACATTTGCTCATGGGGGAAAATATACATTTATTTTTCTTACCCAGCAGGATGATGATGCAGAGGAGAATGGCAATCAGTGCCCCTGTGCTGAGGCCAGCAGGGAGAAGCAGGGCCTCTGCATTGCAGGACTGCATGTTTCCCCGGCTGTCACAGGCACATACACGTATGGTCAGCGTGCCAGTGCTGCTCTGGATCGGGTAGTCATTGTCTGATATCACCACTGGTAGAAGGTACGTACTTATTTCGTGTCGACTAAAGCCATTCCTTCTTGTCAAAATTCTGGCAGTGTTATCTAGATTGGTTAAAATATACTGTTGTATTGTATAGGAATATAGAAAGTGCATCACATATAGTACATGTAAGCTATGATATTTTACGTCACTGGTAGTATTTTGAAATGGGCTGTTCCTCATATCATAGTGATCCCTCTCTTTTCTAGTGACATTCACATTTAATCACATTTAATCATTTAATCTATTTATGATTTTTTATGTACAGCTGGCCTGCTCCTCTGTGCCTCTGCAGCACCTCTGAGTGTGATATGAAAAGAAGATTTTTCAAAGCTTAAAATGTTTTATAGATTAATGCATGCAGTGCACAACACAGTTCCATTCCATGCCTAAAGCCCTGAAATGAAGTGGCCAACGGAGAAAAAATAACCTTCCACTTCACGCTGTTTTACAAGCACTGTTCTGAAAGATACTTTCCATGGATCTTCTGTGACAGCACCCAGGGGAATGCTATCTGTAAATGCAGGATGAGATTTTCCACACTAAAACACTTTCAACATGCTGTAGAACTTGAATTATGTACCTTAGCAAGTGGCGTAGATTTTTTGTTGGAAAAATTGTTTCAGAAATTCAGAAAAGTGAAAGATGGTATTCCTGCTCAGTTTTGAGATGTGAATTTTAAAAATTGTTTTTGTGGCAAAAAAAATCTTAGTTCTACGTAGTACACTTGAGCATTAAATCTATTCAATGTGAGGGCAGAGAAGGAAATAAAAAGGTACTGGGAAGAAATGAGCAACAGGAAGAGACTGTTCTATTGCCAAAGCCACTTTATATTTATGAAAATGTGAGTCAACACTACGGTTTTGGACTTTTTAGTCCAAAAGGGGGGAAATACCGACATCAGAAGGAAGATATAATTTCCATCACGTGGATTTCTTGAGGTTAATGGTTAGCTATCTTGCCAGCCAATGTCAGGCTGAATTAAATTAACTCATGAAAAAGGAAGAAAGTAATTTTGGATAGAAAAGAAACACCAAGGTCAATACCTCTACATGCTCAGGACATAATCACCAGGATGTAATATTTGTTAAAAAATTAATTGATATATATTTTCATGGCCTTCATGAAGGGGAATACAAAGTTCTTCTTTACTGCATCCCTTGATTGCTTTGAGGTATTTGCATGCTATTTGTTTCACTCAGTATCAAAAACATTTTGTCTGACATGTCTTTAAATACTTTGCTGCTGGGGAATTCATAAGGTACACAAAAAATTTGACACTGATTCTTCACTCTCCCTACTGATATAGTTTGTATCTAACCCAAATCTTCCTCAAGGTGTTTGCAGCCTGTTACTTCCTGTATTCTTCATCATTAAAATATAATTATTCCCATTGCCTTTATGAATTTAACTTATTTGAAAATGTTACATTGTATCCCCTCATTTATTTCTTCTGTGATCTACAGAATCTCTGTTAATTGTACTGATAATGAAGGCCAAAATGGGTTTGTTTTCCCACAGAATCTTCTGAAATTTTTAACCTGTTAAAAGCTGAGGAAAGACTGACAAAGAATCAAAGGAAGAAATGAACTTGTGCTTGGAAGTCATCATTTTCATTCATCATCACAGAGAAGCAAAACAGAAAACTGGGAGAATCAGCATCAGACAGAAGGCTAAAGTGAAACATCTAACTTTGTGAGGTGAAGTAATTTTTGAGGCTTTTTTCTCTCCTCTCTTTGTTTGGTTACTCACCCCAGACCAACACTTTCACTGATTTTCTTTATAACTTGTTTAATTCTGTTTTTAACAAACTAACTTTTGCTTTCCCTGCACAGATGAAAATATGGAAGTCCCAAACCACAAACATTCATGCAAATTTATTATTCTTAGCAGTAGCCTAAAGAGCTTCTCTCTGTATTGATAGATATAGAAGAAAATTCAAGGTATTATAGGAATGTATACTAGATAGTAAAGACAAAATGTCCATGGGCCAGGCATGAATTTTACCTTCATTATCCTGAACAGTGAAGTTAGGGTTAACAGCAGCTAAACTGAAGAAAAATTTTTGTCCCCCGAGTGGGTCATCTTTGTCTACTGCACTTATGGTCTGAATAAGCTACAGGGAAGAAAAAGCAAGCAAACAAACATCAACAAAACAAACAAACATGCATCTAGTTTTCTGATATAACTGTGATTATTTTAAGACTGGAAGAGTTAAGAAAACTTTGTATTCAAACTACGTACATATTGACAATACTTAAATTGCAGAACATACTGACTGAACAAATGTTGAAAAAATGTATCATACAAGTTTTCCAACAAGAGCGCCCATACATATTTCATATGGTGTTACATGTACACATGTAAAATGGTCAGCTTATAACTTAGTCCTCCTCTGTTTCTTTTTTTTAATACATATTTATATATTTTTGTAACTACATAAAGAACAAAACTATGATCAAATCAACATCTAAAAGAGGAATTCAGAGGATATAGATATATGGATTTGATAAAAATGTTATTTTATCAGATATTAGATTTTATTAGATGCTTTTGGTAAGGAAGCTAAAGTTTCAAATTAAATTTAAAAATAAGAACATTTGTTTCTAAACCAATATTTTCTGTTTCTTAGTAAAGCAAAACATACAAATAAAATTCTTGAAATTTAAAATGCCAGTTAAATTATATGGATATATTTCTACTTGAGAAACACAATAATACTTAATACTGTACAGATTCACCACCTCACTGTTCTCTAAATAAGCTGCATCAGATCTGTTTTATACTTGGAGTGCTTTCTGCAATCCCGACATTTTTTTTGTTTTGTTTGTTTGCTAGTAATAGCAAAACTTTCATCAATGTTTGCTTATCTGTCAGGTAAATAAATGTTTGACTTTTCTTCCACTGACATTTCTAGACCTAAGGCTATCAAGGTGCCACTTACCAAACAAAACACATTTTTTTTGACATCTTCATTGCTTTGTTTCATTGTTTTGTGTGGTGATTTGTTTTGTTTTACACCTTAGCAATAAAAACTATACCTATGTCTGTTTTGTGTGTGTGTGTGTGAGAGAGAGAGAGAGAGAATGTTCAGTTATTTTCTTAAGTTTAACTCGCCAAAAATAGATTAATCTTTAACCTAGATCTTTTTTATTCTTCATCTCTGATGCATCATTTTAAATTGCAGTGTTTTTTTGAGCATGCAATATCTTCTGATTTTTGACACTATTCCTACCCTGTGGCATACTTGTTAAACTCTTTGGTTTTCCTCTTCCCTTCTTCCAAATACAGCCACTTTTTCAGGTTTTGTCAGGACCGATCATCTTTAACATCAATGATTGCACTATACTCCAGTTTAACAAATGCACGATTAACTTCCAATTTCTTTCTTGTACATCCAGAATACAGCAACAAATTACTTCATGAGGCAAGGATTGGAATTATTTTAATACAGCACTTTATGTTCTTTCTCATGTAGAGTTTTGTCTTTCTCTATATTTGTTTTATCACATAAAACTCCAATATCTTACTGGATGAGCAAAACAGATAATACAAGTGTAGCATAGTATTTGCTTTTAAAGAATGAATCTTTTAATTATTTAGTGAGTTTATAAGCAATTGGCAAACAGATCTTTAGAGACTTTTGCAAAAATAAAGATATTTCTTAAGAAAAAAAATATTCCATTTTACTTCACAAGTGGAGACTGTGAACACAGTCAGTTCTTGGTGTTAAGCTGATGAAAATCTGGTTATCTACTTCTGATTGTCCATATCCATAATTTAGAATAAGTATTTAGATTTTTTTTTATTGCCTAATTATTTTATTTTTATAATTTACAGAGGTTATTAACCTACTACAACAATATCAACCACTGTCCAGAACCCTTAGCAAAAGAAACTGGAAAAAAAAGTCACCTATTAACTTTTCCATCCATCGTTTCTTGTAGCAATTGAAGTTCTGAATTGAATACTGATCAAGTTTTACAATATAATACATGTAATTTGCTTATATTAGTAAGAAAAAAAAAAAAACAACTTCTTGTGCTTTTTGTTGTTGTTGTTGCAAGCATCCTTCAGATATGAAAATGTACAGATAATTTGGAAATGCTGACGAATGTTTGGCTGACTAAATATTATGCAGTTTCCTATTAGTTGCTGATATGTATCTTTAAAAGGCAAAGTTTTAAGGACAATCTTATTGAAACAATGTGTTTATGTGCATTATCATACATATAGCATCTCACAAGTACATCACAAATAACAGCATTATTTGTTTTGCTATTGTTCTCAAGTAGAACCTAAGCTTTTAACAATCCTTGCAGATGAAGATATTACTGATAATTTACACTGGAAGTGCTTTACTAGCTCCTTTTCAAATGCATATACACATAAAACAAGCACTCATAATCTCCTGTGCAAGCCTGGTAATTTCTCCTTGCAGTACCTCTGGTGCACCCGAGTTCCTGGTGTATGTCAGCACAAGGAACACACACTTTTCACCAGTGTGGATGAAGTTTATTTAGATCAGGGCCTGTGGTCTTTGGAGGGAGCAGCATCTTCCTGTCAACTTTCTGAAGCACTGCATGTGCTCTTTCAAGGCCTGTATGTGAAACAGGCTTCAGACAATGCATGGCCTCAAAATACAAATGAGCAAGGGAAAGAGCAGATTCTTCCTATGTTACTGAGAAGTACTCAAAATACAGATGCGTAGGCCACAACCAGTGATATATATTGTTTCAGTGATTTCTTTGCTTGCCTACTCCATCTCTCTTGCACACAATTATAGCAGCATTGGAAGTTTTGGGTGGGAGATGAGGTCCCATGACCTAAATAGGATGTTTGATTTATTGACTGTTGAACAAAAAGAGTCATCACAACTTCTGTTTGAGAGTGGGGTTATGTCAGGAATTGCACTCAGCTGCATTACTATTTGTTATTTTCATGATAGCTCTTTTGTATTTGCTTCCTCCATTCCTTTATTTCACAGGTTCTGGTCAAAATGAAGGAGAGGAGACACTGATAACCCCAGTGTGTCACAGGAAATTGTGTTTTCAGATTTTTTTCAGATTAGTCATTTAGACTCTAAAGGTTCTTCCTCTTTAAGACTTGTCTAATCCAGACTTGGATTGGTGTCAAACCCTTCCAACCCATACCATTTGTACCTGATAGTTCTTTGTGTTGACTCTTCTTTTTCTAACCTAGTCCAAGTGATTGCAAGGTGAAAGTGGTTCATAAGACTTATGTTATCTTCCAGACTCTCAGTGTATTGTATTTTCTGGTCCATGTCTTGTTCCTCCAGTATTTCAATGTCAGCCATCTTGGGGGCAATTTATGGATCTTATGTAAATGGGTCTTTGTTCACCCATTATTATTATTATTATTTTTTTCCCCACGAATCTAAACACTTTAAGCACACTTTACCACCATCTGCTGCAGGTAAATCCAGTAACTCAACAATTTCCATCTGGTTTCTATCCCATTGTTTGTGGGCACATAACTGATGGAAGTAATTAAGAGTGTAAGTAACCATGGGAGCTGTGTTGCACGAGCTTTCCTTTCTGCACAGTTGCTAGGCAGCCACTTGGAATACTATCTATGTTTTACCAAAGATGGACTCATTCTTGAAGCCTCAAGGACTGATACAGCCTTCAGTATAATCATTTTTAGCTGTTGTTTGCCTGACTCTGAAAACTCTGGGAAGTAAACGATTGCAGGGTAACTATGAAATATATGCAAATCCACCTGAAGAACAAAAATACATTTCTCATGGAGTACACCTGTTTATTTGTAATCAAGATGTACATTAGTTTCCCAGCAGCATTTTACTTTGAAATGGTAGAGAGTAAACTCTGCTTTATAGTTCATCTACCGCCCAGAGTTATATTGTAAATATAGATAACATGTCTTACAGCATATCTGCCACTGCTAACATACATTTTTTTGTTTCATAGGAAAACTAAACAATACTGTAACATTAAAGGCTTTAGTCATCAGTTTCTTATATTTGTCTATACCATTTCATACTATGTTTTTTTTTTTTTTTTTTTTTAATAGTATTAAACAAATGACAATATCCATCCACATACTCATGTCTCATTAGAAATCCTGTTTAGTTAGGAGAAGAAGAAAGTAAAGGAGAAAATGAATATGATCAATTTCTACTATCACCCTGACTTTTCATGATAAACATACCAGAATTTCAGAAAGAGAGAGCCTACCAGGAAATAGCTAGTCTGAGGAAGTTTAAATGCTATCACAGCTATTTAAAAAAATGGAAATCTGCAGAACTTTTGTTTCCTTGGAATGGTAATAAAATTATTTTCGTAGCCTTTATAGACAGAGAAACTGCATTGGTAAGTGTACTGACACAAAACAATATTAATAATCTAAGGGGGTTCTTACATGATATAATATGTGATAGTCACACAAATTTATTTTTATTTTGTGTTGTAGATGTGGTGAGGGGCAAGCCTGGTTGATGAGTATTCCATTGCTCCAGGCAGTGCATCAAAACACAAATGTTACTGTTTGTCCTTTGTTCTGTTTAACTCCCATGGTATGGGGTGGGGGGGAGAGAGGGGGTGGTTTTGGTTTACCTTAAACAAAACAAATAAACAGAATTTGAATGCATTTTATCACATTTTCATATTTGATTTTCTGGTGTCATTAATATTAATGTGAAATACCCTACATTTCATACAGCATGGTTTTCCCTTTGTACTGATCAGCTGTGGGATACCTCCACTACTCCCACAGGATGTTGCTTCATGCATCCTAGCAGTGGCTCAAAGCAGTGACAACAGCAGGGAAGCTAAGAATGTTACTCCAGCTGAGACCAGCTAGAAATATACGGGCCTTAAAGTAGTCAAAGGGGGTGGCTACCACTAAAAAAAAAAAAAAAAAAAAAAAAAAAAAAAAAAAAAATAAAAAA
>CM021766.1:74441781-74502663 GCA_011076525.1 Nettapus auritus
CAAAAAAAAAAAAAAAAAAAAAAAAAAAAAAAGATAAAACAGTAGAAACAAATTTGCTGTGTAGGTTTTTTGTTTGTTTGTTTGTGTTTTTGTTTTTTTTGCCTTTGTGCTTAGGTCCTCTGAAAATGTAAATGATCTTTTTTTTTTCTTTTTTCTGAAATGCACTGTACATTTGCTTTTAAATTCTGTGCAAATAAAAGAAAATATGTGTTACTAAAAACAAAAACAAACAAACAAACAACAACAACAACAACAACAAAACAGTTGGAAACCCTATTTTGATTTCCATTACAAAAACTTTATTTTACTGAAGTAAGACAGAGTAAAACTTTGAGAGTCATTGAATAAAATGGTGCAAAAAAGAAAATTCTAGTACCACTAAAACTGCTGGAACACATGAAATATACGGAAATATACTGAAGGGGCTGAAGTAAAAGTAGATTAAAAGAGACAGAAGAAAGAAAAAAATATTCAAGTAAATTGACCACAAATTGTATGAATAAAGAAAGGAGGGAGATGCAAAAATGAAAGATAAACTAATACTTATATCCTTATATCAAAGGATATAAGAAACTTCTAAAAACCATATAGAGAAAAAGGAAAAAGAGAAGTAATTAAATTAGTAAAAAATGAATTAGGAAATAATTTCATTTTTAAATAGATATATGTTTTAATTACTTGTTCAATAAGAGGAATAATGAATAGAAAGACATCTGATGAATATAACATTGTTGGAAATATAGTGGTAACAAAAGCCATGTTTAAGCAAGGCAAAGTTTGGGTAAATATCCCTGATTTAAAAACAAAAAAAAAAACCAACAAAAAACAAACAAACAAACAAACACACAAACAAAAAAACAACAAAAAAACTTTTTTATATGTGGGTCAAATGAGTTGATAAGAAGAGGAGCAACATAAAGAGAACATTGGTGAAAGAAACCTAGCATGATTATATAATTTATGATGAAGATTCATGAAAAACAAACAAACAAAAAAGAATAAATCAGACATTTTAAAATGTCATAGAAAGAGAATCTCTGATGAGCTAGACTGATTTATATAACATTGGGAAAAATTAGAAAGGGAGTAGATCTGTATAGATTTGGTAAAACTAAGCAAGCGTTCTTGGGGACCCAAAAAGATGAAAATATAGCTTTACGCATTACTTCTGAGGCTTTGAAAGCTGCGGGGAGCCATGCTGTTTTCCTATCTGCTACCTCTGGCTCAGGCAGATAGTCCTTCAGAAAAAGGGCATGGTTTTGGAAGGATCAGAATGGTGCTGGGCATCTGAAGCTGTACAGGTCTGTTACTTCAAGGCCTATGGGATGGGGTGTATGTTTGTTACTCAATATTCTTACATTTTAAATATATATATATAATCCCCAAGACATGTGTATATATGAATTAATATAACCAGAGTAGGAGAAGATTGTGAAGAGCCACAGACACACCCACACACACACACACACACACAAAAAAAAAAAAAAAAAAAAAAAAAAAGAGAGAGAGAGAGAGAGAAAAGAGAGAGAGAGAGGGAAGAGAAAAACAAAGAGGAAAGAAAAATAACACACGTGGAAGGAACCAAACAATATTAATATTTAGTATGGATTAATTGTATTCAGTCCCTCAAGACCTCAAGACAGACTGAATTCCAAAATAACACATCTTATTAACGATCTTCCAGTTAGCAAGAATATAATTACATTCAAATAGATTGTTTGTGTTATGTTATCCTGCATTGTATTTTTATTTTCTCTTTCTGTGAACTGATTTTTTTAAAGACTTGGTTGAAACTCAGATTGTTTAAAAATTGTTATAATTATATAATATATATGTTATAATTGTATAATTGTATAATATATATAAATTGTATAATATATATTAAATGGCACTTCCTTCTGACAAGGGAGATACTGCTGCGCATTATAACACTTCAAATAAATGGGTATGGGTATGTACACTTATTTAGCTTCCTACTTATTAGTTATAAATATTTAGTCTTTTTTTGTCGTTGTCTGACAGCCATTTCTGAATGTAAACAGAAATTGAGTTTTAATGCAGAAATAAGTTTTACATTTATTCTTAAATTATATTAACTTAAATATTTTAGGTAGCTCAGAAAAAAAAAAGGATATCTCAAAGTACATTTACCTGAAAATACAACTGTTACATAGAAAATACGCTGCTTGTGTTTTCTGTCATTATTAAACCCGGACAAAACAAATTCTAAAACTTCAACAAAATAAAATTTCTGGATTGATTTTTTTTTTTTTTTTTTTTTTTTTTTTTTAACCAGAGATGCTGGTGAAACTGCAAAAGAAAATTCACTTTTCTACATTTTTAGTTCTCAATCCATATCTTATATTTGAATTCATTATAATGTTATTTTAGCATTCATATAAGACACTACAACTGTCAGAAATTTTAGATTTTTAGTTAGGAATTTCCATACATCCATCATCTTTAATTATCTTTAAAATCCACTAGGAGGCAAATATAACTCAATATTGTTAAGTATTTAATATGTTATAAATTTGAATCTTAAGTCCCTTGTTATAACTTCCAATTGTTGCTTTAGAAAGACGAATGCCAACCTGAATGCAAAACTTGTGATGCAACCTGAATGTGACACCTGTAGGACTGAAACAGTTAAGATAAGCTGGCACTTCTTCCATGTTCTATTCAAAGGTGCTGAAATGCTTACGCTGAGGTTCTACTGTGATTGTTTTAGAGGATTTATTACTGGCTGACTCTGCTCTGGGACATGCTGTGCTTAATAGAAAAACAGTTCTTTAACAGTTCTAATAAGCAGCTGACTATTAGGAACTGGATATTAAGCACTGCAGTATTTTCACATAAATTAAAGTGATTTCTGTAGCCTGAAGAAGCAAAACAAAATCATATGTTCCCAGATGAAAAACGTGTTGTTTA
Organism: Nettapus auritus; assembly: GCA_011076525.1. NCBI lineage: Eukaryota > Metazoa > Chordata > Aves > Anseriformes > Anatidae > Nettapus > Nettapus auritus. The sequence continues at coordinate 74,444,713 of CM021766.1, forward strand.
TATTTTGTTTTCAAAAGTTTTTGGTGGGATAATAAGACAAATATTACAACTGGAAAAGAAAAAGAAAAACAAAGGTGACAGACGTAGGCTGTAATCACCAGGAGAATGAATTGAAATATATTTGATGTTTGCCACTTGTAAATTATTGAAAATAAGTCAACTTTTTAGTAGATACATATAACATTTTGCTTTCTCTGTGAAGATAATGGCAAAGCTAATTATGTCCATGTCTCTTATCTAATTAGGATTTAACAATAGTAACGAGTTAAGTTGATGAAAGTGGTAATTCACATGCTGATGCTGTTGTAATATATTGGTATTTCACTGTAAGCCTCACCTACAGAGATACTTGTTACTTTCATTTTCAACATTTCAAAAGATATTTTGGACATAATTTATCCCAAACAACAAGCAAGAATGATCTACAATTGAGTGCCATAGCAAAGTTGGACAGTGGAAAGTATTTATCAAAGGCATACCTGTCCAGCTCTTGCATTTTCACAGACAAATGTATCATAGAATACAGCAAACTGTGGGGCATTGTCATTAACATCCAAAATTCTTACATAGACAGGAACACGAGTAGTATCTTTGGGGTTGTCTGACAAGAGAAAAGAGAAGAATAATGAGCTTATTTTTCTACTAAAATTATTTTATCTTCCAAATGTAATGAGCAATGGACATTTAAAATTAGGCTTGAAATTGATCAAAATGTAGCATATAAACTGGTACCAGGTAAGAATCAGGTCAGCTGAAAAGCAAGGAGATGTCTTGCTTAGAGTAAAATAAGAACAGTGATGTTTTCTAGTGAGCAATTATATATATATTTTTACATGAAAATAAGGGCTACCAATGCTAATGTTCTATGCAAATATAGCGTATGAAAAGTATGCCCATTACTATAATGACAAAATTGTTAATTTGGTGGGCTCAAGGGTATCATTCTGTTGTAAAGTTTTGATTTGTGATTTTAAAATCATTTGTGATCTGATTTGTTTTACACAGAAGAGACATATGATTAAAGCTTTCCTGTGCCTTTATTAAGCATGGAGAAATTCTGATAAAGCCAATATAAATATCCCAATAAAAATCAGAAGTGATTAGAATTAGAGTTTTTTATGTTTAAATTGCCTTAAAAATACAAATGTAGATTTTCAGACCTTAGGTTAAAAACCAACAATAGTTACTCCCTCTACCGCCCAAGATGCCCAAGCCCTAGTATTATTTAGTGCCCTCTCATTACTTACTTTAGGTTAATTCAGTAATACAAGTTCATTGTTCCCACTTGCAGATCTAGCAAGAATAATGCCTGGGAGTATAAAAGTACAGCCATTTATTTGAATTCTGCTGGCTAGTAGATAAAATTTATATGATTTTGTTACCACGATGGAATAGGATAAATAACAATAGGGATGACTCAAATTTATTTATTTATTTATTTTATTCATTTTAAGATGAAGCAAAGAAAATAGTAAATATTCAGGAGTAACTAACATTAAGTTCACTTGTGATTTATAATATCTCTAATGAAATGTGATGTGGATCTTTTTGACATGCTGAAATGTTTAAAGTGGCAGGTTTGGTATTTTTTTTTTCATAGCTTGTTGCATTTTTATACTAGCTTTCCAAGTGCATTCCATTCTTATCACTGCTCTCCTGTTGTCATGTTTCACAGGTAATATTTTTAAATATTTAAAAACTATTCTCCCCCTTCCATTCTTTCTCCAAAACAAATGTACCTCTTTAGAGAAGCCTTGCTGCTCCAACTATATCCTGCCAGGAAGTAGGTTGAACACTGTGATATGATATAGGTATAAAATGATAATATAAATGCTTCTGATAAGTATTTTTACAACAGTAGACAACAACACTGTGAAGGAGTGCAAGCTCATGAACATGCACTGCAAGGAGGAAAAAAAAAAAAAAAAAAAAAAAAACAGCTACTGGGTGTGCTCAATACAACCCTCCTACTGCAGGAGACACTTGGACTCTGACCACAGAAATAGTAACAGGCAGGCTAAGATTGGTTAATTGCCTGGACATGATGTTCCATTTAGTTCTCTGCAGTATAGTTCCTGCCAGTTGTGCTTCTCTGTTGATCAGCAACTTCTGCTTCTCTGGGAATTAACCCTAAAAATCAGTGTCTTTGAAAACACATGACCTTCACTAGCTGATTTCAAAGATCAGATTTTTGTCCCTTAGAAAATTTTCTGGCAGAGGGATTAGAGTTAATCTCAACCATGTAGTGGGATCTTTGCTTTCCTCTTTGTATTTTCAACATGAAAATATCTACAAAAAGATGATGTAAACAGTCCAAGAAATGTTATATCTTAGGGGTCAAGTGGAACCTAACTAACTTGTAAGATTCCAGGACCTGTAGGTGTAGATACCAAAGGAAGAGATAATAAAATTATTTCTAAGGAAATGAAGAAACCTAAAGAGACAAAAGCATAGATTACCATTTTGAACTCTGCTACCATAACATCAAAATCTGTCATTTTCCTCAAAGGAAAGAAAGGAAACAAAATCACTCCAGTGTTAATACTTAATTGGGTAACATTTCAGAAGCGGTTTGGATATTAAAGGTCATTGAAGGAAGAACATGGGGAAAAAAGCAACGTGGAGATTGCTGCTGTTAGCTACCCCCAGTTTAATTTCCAAGAATATCTTACAGAATTGGGTGGGAGGAAGGAAATGATTTTATTATTATATATACATATATATATATTCGCATGGAGCCACAGCTGTAACTTTGCAGGTGAAGGAAAACTGAATGAAAAAAAGATCAAATTGGCTTACTGATCTCAGCTGCTATAACACTAAGATTGTGCCATTGTGATATCTCACGGTCAAGTGGCTTAGAAGTATAGATGGACCCATTTCCAGAATGAATATTGAATATCCTGTCAAGGTCTGTGTGACGATCCAGAGAAAACCTGCACACAAAGAAAGAAATTATTGTTAAAAGGATAGAAAATGGAAGAAAACATGCTTCACAGCAAGTCAATACACTTTTCAGGTTATATACATTACATTTAAAAGGTTGCTTTTTACAAAACAAATATTTAGTTTCTGAAAATTTGGTGCCTTTTTTTTCTTTCTGATTATTGATAGTTATTTTAATGATTGTTTCTAAAATTGAAATTGCATACGCACATTTGTAAAAATTATTAAGATTAATTCTGTAGAATGAGGAATAAAAATTGAAGGAATTTCATAAATATGATATAATCGCATAGTATTTGATCATCTGAACTTTTATGGACCTGTATGAGAATCATAAAAAAAATCAGAATTTCAGTATAATAATTCAAGGATTGCTTTAATCCATAAAGGAAAATTCTCTTTGATGTACTGTTCCTTCAGAATGAGACAGACAGCTAATTTCTGAGCTTTTCAAAAGTACTGTTATAAACTCTCCTTATACTTTACTATCACACTTACATTCTTTAGGATATGCTAATTTACTGGAGATTAAATTTTAAAAAATATTTAAAAAATAAGTTCATATGCAGAAATTTCAATTTGATGAACATGCTGATGTCAAAGGACTTTCTGTAGTGCTATAGATGCTACACTTTCATGGGCAAAAGTTCTACTAACATAAAATGGCAGAAATGTTAAACTACAATCTGCAAATTATTCTTTCCATATTTTTTTTCTAATAATCAGCACTGCCTTCAAAGCTAGGATCAAACCTTTGATGTGGAGTTAAGTGTAATATTTTTTGAGGTACAAAACATTTGTCTACTTCTGGCAGAATTGGGTCAATTTATCAAAAAATCTACTGTACTTGTACAATTTGATAGAAACAATTGTTTATGTTCATGTTTTTATGAACTTTTATGATTGACCTAAACATTTCATAAAGTGTATCTATTTTTACTTACTGTATTTAACTGGATTGAGACAAGTGAAAAAAAAATGTTGTAATATAAAAATAATGCCTGTAATATTTTGGTGGGTTTTGTTTGTTCAATTCACAATAAAATAAATGTATAAAAACAATTAAGCAATAAACAAGCTAACACCAAAATGAATACAAAAAACAATCCCGAAAAAGTTAGAACAGCCAAAAAAAACCCATCTGAAACTGCAGGAAAGACTTGCTCAAATGTTTTTTCTTGACTATTTATACATAACAACTAAGTTATAAGTTACCTGAACAAATCTATTTTTCAAAGAATTTATATTTAGGACTATTTGGCCCATATAATAAATAAGTGATTTTACTTGAACCATGGAAGAAACTTTAGTGAGGAAAATAGCTTATTTAGATAGCAATCTAACTAACAGTTTTTCAACAGGCAATAATCACTTCTCTATCTAACAAAATCTATGCCACATTGTCTCATTAAAAATTCTATACCATTTCATATTTGGTTGGCAAATGCTAATGAAATTATTAGTTTCAAAAAAAACCCTCAATATTGAACAGAAATTAAGAAATATTGCAAGAAGAAGCAGCAGGCACTGTAAGAATTCTAACCTACCTAGAATTTAAATACACAGAAGCTAATATTTGAAAAGGAACAGTTAAAAAAAAAAAAAAAAAAAAAAAAAGTTAAAAATCAGAGCCAATTCTACAATATGAAGCTGTGATTTTTTTTGTTCTTGTTTGTTTAACAACAGTATTAAAGAATGATACAAATTGCTCAAATTTCAAAATAACATGACAACTTCAAAATAATTTAAATGTTAACTGTTCACTTCTGGGGTGAACACATTTTTCATTGTGTTTAATATTGATGTTGTAAGAAGTAAAAGCTTAAGAAAACTTATTCTAGCTAATTATTATTTCAGTGAGTATATAATGTTGCTTTGGAAGTTGAGGGATAGAGCCAATACTGAAGAGAAGAATTTGATCTGTGAGGTACAAATTGTTTTAAAGTACATGTCTTCAGCTAGGTAGCCTTAAATGAAAGCTAAAAAAAAAAATAAAAAAAAATTACTGAACTGTGTGAGAAGCAAATTATCATGTATAACTTGATTTTTTTTTTTTTTTTTTTCGTTTTTAGTGAACTAAGTCTAAATAATCCCCGGGTTTTGTTGTTGTTTCTAGAAATTTCGTTGCCCTTTTTATTTGCTGTACCTGCCTCTTCACAATTATGACAGAAACGTCAACTGGACACAGAAAAAATATATAAAATAGTCTTCAAATTGCTAGTCTGTGTAAATTATATTGATGAGAGAAATACCTGCCACAGTCCTTCAATTAATTGTGTGTGTCAGAAACAAAATGAGGAAAAAAACACCAAGTTTGTTCTTTTTCCAGTCATGACTATGAAAACATAGCTGCTAAAATTGCTAGTTGTCTCATGAAAGTAGAGTGGATAAAGATGCAATGCTAAGTTATTTATATATTCTTACTTGGTGTTTTCATCTGTTATCTTTTCTATACACACAAATAACCATAGGAGAAAATTAGATTCAGTTTCAATTCCTAATCCAGTTTTACCACCTGGGCCTCATTAAGAAGCATGTGGCCATTGACTTCAAAGTCAGTAAATAAAGTTATTTTGCTAAAATGTGTTTTTTGTACTTTGTTGGGTATTTCAGACAGACATAACCAACTTGGCCATTTTTGTCTTACCTGTTTCTCAAATCTTATGCATTGTAGCAAAAGAAAACAAAGTGTTGTTTAATACATTCAGCTAGATACCATCTAGCTAAATGCATCAAGCAATATACACATATTTATTTATTTTTAATAATACTCTTTAATGTCTAATTCCTTAGGGTATTTGAGCACACACCAAGATAATTTTATTCTGTGTAGCTATCACACTAGCAGCAGGAAGCTCCAACCAGAGCAGAATGAGATTGGCACTGCATACTTTCCAGGAGTGATGGAAGGAAGAATTTAAAGGTCTGTCCCCTTCCTGGCCCAAAGACTGGTTTGGCACTTTTTCTTATTCTGAAGTAACAGCTAGTCCTGAAGAGCTTACTTGAAATCAGTGTGTAATTATATAAGTTTACTGAGATTTTAAGTACTAAAAAGCATCTCGTATGTGTCTTGTGTAAAGTGAATGGCTGTTCCCTGAGGTGTTCTGAAGCTTACAGATAGCACTTTTCTCAACACTGTCTATCACTTGTACACTAGTAAATAGAAGAAAACACATAATCACCTTCTTACTATTTCTCTTAATTTCTTTATCAAATGATGCATATGAAGAGAATGATGTATTACCTTATGGGGCTTGAAGCTGAATCAGGATCCCGTGCCATTACCGTTCCTATTATTGTCCCCAGCTCAATATCTTCATGCACCTCAAAAAGGTAAGAAGATCTGCTGAAGACAGGAGGTTCATCTACATCTTCTACAGAGATTTTCACAATAGTTGTATCTTTAAAAGGCCCAAGATAATAGAAGCGTGGATCCACATGGGTATTCTCAGCTTCTACTTTCAATGTATAAAGCCTTCTCGTCTCATAGTCCAGTGGCTAAAAATGAAGATGATGATAAACTATTAAATTACATTACGTATGAAGACATGTTGACCTATATACATAATGGAAAATGAGAAGAACTCAAGTCTTGTCAGATCTTGTTCTGGGTTCTAGGCACCCTATTATGGTTCAAATTTTCCACATAAAGACCAATTTCTCTAGTAGGAAATTTCCAGTGTCTTTAGGGGGAGTTTCTGTTCCTACGTATTACCTGAATTAACATAGCACCAATCACAAAAATATATTCAGTGCAATTTTACTGATTATCTGGTTAGCTTTGTAGCTCTTTCATGAGCATAAGGATATGAAATAACTGTGTAAGTATTTAAAATATTTGAAATACGGACTGGACATATTGAAATTGCAGAACAAGGTGCATAATACTAATATTTTTTTCAGGAAATACTATAAAAGCTTGGGTACTCAAAACTGCCTGAGTATCCTTATTGTCAAACAAATGTAGCTGGCCTTCGATATCAGCAGTATGTTTGTGTTTGTTTGCTCATTATTTTTAAGGGAGGGGGAACTGTCAAAATTCTCTGTAAGTAGTAAGAGCTTAATCTTGTTCCTTTTCATTTAATTTAATCGATCAAACATCAGAGATTTTCTTTTTGCAAAATAGATTTGACATTTTTGTCAGCATTTCCTTTTTAAAATGGAAAGAAGAAAGGTTCAGGGTTATAATTAGAAACCACAGTGGGTACAAAATAACCTCTATTTCTTCAAATGTTTCTAACTGTCATAGATGTAAAGTGTTAGCTAATTAATGATACTGAGGAAATGAGCAAGCTGAGAATTTACCTTTCTGACACAAATAAAATCTTTAATTCCCCCCAAATCTAAGGGAGATATCGAACTAGTCATTTTCATTCATCAAAACGGGTGGTAGAAGACTTGTGCCTTTTTTTATTTTTCTCTACTGCTTTTAAATACAAATTCTTGTTCATGCAAGATGCCAGACTGACTGCCTAGAAGTTTAAATTTTCTGTTTAAAAGCAGAAGGATGCAGTCCAGACAATGAATCTGACACTTGTTTTAAAAAGCAGTCAGAGCAGAAGGGAGAATATCTATGAATATAGCCAGGAATATATCTATGCCAGCAACACAGTAGTGCTATCTGAACTATCTGAAGCTCTTTGAACAGCGTTGCTATATGAGACTATTTGTGTGTCTATAAAGTGCAGCATGCTGCTATTAAGGGATGCTATCTTCAAACCTACAGGCAAAGGAGCCATGTTAGTCCTACTTTTTTCTACTTAGCTGGCTTGATTTGTCAGATGGTGTATCACACAGATGTATCTACTGTGGTACTAGTACATTCAAGTAGAGTTTGGACATCTCTTCAGGCTACACCACAAAACATCGATATGAAATGTGTGGATTATAAGGGTATCCCAACACATTGCCAGTACTGAACAAAAGCGTTGCCAACAAATATGAGATTGTGGCAAAGCAACAATGAACTTAAGCAATTATTTTATCCTTGAAAACATATGTAGAAAAGTTCATAAGTTCTTTTGCAGATGGTGTTACATTGAGACTTAGTAACTGAAGGGCTCAGTAAAAAAACACCAGTTACTTGTAGTTATTCACCACTGAAAAAAGAAATCACAATCAAAGTGGCTAAATAATAAATAAATGATGAATAATTTCATAAAAGAACAAACTGAGCATGGTATCTTCTTCCTTGCTAGTCAGTACTAGCTAGTCTGTGAGAACTGAATGATAAGCTACTTATTTATCAATGAGAAAGCATCCTGAAAATTTTAGTGTGTCAGGTTGCTAATAACAAAATCAGAGGATCTTGTTCATTATTTCTTACCGGTGACACTTTTGGAGCTGCTGTCTTATGACATGAATTTTTTATGCTTGATCTAGTTGTTAGACTGTTTTTTTTTCAAGGCTATATTGATTTAATATAATAGAAGTCTGCATGGAAAAACTCAAGCAAGCAAGAAGGGAATAGCTCAAGAGAAGCCTTTGCCAACTTTTATGAAAAGGAAGAATATCTGGCCCCTAACATGGTGTTTCCATACCTTCCCAGAAAAACTACAATGCTGACTATGAACAATGAAGAATATAGAGTTCAAAAAGGAACTCAATGTCATCCTTGCAGAATTTGTCTTTACCTTTGTTGCCCTTATCAAGAGATGCAGAGAAAGAGGTAGCGGTATAGTAGTGTTTAATTTGTTATGCTATGCTTAAGTTGATTTATTAAAAAAGCTAACATAACCAATAGTTTGTGTTAGAAATGCTCCCTAGACTCTTTAGAAATGCTCACAATCCCAAAGAAAAGGACTGGGGGACTTCTGGAAGGGAAAATGTTGAGGAACAAGAGAATGGCATTTCAGATTTCGAGATCTTAAACCTTTGAAAGTGCTTTGAGATGAAAAACAGGGCAGAACTAAAGCTAGCTCTGAAACAAGAACACCATCATTATGTACTGTTTATGCCTGTACCAGCTGACCTGCTGGAAATATGAACAAAAACATATAGCTTCTGACAGTTTACATGAGTGCATTTGTGTTTTGTCGATCCTTGGGCTCCTAATCTGACTCTGTATAGATGAAAATCCAAATAAGGAAAGCCCAAGTCTCTCTGTAATGAGCGAACTGTGCATTGTTTGCTGAAGAAAATAGGTTGTACGAATACTAAATAAATCTGTATCTGAAGTCACAGATACTGACATTGGGGATGGTCCATTTTTTGCACACTTTGTTAATGCTTTAAACCTACTCTGTGTCTTGGAGATATTGCTGCCACCTGTTATTTCTAGTTCATCTTGAAAGGAAATAGTATTGTTCAGTCACCAATGGGGGATGCTTGCAAGTGCTAAGCAGTTAGAATTGCCATCACGTTTTTACAATGAACATTTGTACCGTAACATTGACAACAAAATCACTTAGTGAATTTTTTTGAATAGACACCTTTCGCACAGTTATGATGCCTTCCTGAGTGTCCTTCTGTGTCACAATATCAAACATATCTGTTCCATCACCATCTATAATTCTGTACTCTACTTCTGCATTTTTTCCAGTGTCTGCATCAGTGGCTTTGACGCTGCCAATGGCTGTCCCAACTGGGGAGGACTCAGGAATGCGGAGATGGATGGTACCTGTCAAAGAAACAAAGAGCCACTCAGGAGCCCCACAGGCCACTACACAAGCATTAAGTAATGTCTGTGTCACACAGTAGCTGATTACATATTTTTGTGTATCTTTTATTCTAGAGATTCTGCCTTTTAATACAGATGGGGTGGGCAAAGTATGAGGCAGAGAACTACGCATGAAAAAAAGTTTAGGTAGAAGTGTGAAAACAATGGTAGAAAAACAAAATCATAGAAAAATAGGATTTAAAAGCCCTCCTATATTCCTATCCCAAAGAAGGATCAACTATATCTGTCTGTACTTTTCCCTAAATTCTCCAAATATAAGAAACAGATTGAAATTTCAGTCTTCAAAATTCAATAGTCAGATACATAATTAAATAAATAAAGGGAAAGGTTATTGAAAATCCACAAGCAGAAATTGTGCCTACATTTGTTAAAGCAGTAATTCATGCTTGATTAAGAGTCATGAACACTGCAATTTTGGTTCTGTCCTTCTTCATCTGGCTCAGTTGCATCTGTTCCTTGTAGTTTCATAGCACAGATAAAAAACAGGAGTAAAACTGTCCTCATTCAGAAATGCTTCAAAAAATTAAAATAAATATATTACTCTACATTTTAGTATTCTATTTCTTGGCCATCCTGTTAAACTGTAAATAAGGACAGATCTCTGATCCCATCCATCAAAACATAGAGTAGCAAAAGGTGTGTGACACATAACGCACTAAGAAGAATTTTCAAAAAAAAAAGATTTTAAAATGAATACAGGTGCAGCTGCCATTCCAATGACAAACGCTAAGTTATCTAAGCTCTACTGAAAAACATTTTCTTTTCTGCCCTTATTTAAGTATTTCTAGATTTGTTGTTTTACTTAAACACCTCACGAGCTAAGTAAAGAGAGTTAGAAAGACAATTCAGATAAGAGTAATACAAAAGTGGAAGTGTTAAAGGCCAGTACCATCAACAGGAAAAAGGAATAGGCTACCCAAAAGGCAGCACATACATACCTAGGTACAGATAAGAAGTACAGAAAAGTTCATAAAGGAAGTTAATAGTTTTGTATGATCAGAAAGGATCATGGGAGAGAGTAGTAGCAACGTGACCTTATCATATATTCAGGAAAACACAGGTGGGGTTTATCAGTGTTATTTGTTTATCTGTTATTTTAACAGAGTATGTTGTCAGGCAACTAGAGAATGACAGAGGGACTGTTTTTGGTTTTGGGGATACACATGGAAAAAAAAAACAACAATGCCCCGTTATTCACTAGTGAGTTTAAGAGTTTCTCTCATTCTGCAGAACTATTTTTCTGTGCCATTATTTTGTAGTTTGCAAACCTAAAAAAAAAAAAAAAAAAAAAAGAGGCAATTTAAAAATAAATAAATAAACATTCACATATAGCTTATTTATTAAATCTCGAGGGAAACAGTAAATCTGAATTTCTTACAATAGTATTTCATAAGTTTTTGATATAAAAATGGTATACAACAGCAGAATTAATACTTTATGACCATATACACTCCATATTCTATTTATAATGAATTTATTTTCATGCAGTTACATTTTGCTGTTTCAGTCAAGTGATTTATCTTGTATTTGCTCTGACGTTTTTCATTACCTTTCTCTAAAACCTAAATCTGTGTACTTTTCTACATTAGTATATAATCTCTCTGTAATCTGTTAATGTTAAAAAAAGAACAAAAAGTAGCCTCTGCTCCCATTTAGTATTTTTTCAGTACTATGTGAGACTGTTGAAAGACTACTTTTTTAAAAAAATATATATATTTATACGTTATAATTAGTTTTATGGTGTGCCAACTATTCCCTGATTTATTTTATTTTATTTTATTTTATTTTATTTTGGGGTACTTTAAACCACAATCCCCAGCTGTGCCTTGTGGACACTACTTTGATTCCCACTGCAATACCCAACTCATTTATTTATCTAGAAAGTGCTAAGAACTCATAACCTCAAGTACTAATAAGGCAGTGGAAATAAAGAATAAAAATAACCAGAAATCTATCATCTGAAAGACTATTTTAATTTTATGTTTAGTCTGTCCATTAATAGAAATCTCTACCATGGTATGTGATACTCCCTTTTATTATTTTTGTCACTGAAGACTATAAATCATTTGAGTATGTACGGGATGCAGTGCAAGTTAAGGCACCAGATCAGAGTGTAAACTACAAAAATTGAAATTATTCTTGTAAAACTCCTATGTAAATGCTTTTTCTCTCATTGCTTTTTCCCCACGGAGAGTCATGTACTATTTGCATTTACTTCCCTGAGTGATGAAAAGTGGACGTTAGGTGGAAGATTTAGTCTACAAACTTGTGTCACTCAGTCATAAAGAATGAAAGAGCAACTTTATTCACATTTACCCTTCTTCCCATTTGCTCTGGAATAGTATAAAGGTAAATATTTTTATAGACCAATATAGGCTCTATACAGGAGCCTCTCTCTTACAGGAGACATGGGATGCCATGAGCTTCAGCCATACTCAGGTTCCGAACTCCATAAACCACTATGAAAAATAAGAGTCAGACTCCATAAATGAGCAGACTTATCCTAAAATAATTCATTCAAGGAAGTACATAGCTCTATTTGTAAAATACACAATGAAAATACTGATCTACAAAATCAAAAAACTAAAAATATAATTCTAAAATACAGTACTTACCAAACAATTTTATTCTCAAAATCTCTTCCATCTGAACCAGGATATTGTTTATACTTTATTTTAAATATTTTATTTTATTTTATTTTACTTTACTTTTATTTTCTCTTCTTTTCCATTTAGCGTATGTTAATACTATGTCCTTAATTCTGAAAATTCCTGAAAGTACGACAACTGTAACAGAGATGCAAAATCTAAGGTCTTTGATGGCCTTTGTGTACAGAACCTTGATAAAATGTTAAATTTCATCATATTTCCTCAGAGAAACAGTTACTGATATTTATATGGTTTCCAGGAGATCTTTAAGAGAATAAAAATATTCTGAAGAGACCCTGCTCTATCTAAATCACAGAGAAATCAATAGTATGGTGTTTGTTTTTGTTTTTGCTTGTTTGTTTGTTTAGGAAAAAAAAAAAAAAAAGTGGAATTCTTCACAATTCTACTATGAATTTCCTTGTAAGAGAATTTTAATCTGCCCTTTGATTAATACATAGCTGTAGTATGCTACTCAGTCCTGTGAAAATCTAAGGAAATTTTTCCTGGTAACTCATAAATTTGATATGAATATGGTCATCTCATGAACCCAACACAAATCCGTTATCAATAGGACAGAATAATTTAACTTAATAAGTACCAATTCCAGTAGTTCTCTAAAACTCTATGAAAATCAGAAATCATTACAATGCCTCTTTGCATTTTTAGATAAATGTAAAGATTTTTTAAAAGTCAATAGTTTTAAAAAAACATCAACCTGTAAAATTACATTCAGCTTTATAAATATTTTAGATTTCATTTCCAGTGAAACATACATTTGTATGTAGCATGACTATCAGTGGAGAGTAGAGAGAAAAACAAATAAAACAACATAAAAATGCCAACCATGAGAGTGAGACTTAAAACTTCTTTAAAGCAAAGGTCCTATCTGATTTACACTGACAACAGAAAAATGCACAGATATTTCTGGAACAGCAGATCGCCATCTCAGTCCAATGAATATGATGCTGGACTGCCATGTAAATCATATAAAAACAGTCTAGAAAGTTGAATAAGCTGTTCTAGTTATTAATTTTACATGGTGTTTAAGAAACAAGAAAACAAAAACAAAAACAAAACAAAACAAAAAAAGAAATGAAGAGCATAACAATGCATACTTACATGCTGTCCTAAGTATAACTGTTAAAATTAGCCTTTCCATAAAGCTTTGAACATGCAATGTCTTTGAAAAGTCCTCCTAAATTGCTCCAGAGAGCAGTAAAACAACATTCCTCACCTACACAGCACTGGAATTACCATAATCCTACATATATAAATGTAAACTAAAAATGTAATAAATCAAAACAATGTGAAATTGCAAAAGGACTTAAAATGACAAATTAACAATAAATTCTGTCCAGAATCGGGCCTGTGGGGAAATGCTCAAACAGTAAATACTCAATTGCTCATGATTTTTCTGTTTTGAGAGTATATGAAATCATGTGTTGATAAACAGCTAAATGTATATATATGTAAAATATATACATATGTATAAATTTATATATATATTAATAACAAAATTACATTGAACAAAATTATGCACTCTATTTGTGCTATTAAGAACATGCTTAAAAGAATCATTTGAAACTGGTTCTGTTATGAACCTGAAGGCTGATCATCAGTAACTACTGGATTTAGTGGAATTGGACTCCAGTTTAGTGGATTCAGAAGAAAGCCTGTATTGTGAGGATGATACACATCTTTTAGCTATTATGTCCAAACCATCTTACAAATACTATGACTTCAGTACACACAAAATGTTTCAAACATATTTAAAATGCTTAAACTTTAACACATTTCTAGTTACATAAAATTTCTGTACTATGTAGAGACTGATAATGTTTTCATATTTTACTTTGAGGTTAAAATGTCTTGATAACTGTACTATCAGAAGTTAAAAACAAAACAAAACAAAAACAGTATAAAACCCTTTGGTAAATGTAAGCAATCAAAAAAAAAAAAAAAAAAAAAAGTTAAATGCCATTTACTTCACTTTGGGAACTCTTCTATCAGATTTTGTAGCACTAACTAGAAAAGTACAAATCTGCTTGTTTTCCTTCAAGTAATTTATTTTCCAAGTTCTTCATGATTAAATATTTAAGCAGATAAAACAGTTCGAACACTTCTGCATACCTGCAAACTACATGTTTTATTTTCCAATGGGGGAGTGTCTAGGAATTAAGCAATAGGTAAGGGGAAATACATTGCTCTAATGCTCTTATGATTTCACCTCCAACTGCCTCCCGTAGTACTGGAAGGTATCCCAGGTCTTCTGTAGTTATAGTTGATCATGTAACTGTTTTCCTAACAAACAAATGCTGTAACATTTAATATTCTGTTTTAATAATAGTGAATAAATCAGTACATAAGCCTTTTGTTGTTGTTGTTCCTGTGTGCCCCGTAATCTAGATTTACTCTAAATTAAACCAGATGGTGATTGCTAAACTCTTTAGTTTGAAGCTCTTAGAGTGCAGGACAACTATTAAATGCAGCTTACTCTGGGGGAATCGAGGTGGATTGTCGTTGACATCAGTCAAAGTGATGTTCACAGTGGTGGTTCCTGATAATCCACCCATCTGGCCTCCCATGTCCTTTGCCTGGATAACAACTTGGTACTGCTCCCTGTTCTCTCTGTTCATGTTTGGCAAAGCAGTCCTGATGATGCCTTAAATAAAGAACAAAAATTGTTAATTGTGCCTTTATTTTTGATGTGCAGATATCTGCTGTTTTTTTTTTTTTTTTTTTTTTTTTGTATTAGTCTGTGAAATATATTCCTAAAGTATTCATTTCATGCTTTAAAGTACAATGTTCATGTGCTTTATAAATAGTCTTCAGAACACGCTATCTGTTTGTTATAAAAAATCTTAGTTCTTCATCACAGCTCCCTTTCCAGTTTACGTTTCATGCTACAAATGATTCAAGATATTTATGCATGACAAGGTTTGTGGGTAGAAAGAACACCTTTTATTAGTCTAAGTAAAACCACTAAGAATAAAAGAACAACATTTTATAGGACACAAACCTTTCATCTTGCCTTTATCAAAAATATTCTTACTTAGAACTTTACACTGTCTTAGCTATTTCAGTTGTACCACTGCAACAATACTTTTACTTCATAATGCTAGCTGTAATAACTCTTAGTTTTTATTTTTATTTATTATAAGAACTATAAATTATGAGGGAAAAAGCAAGAAATATTATTCCATTTCATTTAGCTTTTAAATTTTTTTAGATGATCTGAGATTTTTAAAATGAAAGAACAAGTGTACGGGCAATGGAAATAATGACAATTTCCTAACCTGTTTCTGGTTCCACGGAGAAATATGGCTGCCCCTGAAGTATGCTGTAAATGACTCTGGCACTGTTTCCATAGGAAGGGTCATCGGCATCAGTAGCTGTGACTTGCACCACAGAAGTACCTGAAGCATCCAAAGTCAATTTAGTTTCAGATAGTACTAAATGGAGGTCCAACATTAATCCATGATTGAGCAGAACCCAAAGAAAGTTTCAGCTAATGTTGATTGGATTTTTCAAGCATGTTTGTTATCTTATGGTCAACTTTAGATACTCTCTTCTCTGTTTCGGGGTCTCATTCTACACAAATTGAACCTAAACTTCCATAATTCCACAATGATTATGGCATAGTCAGTAAAGACAAACTATAGCAGTGGTTGAGCTGAATTTTATCCCTACCCTGCTATCGTGCATTCATACTTATGTACTCGCTTCTTTTCAGAGGACTTACTCGTTTTTATTGCATAACAACTCTGCTTTTAATTACCCACAACAGTTTTTGTTCTTTTTTGTCATGTTTTCATAAAATGATGCCAATGTGATACAAAAAAAAATCTCAGAATTGGAGAAATATGTACGACAAGGGTGGACCATTCAGTGGATAAGGAATTGGCTCAAAGGTTGCACTCAGAGAGCTGTGGTCAATGGATCCATGTCCAGGTGGAGGCCACTGACGAGTGGTGTCCCTCAGGGGTCTGTTCTGGGACTGGTGCTGTTTAATATCTTTATCAGTGACATAGACAGTGGGATTTAGTGCACCCTCAGCAAGTTTGCAGACAACACCAAGCAGAGACATGCAGTCAATACAACAGAAGGAAGGGATGCCATCCAAAGGGACCTGAATGAGCTTGAGAATTGGGTCCACGTGAACCTAATGAGGTTCAGAAAGTCTAAGTGCAGGGTGCTGCACCTGGGTCAGCGCAATCCCAGACATAAGGACAGACTGAGAAAAGAACTCATTGAGAGCAGCCCTGCAGAGAAGGACTTGGGGGTTCTGATGGACGAAAAGTTTGACACAAGCCAGCAGTGTGAGCTTGCAGCCCAGAAGGCCCAGAAGCTGTGGATGCCCCATCCCTGGAGGTGTTCAAGACCAGGTTGGATGAGGCCCTGGACATCCTGATCTAGTGGGTGGAATCCCTGCCCATGGCAGGGAGGTTGGAACTAGATGATATTTAAGCTACCTTCCAACCCAAGCTGTTCTATGATCCTATGATTATATAACACCTATCATAACAGCACATGTATTAATGAGAAAAGCTTATGTTGCAAATATGAAAGGTGATATTTTGGAACTATTGCAACTTTGTTATTTTTTGTTCTAATTTTTATATTTCATATGGTCAAGTATATAGATAGTTATATATATAGTTATTAATAGGAAGTAAATTGTATCGTATTTTTATTTCATTTTTATTAAAAAAAAAAAAATACTTCAACGTATCATTTGGAAGAAAACTGAAGAGCATGTTTAGTAACTTTAAAATAAATAAATGGAATAAAATTTGTTTTTGCAGTGTAATAATGTCTCTAATTCCCCCTCAATTATGAATGTCAAAATGCATATACAATATATTACTTCATGCTATTTTAACACATACATGAAGCAAGAAACAAATCATATCAGCTGTCCTGTTCTCTAGATTACTCTCTAACATAACCACACAAACACACCCACATACACACCCAATAAAATATATCAGACACTGCTTTCAAAAAGAGATTTGATCCAGTTCCCCTCACAGTCTGTGGGAACTTGGGGTCCCTAATTCAAATCACTGTCACACAGTGATTTACTCCATAGGCTGTGCTCAGGGTAATATACACCTCATCACCCCAAAGAAGAAAAGATGAACTATGCTTTTACTGTTGCGTCATCTCCTTGGCTTTTGCTGGCCAGTCACAAGGCAGGTAGTGGCAGGAAAACAGCAAGGGCACAGCTGCATTTCTGCCTGCAATTCAGGGTACAGAAGTCACAATTTCGGTCATAGCCCTCATTCACAGAGGCAGAGAGACATGCTTTCTATCCATCCACAGAGGGATCAGTGATTCCTACATGAAACCTGACAGAAACCATGCAAAGAAACAATCAAGAAGACTGTATTAGACTGGGAGCCCTTCCAGCAAACAGTATGACCAGTGCCACGCATGATTTGTTCTGGGCTGCGGTCACATCACTGCGTGTCCTCCTTGTTCAGTCACCCAATAGTCATTCCAGACAATCGACATGCAGAGATCAGTTTGAAATTAACAGACATGATGATTCTGCTTTATCTGCACATTTCTCTGTTTTGACACAAACTATTTTTTGCAGCATGCATATTTGAAAATACACTGTAAATGAATAGTGCAATACTATTTAGCTTCTTTCCAGTATTCTTCCATTTTTTGCAAATGTTTATTTCTTACCTGCAGCCCTTCTTAACGTATTTCAAGAATATTACCCTGTGTCATGCTTTTTGTTTCAAATTTTTGTAGCCCTGTCCTCTTTACAGGAAAAATACTGAATGTATTTCTGATGTCTGAGTAAAGCTTCTTTGCTTCCTCTTCATTTATTAAATAAATTTAAATAATATAAGTAAATAAAAGCATACCAGGTCTTCAGGACTTGTGTATCTTTCATTTTTATACTACTTTTTATATTATAAAGTATTTTTAGTTTTTAAATCTTTACAAGCTAAGTTATCCTAAAGGAAAGCCACATCTGTAACAAGTCCACTATTTACACTACTATAAGACTCTGCCTCTTCTCACCCCTCCAGTCAGAAGAAATAAATAAATAAATAAATAAAATCTCCACATATTATTTCCTTTTCCAATTGTGGAATAGCTTCTTTAATACAGCTAAATAAAACTGAGAACTGCTGCTGGGTGGAGAAGGGACAGAAGAAAGAAAGAATGAGTGGAACAGAGTTGTATGCTTGTTGGGACATGCTAGAAGGATGATTAAGTGACAGCATGAGGGTAGGACTAGGCTGGGAAAGTAAGGCTCTGGTAGGAAGCCACTAAGCATCTATTCAACAATTAAAGGTGAAAGTTAAAGGCCTTTGAGAAAATGTGAGTGCCTTAAACTGAAGACAGGCATTCACATAATTATTATTATTTTTTTTAATCTAGTTTTTGATAATTGCAGTTAAAAATAGTAATAATGATAAATGGAGGTCAACAGATTTTCAGAAAGGCTTAATATTGAAGTAAAAATAGCGTGTTTAACAGCAAGCTACCATTTGAATAAAAATAAATTTCAAATCCTCTCTTCTCAGCTAGTATCAGCAGAAAATAACTGTGGGCTATGGAAGTGGACAATGCACATCAAGTAAAGCAGATTAGGAGTTCGGAAAGGTAGGGAAAAAAAAAAAAAAAAAAAAAAAAGGAAAGAAAATCCTTAGCTGTGTCATTAAAGATATATTGTGCACATCAGCTGTCAAACTATCAAAATTCTTGTTTTGCTTCAGTTCACTGAAGTCACTGAAGACCACTGATTCTCAATACTGCTAATATATTGCTTGAAGCAATCTGAAACCTGGGGTGAACTAACTAGTACCCAAGGCACTGATTTTGACTGTTCATGTTGGGGTTTACAAACCACAGTGTTCTTGTGACTTAGTCCGCACTACTCAGTCCAGGCCTTGCTCTCTATCTTTTACATGGGCACAGGTTGCTTCTGATTAAGTCTCTGGCCTTCAGGATCTAAAGCCTAATCTGAAGTCTATAGGAGGGCATAAAGGACACAGTGACAATATATTGGAGAATGTGGCACCAGCTATGTATGGAATTAGTAAGACCATGAAAAAGACTGAATTAACTTCCTCCTCATATACTTGCAAATTTCATTATACAATAAACTAGAATCATATGGTGGTGAACTAGGTCTAGAAATAAACAACATCCATTTGTCACATTACTGTAGTTCTCAGAAGACATATTTGAACATAATTTTAATTATAATTTTTGAATTTCCCTAAGGTCTCATACTATAATAGTAACTAATGTACTTGGTTCTTTTTAATGCTTTCCTTGCAAACATCTTCAAACACAGAAGTATTAATGACTTTAACCTCACAGAGCATTTAAGATATAGAAGTAATAGAGAAGAATCACTGAAGATAATTAACTGGGGAAAAAACAAACAGAGTACCTCTTGTGGAGCTGAATTTGTAACCTATATTTCCTTACTCCCAAGTGAGTTATGTGATATTTAACTACAACAAGTGCCCTCCATAGTAAATTATACGTTAAAATAACAAGTTGAATTAACAGGAATTTTCTGCTCTTTCTAGTAGAAAAGAGAGGAAATAATGAGATATGTTCTCCCCAGAAATAAACTATTTAATACAGCAGAATAACAGGAAAGAGCTCCATATTCAGATATATCTATGTAGAAAGCTCTTTAGTTATATGGTACTCCTGTAACTTAGAAGAAAATAAGCTGGGTAAAATTAAAAAAAAAAAAAATAATAAAAATTCTTTTAAGATGATCCTTTTATAGAAAAATATATATTTCTTTTTATGAGGCAGGATTTATATGCAAAGTGAAATCAAAGTGCATGTGTAAAATATATAAAAATGTAATATAATGTTTTTTCAAAATCTAACGTGATTGACATTATGAAATTATATATGAGACGCAAAAGTTTTAGTGAGATAATTATGAAAAAAGTAAAGAAATTCTTTGTTAATAGGAAAAAATAAAGAAGTGTAATAAAATAAATGCAATGCAGAGTAAAGGATTAAGCACTGGGAATTTTTGGAACAGCACTAATGAGGGACTGAACAAAAAGCCTGGGGAGAAAGCCAAGAGACAGTAGCTCTAAATGCTGTCTGAAGAGAAAGACAAAGATAACCACAGGTAGGGATGACAAGCTAACAGTGGGAAGCCCAACCTGTAGATCGCATGTAAACCCAGAGGAAGGTTACATTGAAGTGTATATCGATAACCCTAATTCAGAAGCAGAAAATACCGGCTAGAGAGCATGACAGCTAATAGTAGCTCAAAGTGTTTCTGAGACAATAATAATAATTCATAGGAAAAGTTACTTAGCACTGAAGATGCAGGACGGAATAAAGATCAAGAATGATTAGAGAATATCTAGGCTACAACAGATGAACAGAGAAGCATCACAAAATAATAGAAATGATGTGGTGATAGGAAAAAAAAAAAAAAAAAAAAAAAAACAAACAACAAAAAAAAAACGCCTAAATAGCAGAAACTTCTGAAAGCTTGTCTAAAATATATCAGCAACAGCAACAACAAAAAAATCCAGAGGAAAAGCTCTAGTGATTAAAATAGAATCGTCTACACAGTTCTGAAAAGAAGCCTCTAGATGAGCAAGAAAAGAGACAAGTAAAGAATATAATGGGCAGAACAGAAGGACAGAATATTCTGAGTTGTAAACTTTGAGATTAAGGAAAGAAATAAAGTAAAAGAGGAGAAAATATTTGGAAATCTGTACAAAGACTTCAGGAGAGCAAGATGTCTTCTAGGCTATTGACCTAAATGTGAGATCCTGAAGTTGGCCGGTTTATCTCTGCCTTTACTATGATTAATGAGCAGTAGAAAACAGATGAACAAGACAAGCAAGTACTTATGGACCTTTGTCAAGACATTGTAGTTGATAATAAAAATAGACCCATTCTCAGGTATCCATCAAGCTAATACTACAGCCTGAGGCAGAAATCACAACTGTTGTCTCTTGTCTGAAAGACTTGCATACAGCTATTTCACAGTTTGATACCTTGAATGGGGGGCAGAGGGAGCAGATACAGGCTTAGTAGTATTACAAGGTACTACTACCCCTTTGTACCTTATAATACAGGGTATTTTAGTAGGGAGCAAGCCTTGCACTTCAAGGGATGCCACAGATTTCAATTATTCCAAGCTGATGCTTGCATATTTTGCTACTTGTGCACTTCTTTTGTGTAATTTGGTAAAGAAAGCAGGACATCAGGCAATAACAGTTTTCATATATGAATTGGTAAAGAAATACTGGTGATTAAACATTTATCAGTTTACTCAGTAAGTAATTAACAGAGACATGAAATGAATGACTCATGCAATCTTGCTGAAAACAGTTAAAATGTGTGGGAAGGAACCCACTAGTTCTGAACACTAGCTACTAGCTCCATTATATAGTACAGCTCTAAAAGCAATGAAGCATATGAATAATCTTACATGGTGTGATATGCTGCCATAGCTGTCTTCTTTCTGGTATTCACATGAATGCATATAGAGTTAATACAAACATCTCAGCACTGTGTTTGTGGTACCGGTGTGTCCAAATGTATGCACAATTCAGCAGCAAAACTGCAAAATAGTTTACTATTTTTGACACTACTTAGCATAGAGATAGGATTAAGCCAATCAATTTGAAACAGTCATATTCTGTATTGGGACTGAGAGTTCAAGCACCAGGTAGTAACAGAGGTCTTGAGAATCCAGTTCCAGAATAATGTACAGGAGGCCCCAAAGGCATAAATACAAGTTGCAAGTTACTAATCATATTATAGACTTGCCTGGATTTAGAGTGTAATGAAGAAAACAAAGAACAAATAACCATGATAGATAAAATATTGTGTGTATGGTGAAAATATGGAGAAGATGACTAGAGGATATAAAAGACAATGATAACATCTACAAGAATTGGAACAAATGAACAACAACAAAAAAGTTATCTCCCTAAATGAAATGCACTACTTCTGATCGATGTCACAATCTATCTACAGCAGGTCCTCTTTCACCTTTGATACTGAAAGAGCCATGCTTTTTCATTTATTCACCACATTTTCATGTTACCACTAAGCAATTATATACATACATACAAATATATATATATATCTTTCTAAACCAATTTATATAACTGATTTACAAATAATAAACCAATTATATAATTGGTTTAAATAAATTAAAACTTTGAAGAACAAAGTTTGTGATTTTATGTACACGTTAGTTTAAGTGTATGCACCTGCCTGGTGCTCCAGATTTCCCACATGATGGCAGCAGGAGTGCAAGGCATTCTATAAATATATAGCTATGCTTTTAGTGGATAATTCTGTATAGCACAATGCAGTGCTATGTTGATTATGCTAGACTATATTAGCATGGTACTTTTTACTTAACGATATACCTCCTATTTACTTGACCAGCCAAAAAACACAGTAATTTGGCTTTGTAATATCTCTTTCTGGTACATATGCTTGAGATAACATTCATATCCTAAACTCTGCTTAATGTTTTCAGACTTTTATAGAAAGATTATATGTTTTTACATGCTCACAAAAGTGAGTACCATAGCAGGAAACACATACAAAGAAACAGTATAATTCAATCCAAGACTGAAGTATCTCTCTGTATTCCTTACATCAACAAGTCTGACAATCTCTTAGCCCACAGCCAACAATACTGGGTAAGTAATGGTAACTCTGGAACTCAAAAAAATTAATCTGGAGAGAGCAAACTATAGCAATCCAGGAATCCAGGATTTTCTTCCTAACTACCTTTTGATGTGAAGAAGTTATTTTGTCAATACAAAAATAATTTTAACGTTTCTTTTTCCATAGACTTTTCATAAGTTTCTGTTCTAAAAGACAATTAAATTCTGTGATATATGGAAAAAAAAAAAAAAAAAAAAAAGCTACTATTGCAAATTGCATGCTAATTCAGTTTTTCACAAATGTTCAGTGTTTCATAGATATAGAGTCATAGTGAAGAAAAAGCCTTGGAAGGCTATGTGATGATATATATCAAGGAATGGCAAAGGTTTTCCTAATATAAAGTTCTAGCTAAGCGTTCTGCCTTCTATCTACTCAATCCTTGTCAATACAATCAGCAATGAGGACAAGAATAATGTTCAAGACTCATCCCTAGGAACTGAAAGTACAGTACAGAGGCAAGATGAACTCAAAAAGCTGTTTAAGGCTCCTGAAGAGGCCATTCATGAATATGTTAAGGGAGGAACACTGGAAGTACAAAAGAATTTGTTCATATATTCAAAAACTGAATGCAAAGGGGCGAATGAAGTGTGTATCTACCTGCAGGCAGTGCATCAACAGTACATGAGCAAACAAACAACTCTCCTCAGCCATGGAAAGAGTGAAAGATGAGACAGATTTCCATGTAGTGTATTTATGAATCTTCTAATAATTATTAAGGAGGAGAGTGATTCACCATTATATACTATTTATATTCCAAATGACTGTAAGTTAATTTTAAATATTTAAATAATAAATATTTAATAAATAAATAAATAATAAAAATAATAAATACACAATAAAATATAAATAATGAATACATAATAAAAATAAATAATTTTAAATATTATAAGTAGAAATAATCTCATATCACAAAATCTGTTTCTGGATGAAATTCTAGTATTTGAACAAGCAAACCAAAAAGAAATATATTTATTCCATGAAGTTGAATTCCCATCATGACCAAATTTTCAGAGGATGGGGAAAATATCCATCAAATAATGTATTTTGAGCAGGCATTTATGCCTCAGTATAAAGCACTCACCCACTACTGACATTTCAGGAACACTAGCAGTGTAAATTTCTTCTGGAAACGTTGGTTCATTGTCATTAATGTCATGGATTTTGATGACAAACTCAGATTCAGGTTCCACTGGTCTCAGAGTTCTTCTGTTAATAGCTTGGGCGCGCAGGGTGTAAAAGGCTTTTTCTTCCCTGTCAATTCTCCGAGTGGCGTGAATGTCACCTGTTTTCTCATCAATTATAAAAAGTGTACCAGCCCCATCTCCAGACAAAATGTATTTGAGGGACCCATCTCCCTTATCCTGGTCAGAATGAAGCTGAAGTGAAAAACAAAGGAAGAAAAATAAAACATTTTATTTAGAAGTAATCAAAAGCTGTTTTTTGTTTATTTTATTGGTTTTTTTTGTTTGTTTTTGTTATCATTATTATATATTAAATTATTTTGAATGCAGCAACCAAGTTTAATCAAAACAAAACAAAGTAATTTTCAGTCATCATTGACTAGCAGTCATGGTGTTATACTGAGGCATTAGCTCCAAGAATCTTCTGTTGTGGCATATTTCAGTTTTGCAGCAACACCTGTTTTCTGCTAAGAAACCTATGCATCACAGTTCTTAAAGAAGATTTTTATGTTAATATTGACCTTTTCCTTCCTTGAAGAGGTCCTGTTAAAAATTCACAACCTGCTGTGCTAGTTGTAAATTCACTAAGCAGATAAAGAACATGGCAGGGTACATGACAATTAAGGAAAATTGTACAACTGGATCCATGTCATACTAATTACTAATTTTATATTTCATATTATTTATATTTCTCCTAAGCTGGAGAATATTTCATTTATAGTCATTATCATTTTCATCCCATCAGCTAATGTAAATAACCTAAAGAAAAGAAACAGATTTACTAAGCATTCAGTATTGATTTTATAACCATTATCTAAGTAATGTAAAGTATAGCTTCACCTATTAATAACTTGTACTGATTTCAGTACATCTATAAAAACAACAACAACAAATCTATTACATTACTTTGTTCAGTACTCTAATATAGTTGGCTTATTTGATCTTTTGGATAGAGTTAGTATAATTACTCTCATCATTTTGTTGCAAAGTTCCTTCCAGTAGCATTGATTTCATACCTAACAGAAGGACACTGGTATTCAGATTTGATGTCACCAAGAAATTTTTATTTTATTTTTGGGTTCAGCAGAATCACAGAATCACAGAAGGGTAGAAGCTTTCAAGTAGAAGCTTTGGTTAATTTTAAGAATATTTTGAATAGTCCTGTTTTTATAAACAAGAAGCTACCTGTGTAGATTAACTACCTCACAAACCTATACTTCCATATAGAAATTATAAACATGATTAGTTTAGAGTTAAAGAGTAACATGTGATGTAATCATTGTTGACAACAATTTAGTGAGTTTTATTTTGTAAATCCATAAAAGAATTCATAAGTGCACATGTATTAGTACAAATATATGTATGCAGAAGCAACAGATAGCTCTAAAATTTTCTAATTTGTTTGCACTATTTTAATATATATTTTAGAGCACAAAACTAAAATGCAAATATAAAGACTTTTTAAAAATCAGACTCAAATATATCATAATGTTCCAAGAAGCCTGACAGAACTAGTTCCTTTTGAAAAATAGTTATATGTATACACATTAATAACATCACTTAGAATTACACCAAGATCATATTTAATCATGTGAAGGGTTTTTGTTAATTCAAGCTCATGAAAGTTTAATTTTCAGATCATGAAAAACATCACACACTTAGCTCAATACAGATACCCCCACTGACATGCATCATGGAAATATTTCTCTTTTTTGGTGCCCTCATATTGCTTTCCATAGTATCTATTTTAAGTCATTACCGGGGTGGAATATTATACTATTATGTTTTTGAATGTGGCTTTCCTTGCCTTTTGTACTGAAATAAAACACTATGGTGTGGTGGGTTAAGCTCAAGTCAAACAGTAAACTTCCCTGCTGTGCAACATTTTCATACACAAAATGCTTCCCAGACTCACAGAAGGAGCTCATGCAGGATCTTGCATTAAAACCTTAATGGCAGAAATTTAGAAAACTACCATCATTCTGAACTTTGATTTTCTATATAATGGTTTTCTTATATTCCTTCAATTCTGAAAAAACAAACAAACAAACAAACAAACAAACAAAAACTGAGAAACACTGTGAATATTTATCAAAGAATGACAAATTAAGTTTGCTTACATCACAGGTAAGCATTACAAATATATCTACTTTATAAAATGCATATTTTCATATTAGTTTCTTCATTTCATTCCACAGGAAATAAACAGGAGGCTCCACCAAATATTATGAGTAGGAAAGTGTAAGAAAAATCTTTTGCAAGTAAGTCCTGTTCTTTCTTTTCCTTCCATTTCTCTCACCAACTTCAAACTGAAGGTTTCAAACCATTCTCAATCCCCTTCTGGGAAATGAATTTTTATACTGAACTTTAATTCCTTGTGCTCTTTTCCATCAGGCCATTACATTTGAGACTTTTCACCTGTCAGCCCATTTAAGTCACAGTTCTTTTAGGGACTAGACAGTCTTGCAGGCTGTGGCCCATTTTATAATGTCTTTTAGTGTAACTAGTTCTCAAAAGCCTACCAAGTGTTTTCTTCTCCTGGGCTTCTTAGGATACCACTTTTCTTCAAAAATGTTTTGCTACCAAGAGCTCACTGGTGGCCCATAGCCACTAGATACAGTATTTTTAGTGCAGAGTGGTGAAGGACGGTTACAGAAGGTTGCTCTTCCTCAGATATCTGCTCAGATTCTGTTGCTATGTGTATGTCAAATATTCTTACCAAGTTTATTTGGATGTGAAAAATGTTACTTATATGCCATTTACAAAATCATTAATCTCTTCTCTCCCTCAAATTCAAACTTCATAGATCTTTAAAAATAGATTATATTAGCCAGAAGGCTAGAAAAATTGCTGAACATATTTTGAGACATACACATGCAGGCTTTTGGGGAGCTGATAGCTGCACTTCAGAATAGCATATTCATAAGGAATATCATCCTGAATCATTTACAAGAACGCTTTAAGCTATATAACACTTTACATTTCCTAAAAATTGTTAATCATTCCACTTTGAACAGGTAATATATTTCCAGTTCTATGTATGCACGTAACAGTTCACAGCTATCACAGAACAACTTCAAATTCAAAAGGATATTTCAGAAAATCTTGTGAGATCAAGGGAAAAAAAAATAAAAAAAAATAAAACAGAAAGTTTTCTATGAACAAGTCTTCAGGAGATAATTAGAGGCAAAAATGCATATTCTATATAAGCAAGGAAAGAGAATACTTCTCATTTCATTTTCTTAGTTTTTAATTCAATCCAGATGTCGTTAGATGAATCAACATGGCTACAGACAGCCCTGTGTACTTGACATCCTTGAAAACTGAATCTTCACCGAGCTCTGAAATGCATAAGCAGTGTGTTAATTTTCACTGAAAGGTTTTGACAGTTTATTGTAGTATTAAAAACAGAAACCAAATAAACAAAACAAAACAAAACAAAACAAAACTTTTGTTAAGTATTTCTCAGCTACTTTTAGTAAAAAGTGTTTCCTACATTTATTTTGGCTAACGGGCATCTGTGTTTCATGTCAGCCAAGCTGAGAAATTGAGAGACATCTGTTTCATTTAGCAATTTTATTGCACAAAATGATCAGCTGTGAAGATGTGGTTTTGTTTTCATATCTGTCACTAATGTTTTGCAAACTCTTGTTTCAGTGAATTTCTTTTCAACAGAAATACTTCCCTTTTCACCTGTCAGCAGTATATATATTTTATATACATTTTTTCTCACCATGCAGAAAATCAGAATACCTGTTGGTTTAAATGTATATAGTCCTGTTTCATCATAGAGTAATTGCAATTACTATGAAACACAATATTGCATATTTGGTCACCTATTTAAACTGTTAAACAGGATTTAAGTAGAGGAATTCATAAAAATCAAAAAGAAAGGTATTGCTAAGGAGAAGATAATTACAGTGGGAGGGGTGACAAAGTAGAATGTTCTGTGAATTCTTTAAAAAGAAACTGTTACCAATCCAAGACACAGAGAAGAATACATTTAAAAAGATGGAAAAAAATTAGCTTCAATTACAATAAAAACATAGTTAATTCAGATATACTCCATTGTTCTTTAAGGTATATGCAGCCATAAATACAGTTAGTTAATGAAAAGATTCCAGAATCAAATTTAGCTCAATATCTTTTGGATATGTAAAGGTCCTTCAGAAGACTTTAGGTGAAAAACGTAATAATTCTCCTCTAAAATGACTTGAAAATTACAAATTCTATCTTAATTGTCTTCCAATGATTCAAATCAAACTTGCCAATTCCAAGAGTGATTTATTTTTTTCCCCTCTGAATGCTAGCCAAGTCTGAAACCTTGTAATTGAATATAAATTTTGTGAACATTTTTCTAATATCATACAAAGTGTTAACCCTATTTTCATCTGAAAACCCAGAAGCTGCTACTGTGAAAACAGAGAGCAGTTCAGGTTCACCAGAGCCATTTTACCATATAAACAACTTCTGGAACTTGAAACAACTTATGACAGCCAGATAAAGGCTATCTATTTGTATTTGAAATTCAGATTCAGAAGTCCCTCTATGAATTTTCAGTGATTGATATTACTTGAACTAAAGACCAGAATATGACTGTACTAACAAACCAGTCTTTAGTTTGAATTCTTACTGTAGGAATTAATACAGCTCAAGTAATTTCTCTATGTGGTTTTAATACACTATTATATATAGAAGACTTTCCGATACACTTTGCACTTTTTCTGAAGTCTTCACGAAATGTCAGACTGCTCTTTTATCACTTTTCTATACACATTTTTACTCTTCTACTTTAAAATAATGTCCTATTTAATTTTATAATCTAGAAAACATTTTTCCTACTTCCTTCTGCAAAAATATTTGTCAACATTTCATTTAATCCAAGTATCACAATAACAATAAGAACTTGTTATGCTCCTGAATTAATTGATCTTTTAGGTTTTATTCAACTAAATCCTGATTTTCCCCTTATTATGAGGACCAATTTCAGGGCTAGAGTGTGACTTATTAACTTTTTTCTAAATAACCTTATTAGTCATATGATGCCAAAATACACTCATGGAAGTATTCACTATTTCACTCTAAGTTTTCTACAGTACAAATTATAATATTACTGCATGCTTCCTAGAATAATAAAAATAGTCTCTCCAAAAATAATCTCAACAGTGGGCATATTTGATGTGAAATCAGCAGAAAATAATTGGCATAGAATTCCCACAGTGGGGATACTTATTTTAAGCTTCGTGAACTAAGCTATTAAATGATACATTTATTTAACATTAGCTGTAATTATTCTAAAAGACCTTCAGACTTTCACCAGCTCATACATCCTGTGCAATGTTCCTAGTTGCCAGATCTAACTATCATGTCTTTGAGCCAGATTTTACTCACCAAAGAGGTTCGCTTATTTCAGTTCATCCTTAAGGAAATATTTAAAGCAACTCTCTTCAGTGATGCAAGATTTTCATCTAAGTTTTAATGAGACATATCATACATTTAATTTTCTCACTCAGTCATATTGTCAGTTTGCAAGTTGTGTGCTATTATGTGTTATTTAAAAGAGGAGAAAGGTGGAAAGGAAAAAGGCACATTTCGTTTTATTTTATTATTATTATTATTTGTGAGACCAGGAAAGATAAAGGGAGAGTAAACTAAAATGGAAACATAATAGTGCAAGATGAGGAGAGAACTGAAATTCTTTTGCTTGTTGAGAAGAAGCAACAAACAGTAATGAAAAACTCCAGACTGCAGTGCATTTTTAGCTTACATTCACTTGAGTCATTATCCAAAGAAGATAAACGTCATTATTGTTATTTCTACAGAGAGAGATTGCAGTTGTTACTGCTATTCAATATTTTTGTTTGTTTCTACTATTTTTTAAAGTGGTAAGAGATTAATCAGAACTAATAATATTTTTATGATATTACTTCCTGGTGAAGTAACATGTAGTAATGTGTGAAGTACTGTGTGAAGTATTACAGGATCAGAAATGTGATGTTTCCAGCCCCCTATAATCATCACAACCAAGTGATGTCATCTGCAAAAATTCTCAGATTCCAGACTAATCATACAGGAATGGTATTTCTTCATCACTAGACTTGCATCTTTTGCACTCTATTGTAACTTATTCTAAATAGAGGCATCAGTCTGGAGAAGATAGACAGGCTTGTCACTGATATCAACTTTTAGGATTTCAGCTGAGAAAGGTAGTTTCCCTTTCTACAATGCATCATATGAGCCACTGAGGGACTTATGTAGATTCTCTGAGTCAGCATGCCAATAATCAAACTCCTTCCTCAGGCCAAGGTCTTTAGCTGATGTTCAGAGAGCTAGAACAAGAAAGTTTCAGTTTCATTAGTCTGTCACAGCTTCCACTCCAAAAGATCCACAAGTTTTGAGCTACCATGAACTTGAGACTAATTGAATTTTATACACCAAAGGCTTCTTGCATGAGCCAATATGCATGTTTTCTTCCAAGTTTAATATAATAAATACAGCCTCTATGTTAGATGCAGACTGAAAGTATAGAACTGGCACTGGAACTGCAATGCCCTTACTTTCTGGTAGCGTGGCCTAACACACCTCTGATAGGTGACTGCATACTAGTAGGCAAAAGGGAATTCTTTAGGTAAAGGAAAAAAAAAAACAAACAAACAATAATAATAATAATAACAACAACAATAATAATAATAGTAATAATAATATTAATAAAACAACCCTGCGCTATTTCAGGTTCACATTAATTAAAGATGTAGACTAAATTAAGAAACCTTTGTCTCCTATTCATCTTGATATGGCCTATATTACTACCTCAATGAGTAATATCTGTACATGAAACTGTTGTCTTGGGACGGAAATATGTCAAATACAACTTTTCTCAGATTTTAATATATTTTCTGTATGTTTTACATTGTTTGTTTGACTGATTCTGGATGGTACATAATATTGTATAAAAAATTGGACAGCTTCCAGATTGATCTCTTTATTCCACCATGGAATGACCTAGGAAGTGTAATATGCTGAAAGGTAACATATCTTTTCTGAATGTGGAACCCTTTTTTTCTTTTTTTTTTTTTTTTTTTTTTTTTTTTTTTTAGGAATTTTTTCATTACTAATCCTCATGCTCTCTTCATTGATGTCAACAATCAAAGACGTAATTAAGATGCAATTTTAGGTTGTTGTTTCTTTATGTTAACAAGGATCTTTTTATTACAGCTTATATACATCTTTCTAAAGTAGTCTAGTTATTAACCAAATAAGCATTAAAACAGCAGTATTTTTTATATATCTTAATGCATAATTTGTACTATATATAAATTTTAAAAAATGTTTTTTTGTGTGTGGGGTTTTTTTTTTTGGGTGGGGGAATTAAATGCATAACATCATTAAGAGGCTGATGCTGAGTTCCCTTTGCCTACTGCTATAAGCCATGTAAAAACACATTAAACACTTTGTTTCCAACTGAAATCACTATAACACACACATTGGTGAGAGCAGTGAAGATTTGCTGCCTTTATTATGTCTGTATTTTCTCCTCATGAATACTGTACAGTATATGTGTCTTTGGAAGATGGGGCAACAGCAAATCTGTTTTTCTTCACAGAGAACTGAATGACAATGTCTACCAACTCCCAAAACAGCAAATGTAATCTAAAGGGAGCGAAGTGGAAAGAGGGAAAATACATATTAGAATTAAATAATAACAATAATAATAATAAAATGATATTTTAAATAGATTACAAAACATTTATTTCCATGATTATGAAGTATTATGGGTAAATTTTATCCCAAGGAAGGGAGAAGAGGGGAGAGAAAGTAGACTTATTTTTCACAGACTTCTTATTGCCTCAGGAAGCTACTGATGAATCTGGACTGATGCTATATCTAATAAAAGATTAAAAACAATGAGGAAAAAAAAGTCTTGGATCAATCCTGAGGTCAGTGGGGCAACTAATGTAATGGATGCACAGTCCAGGAGAGATGGACATATATTTTGTAACATTACAGTGATACTCAAGGTACTGCAGGTCGATCTGCAAGATAAGAGAGGCAGAACAAGCATAAAATCTTAACTGCAACTCACATTTTTATTTGTCCATCAAATTTAAGTAATTTATTTCATTAAGTTATGAAATCTCTAGAGAATAATGCTCTCAAGAAAATCCTAACTATATATCCATCACTAAGTAAAGATACTGTTTAAAACATTACACACAATTACATTACAGTTACATAAGTAAATGTAACTTAATTTAATCATGTTTGTAATAAGAATAGGCTGGTAGCTATAGTTTAAATTTAAATTTAAATTTAAAATAATAAAATAATGAAAAATATTAAATACCAAACCAGCAACTTATATTCTTCTATCAGACTGTAAGATACCAAAATAACCAGACTTCGATATAAACCTTGGCCAGAGTCATACATTATGTTATATACAAGACCACATCATCAGACCAATGAACTATATTCCTCATATACTTGTACTGATATAGAAAGCCCATCCTGATCTACAGTGCTACAAACACTACTCCATAATAATTGCTTTTCCTTGCAATGTTAATTCAGTAATGTATTGTGTGTCCTAATTCCCTGATTTAAAATTATTTCCAACTTTGGTAACAGGTTGATAGGCCCGTTCAAGATTTCCATACATTTTCTGGCATTTGTAAAACATCAGTACCATTCTATCTCCCTTTTCTTATTTTCCTGTAAAATATACTGATATTGGTTATGTTGTGGGATTTACTTATTTTAAATCTCTTTGCTTTGGTATAATTATCACTTATACCAAAACTTCTGTTCTTTTTGAGCTTTTGCACCCTCTCTCTCTTTTTTTTTTTTTTTTTTTCCAAATTACATCCAGTTTCCTGAAGGTTTAGTTCTTGCCCTGTGCAAGATACTTCCTACTTTCTTCTCTTTGCAGTAAAAAAAATTCCACACTATTCCTAGTAAACTTCCTAATTCTCTTTTATGATATGCAGTCTTACATGGCTCTTGAAATAGTATTCTTTGCTCCTTCAATGACTATGTTTTATATAGCATGTCATTATCCCTTCCTAGCAAATACATCAGTAATACTGAAATCTCTATCATTATTCTTATATGATAAACCTGGTTTAATCCCATGCAGCAATTTTCAGCGTCACACTTCTCTATGGTCTTCTAGCCAGTAAATTTATTTTACTGGGCTTTTATTAGTAAACGTGCTGCTCCTGACACATAGAGAATGGTCTGCCACATAACCTGACCTAACTAAAGAGAAAATGAAGCAATCAGTTTACTAATCTTCCAACTGCATTATTTATATAGAAGACTCATTTTCATTTCTGAATGACCTAAGACATCCCGCTAATTGCTAAGGTATTTCTAAATCCTCTGAGGAATCCTGTGTGGAGCTGGCACCTTTAGTTGCACCACCATGTGAAAATGTAGCAATATTACTGAACAGTAGTTCTTACAAGTGACAGATTATTTTTAAAGATCAAAAGGAGTGGTCAGTGTGATATTTTACAAGTAAATAAATTGATATAAATTTACTGAAGTTCTGTTTCTTTCACAACTCTGTCCTCAAGTATTTATATGCTACTTGGTTATACCAATTTAAGCCACTTCTGCAGCTCATATATTCTATTTATCATTATTAATTTAGCATTCCAATTACCTCCTTTTCATTAAAAGCTTACCTAAATTTTTGTAACATGCCCTGGAACACTGCATTATTCTATCCATCCTTTCGTTTTCCTTCCTCAAAGTAGATCGCTTCATGACATTTCTTTAAGTTCCTGCTTTTTAAATTATAAACATTATTGGAACTTCACTCATTTATTCTCCCTGTTTACTTCAACCATTACACACAATTGCATTAGTCATTTTTCTCACTGTCAAAATTTGAAATATAAATACCATTTTAATCACTTAATACTAAACTAGATAACTTATAACCATGATTGTCTAGGTAGTAGCAGTTGTTAATCATTATATTCAGTCCAAAATAATATTTCTTAAATATTTTTACTTCTTAAAGGTAGTAAATAGAGACTCAGAAATT
This sequence comes from Nettapus auritus, assembly GCA_011076525.1. NCBI lineage: Eukaryota > Metazoa > Chordata > Aves > Anseriformes > Anatidae > Nettapus > Nettapus auritus. The sequence goes on from CM021766.1 coordinate 74,478,940, forward strand.
TTAATTTATGTGTATTTTACATCAAATGCCATACCTCAGAAAAGGATACTTGAAAGTTCTCATTAAAAAATGTGTTTCTTACTAAGCAGGAAGAAATCTTTACTACAACTTTATGGCTCTGCATGTCTAGTATAACTTATTCCTCTATTTAGTATAACATATTAGTAATTTAAAAAAAAAAAAGATAAAAGAAAGCCATACTAAAACGTTTTAGAAAGGGAACTTTTTAGGATTAGGAACACAGAACAATTCCTAAAGTAAATGGAAGGAAAGAGAACTCACTTCTATCCATGAATGTTTTTGGATAAGGGAGAGAAAAAGTATTCTGCATAATCATTTCTAGTCTATTATGTGCCCATTTTACCAAATAATCAGCTGGAATTTCCTGTGCTTCAGTTTGTGACCGTTGACTCTCTTCCTCTCACTGGGCACCACTGAAAAGAGAGCAGTTCTATCCTCTCAACAGATATTACATATATTAATGACGTCTCCTCTCAGTATTCTCTTTTCCAGGCTAAACAGACCCAGTTCTCTCAACCTGTTCTCATACGACAGGTTCTCCAGTCCTCTAATCATCTTAGTAGCCTTCCTCTGAACTTGCTCCAGTAGTTCTATGTCCCTCTTGTATTAGGGAGTCTAGAATCACAATGTTGTCTTAATAAGTGCCATTTGCTTGAGAATTTTTAAGAAAGCACAACCATCCTTCAACCAAATATTGGCAATGAAAGACAGTATACAATGAAAGACAGCTTACCCCATGCTTTACATCAAAAGAAATTGTAATATGTTCATGTCTTCCCAGCACTGCTTTGAGATATACAGGTAGTCAAGTTAAAAGGAAAGGCAGGATCAAAGGAATAAAATTAAAATTAAATAAATAAATAAAAAAGCAGAGACAGCACGTACCTTTTTGCCTCAATAAAAATGACCCCCAGACATCATGGGTCTCTACTGCCTGCAAAAAAATAATGCTAAATCCAGGTATCATAAATGTACTGAAAACATATATCTACAAAAGAAAGGTCCAAAATGTATAGAGCCAATATGAAGGAGAAAAGTCTTCATCTAGGAAAAGGTGAACAAAAGAAATCAAAAGAACTGCAATCGAGCACTGAGGTTTTCTTTATTTTTTTGCATAATAGTGGAAGTATTATTTTTTTTTTTTCCCACTGAAATTGTGTGGGCCCATCCATTTGAGTCTTAAATTCCAGGCAGTAGTATCTGTAACTGCATAGTTTTCAGAAGTACAGTATCCCAGAACATGAGGGGTTTTGTTTCAGCTCATCTTTTACATCAAGATACTTGTATACAGTATGTTTTAATATGTCTTTTAGCATGCCACAACAATTATACATTAATGTCTTTCTAAGCTGTTAGTTGTGTTCATATATGTAAGGTACCTTGAACCCACATTTCAGCCAACTGGGTGGTCTGTGAATTGCATCTTCTCAATTAAAACAGCTTCTCTTCTCAGACTTGAAGAGTACACAGACTCATCTATGGTTGCACATATAAAATTGCTACAGACCAAAATATTGTCAAACTAAAGGGCAATTGTTTCCCTAAGTCCTGCTTTAACATCTAATAAGTAGCTGTGAAAAGATTCAGAAAATAAATAACAGCTTGAGGAAGAACAAGAAAATTAATAATGGGTTGGAAAATTATGTTTGTTTACTCCTGAGAACAAATACTGCTCTTTTCACCAGAGCCTTCAGACACATTGACTACATATTGCCTCAAAACAGAAGGCATTGGAGGTTTTGATAAAACTTGCCATTACAGCCTTTTTGGTTAAGCTTATTTTTAATTATCTTCAAAGAGAAAAACACTCATAAACATAAGGCAATGCTTGCAGGAAGGCATTATAAAAAGGTAAACATCAACTTTTAACTTCTTAGAGCTCTCTCCCTCATGGGTGTTTTGTTGCAAGCCACCGATTTTCCCTCAGTATTACCCTGGCTCATCCTTGCTTTCTGTGTGTATAGGACATTTAAAGGGTCAACTGCATCTGATTAAAAAAAAAACAAAAAAAAAACAAAAAAAACAGCCTTTCAAATTGCTGTTGAAACTATTATATGTATACAATTATCATTTCAAACAAGATGTAGGTTAAACATTCCTGAAGTTCCTTTTTCCTTTTTTTTCTTTTTTTTTCTTTTTCTTTTATTTCTTTTTTTTTTTTTTTTTTTAATTCTTTGAGTGAATAAATGTACTCCGATGAAGTGGACTCTACTTTTCCTGAGCTATGGCTTTGAATGTAAATCATTGCAGTGTAATCAGTTCTTTCCTTTTTAGAAATTTTACTGTGAAAAGCAGGTATAATTTTAGAATTGAAAGAGAAATTGAACTGAAAGGAACTGGAGAGTTCAGACCAAACTATTTTCTTTTTTGTTGTTGTTGTTTTATTTTGATTTGATTTTTTTTTTTTTGTCTTTTCATTTTTTTTTTACTCTGTTTTAAAGCAAGATGTGATTTTGACGGCAATGCATAAACCCATACAACCTCTGAGTTTGGAAACAACCCAAGAGAGCTATGAGTCTTTGCCATAAAAAAAAAGCAGCAAAATGCATCTTATTGATGATTTTATACCCACTGGAAGGATGGCCATAACTTTGACTATCTCCCCTCTAAATATTCCTGAAAATTGATCAACACTTTGTCTTGCACAGAGCTGAATCATCTTTTTTTAGAAATTAGATTCGCAATGGCAGATCACTGCTATTGAGACTATAAGAAAAACAAACAAAACAAACAAAACAAACAAAACAACCCCCCCCCCCCGGGGGGGGGGGAGGGGAGGTTTGGGGGGGGGGGGGGGGGGGGGGGGGAGGAAACATATTGCAAAGATTAGTAGAACCATACAGACCTCTCAGCTTTGTCATCACTTATCATCAAATTAAAACCAGGACCAATCCTTTATTCAGTGGAGTATTAATACTGTAACTACCATCTCTACTGCACTTGGAAGACATGTCCTGCACTCAGAAAATAAACTCTGCCTTCTCTGCAGTATATAGTGCTCTTCAAAACCATACACTATTACAGATGAAATATCTATGACACACTGTATCACAGTTTGAGTTGCCATGTTCTGAATCTATATTATTACTATTAATGGACCAGATCTAGTTGGACTAGAATATCTTTGAGGGTCCCTTCCAACCGACCTCTTCCGTTTTATTATGGGTATGTGCCTGCTTTTATTCTTATTTAAAAATAAAATTTGTGTATATATTATTTACATTCAAATATCAAAGAAAAAAGTAAAGTGGAGAAATAGAATAATCTTTACTCCCTCATCAAAACTACCAGGTTTGCACTAAAACCACTCACTTCCTCGCCAGTGGCTTGCATTTGCTGACATACCCTGTAGCACAGAAGACCATTAGATCTAGCTGTCAGCTGCTGTACAGAAAAAGAAAAAGCAATATTCAGCCCTACTCATATTTGCATTACTTTCTTAGTAGACTTGAAATGTATTTGCAGATGGGGAAGGCAGAGGAAAGCAATCAGATGGACACAGAAATATTCATGAAGACATTCCTCAATGCTCTGCCCAACTGTTTTGAATGTGCTGTTTGTGAGACACTTGTAACAGGTTTGAATTTGATTGATTACAAGTATGCTACATGATTCTACAATGTTCTATTTGTTGATACATGGAAAAGGAAATTAAAAAATAAAAATAAAAAAATCTGTTTGAACACATATGAGCTAAGTACGTTACTGTACAAGATGTGGGCGCCCATGGGTCAGGTGCGTGTCTGCGTAATTGCCACAGTGCGGGGCAATGCCGGGGCTGACCCGTGCCGGCCCCAGCGGCCCCACTACAAGGCACGGCTGGGCCCAGCAACCAAGATGGCGATGCCTGGCCTTGGGGACAGCCTGGGGAAGAAAGGAAGGCACAGCACTGCCCGGCAGCCAGCAGAAAGGAAGAAAGGGGAAGAAACAGCCCTGCCGGCATACAGGAGAGAGGAGGAGGAGGGCAGGTGGGGCTCCAGTTGCTTCAGCAGAGATCCCCCTGGAGCAAGGATTTCCCTCCCTCAGCCCCTGGGCAGGCCCTGTGCTGGAGCAGGGCATGGTGTGAGGAGGAAGGGGTGGCAGAGAGGGATTCTCAGGGTCTGACCAAAAGCAGCCCATCACATCTATCCTTTTCCACAAATGATTCCTCATGAATTAAGCAGTAAGAACCATGACATAGGACAACAGATAAGAAAAACAGTACAGTGCTTGAACTCAGAAGTTAAACATACCAGTAATTGCATGTGAAAGACATGCTTGACATAGAAGGGTCTGTTAAGGGTCATTTTGGCAAGGAAAACCTAGAAAGTTCATTTAATTTTCAACAAATTAATAACCCTGTACAGCAGAATTTAATATTTAAAGGCCTATTTCAATGAGCAGCTTTTTCTGTTTTGAACCTCCTAGAAAAATGGCAATTTAAAATTGGTTTTCCTTAACGGAACAAAAAAAAAGGAGAAAAAAAAAAAAAAAAAAAGTAATTATAACAAAGCCTGTATTCTAACTGTCCCCCAAAATACCATTTCATTTTTTTTTTTTTTTTTTCAGGAAAAATTACAGCTTCCTTGCTTTCACTTTCAATTAAAGATCATTAATAGTGTCAAGTGTTCTAATAGTTATGGTCCCATAAAGGCCAAGGAGAAATAAAAACAGACTATTAAACTAGTATTTGGTTGAAAGCTGAGCAACCTCAACCTTTTAGAGAAGAACTTTCAGAGATGGTATCATATTTTATTCACTGTAACTCTCACAGTTATCGTGACTTCTAAAACAATGCAAACTAGATATATAGAACTGTAACCATCAAAATAATAATAATAAAAAAGGTCCTGTATCAAGCTTAGTGTTTTTCCAGCAATTGTCTGTATGCACCATTATGTGCACTTGCCTAAGACATAGATGTTTCTACTGAAGCAATTTTGTGTCTTACAATTCTTTTTTCATTTAGTTTGCATTGCTTCTATACTTGGGAGTCCCGTAGGCACAAAGAATGAGTTATGTCTCCCTGGGATGACGATTCATGTTGTTTACTGGGGCATCACTTGCTGTGTGACACAAGGTCTTCTGGCAACTAGCTACCTGTGTGTACGCGATATGAGTCTAGAACTGGCAACTGCCACAGACTTCATTGCCAGTGAGGATGTGATGTAGATACAAACCTGGAACCACAGTGCTTCCTCTCTTTTCACTATAATGGTTGGTAAAAAAAAAGGCATATCCCTTTTACCATAACTAGATTAGCACTTTTAAACAACAGTTTTTCCCCAGCAGCACCTACAAAGACATTATGCTCTGAGCTCTTTCCCTCATATCCAACTCATACAGTAATAAACATAAAGGACACCCTGTCTTTCAGTTCTGCTAAACCAGATTTTCTCTGCTAAGCTAGTGTTTGAATGGAACCACTGCTTAGTTAGCCTGTTTTCAAATTTGTAGGACTTTTTTGTTTCATTTTACTATTTTTGAATATATCCACCCCCCCCACACACACACCTTACTTTCTCTCAGACTGAAGTTTGCTCTGTCTCCTCCAGTACCTCACTAGACAGTCTGTTTAGAAGCCCACCAATGCATCCCCCATAGAAATCTCATATTCTTGTTATAAAATCATAGAACCATAGAATGGTTTGGGTTGGGAGGGACCCTAAAGATCATCTAATACCACCCCCCTCCATGGGCAAGGACACCTTCCACTAGAAGCTTTCAGAGACTATGTGTTAGGTTTTGTATAGAAGCAAAAAACTTCCTAAATGTTGATGCCCCTCAAGTGTCAGTTTCACTATACCGCATTATCTTCAATGAGACAAAATTTTTGAAGATACAGAGCTGTGAACAACTTGCTTTTGCATCTACTAGGCACACCAAAAATTCCTAATTAAATCTGTTACACGAAAAGATGTCCTATTTCACCTTGGCAGTAGAATTCCAGATAAAGCAGATCACACTTCATTTATGCAGTTCATTTACGTCCAGGATGCTATGTATTACATGAAGGAAAGGATGACCATGTGTACTGGGTTTACATGTCAAGATTTTCATAGCTGGTGGTGCTGCAGGGGTGACCTCTGTGAGAAGAGACCATGGCCTACCCCCATGTCAGAAGGAGCCACTTCCAGTCAGCTCAGAAATGGACCCACTGCTGGCCATTTCAGTGTCAGGGACACTGGTGGCACATCTTAGAGAAAATATTTAAGAAAGAGTGGAAAATGCTGTACAAGAGGAGTGAGAAAAAAATGAGAGAAATAACCCTGCAGACACCCGTGTCACTAAGGAAGGGGAGAGGTGTTCCGGGTGCCAGAACACATTCTCCTGCAGTCTGTGGAGAGACCACAGTAAAGCAGGCTGTCCCCCTGAAGCCAGTGGAGGACCACGTGGGAGCAGATCTCCATGCAGCAGCCCATGGAGGACCCCATGCCTCAGCAGGTGGATATGTCCAGAGGGAGGCTGCAGCTGGTGGAGAGCCCCTGCAGGAGCAGGCTCATGGCAGGAAGTGCAGCCTGTGGAGGGTAACCTGTCGTGGAGCAGGAGTTCTGGTGGGGGCTAGAGCAGTCTGTTCCTGAAGGATGGGCCCCATGGTACAGACACATATTTGAACAGTTCTTGAAGAACTTTGGCCCATAGGAAGGACCCACACGGGAGCAGCTTGTGAAGGGATCACATCCTAAGGGAAGGAGCCACAATGGAGCAAGGGAAGAGAGTGAGAAGGAAGGAGCAGCAGAGATAAAACCGTATAGACTGTCCACAACCCCCATTCCCCCGTCCCTTGTGTCTCTCAGATGAGCAGGTAGAAGAATTGGAAGTTAAGCTGAGCCTGGGAAGAAGGGGGTGGTGGTGGGGAAAGGTGTTTCTAGTTTTAGTTCTCACTATTTTACTCTGTTATTAATTGGCAATAAATTAAACGAATCTCCCCTAATTTTGGCCTGTGATGAGACAGTAAGTGATCTTTCTGTCTTTACTTGACCAAGAGTTTTTTCATCATATTTTCCTCCCTTCCCCTGATGAGGAGGAGGAGTGAGAAACTGGCTTGGTGGGCACATGACAGCCAGCCAATGTTACACCCCTACACAATCCTTCTTTCTAAAAATAATAAATACTGACCGGAACCAATGAGTGAATGTCCAGAACCAGTCAGTAAGTACTTTGCTGTTGAGACTATGGTACCGTTTCACAGGAATGGATGACTTAAGGAACTCTTCAGCATTTACTGGATTACATATCCCATTCATTCAGCAAACTCCATTTCCATAACATTATTCCAGTAGAACCTTCTCAAGCTGACTTAACAAGTGAATAAATGAATACATAAATTATATTCTGAATAGTAGACACTGGTTTCAAGAATAATGTGATATTCAACAGTTTTCAAGCTCCCTTGACAGATATATTGATGCAAGATAAGAAACCTAAGAAAAAAATATTCATGAACTCAGAAAGCAAGCAGATGTAAATTGATAAATCCAGATGAATCTGGTAGCTTCAGTTTGCAGTTTGTGCTGATCCTTTCACTGACATGTTTGTCATATATTATTCTCAGTTTAAAAAATTATACTTAGTACTTGTTGTTGACTGAAACCTGCTCATGACATTCTCTCTTCATTGGTCACAAATAATTTATTTCTAACTTGTGCTCCTTCCTATCTCACATGACTTCCAAACACCACCTCAAAACATATTGTAGAGAAATTAACAGTTAGGTGTCATTTTATGTCATCCACCTTTCCAAATCATTCTGGCTTTGGTGAAAATTGGATAAATGGAAACATCCAAAAACTTACTGGCTAAACAACCTTAGTTGATGGCACAGAATGCACCTTCAGTAAGTTTGCAGATGACACAAAACTGTGATGAGTGATTGTTAAACCAGACGGGTGTGCTGCCATTCAGAGAGATCTTAATAGGCTGGAAAAATGGGCTGACAGGACCTTCATGATACTCAATAAAGGGAAATGCCAAGTCATGCACCAGGAGAGGTACATGCTGGGGATCAAACATCTGGAAAGCAGTTTTCCAGAGATGGACATTGGTGCAATGTGACCATGAGTCAGCAATGTGCCCTCATAACAGAGAAGGCCAACAGCATCTTTGGCTGCGTGAGGAAGAGTGTTGCCAGCAGGTTGATTGAGGTGATCCACCTGTGGGAAAGAGAGATATGGAGCTACTGGGGAGAGCCCAGTGAAGGGCCACGGAGATGATTAATGCCTCGGAGCATCTTTTTTATGAGGAGCCACTGAGGAGCTGTTCACCCTGGAGAAGGGAAGGCCCAAGAGGACCTTATTAATATGCATAACTATCTGATGTGAGGGAGTGAGAATGAAGAGCCAGGTTTTCAGTGGTGCCCAGTGACAGGACAAGAGGCAATGGGCACAAACTGAAACAAGAGAAATTCCTTGAAATATAAAACTTTTTTTTTTTTTTTTCTGTGTGGGTGGTCAAACACTTGAACAAACCTGTGATACTCTCAGATACTCCAGAGATACTCTGGAGTCTCTATCTTTGCAGATATTTAAAACCCAACTGGACACAGCACCAAGCAAGTTGTAGCTGGTCTTGCGTTGAGCAGGGGAGTTGGGTTAGATGATCTCCAAAACTCTTTTACAGCCTCAGCTATTCTATGATTTTGTAATTTTCAACAAGTGGGCACTTCTCTGCAGTATTTTACAAGTTAAAAAACATGCTGATATGAAAATCTGGATTATAGAACATTACATTTCTGTGTTTATCACCAAGCAGTGTTACTAACTGGTACCCATGATTGCTGCCACTAACTTCTGCTTTAAAGCACATTACCATTCTGAATTATTTCATTACTTTCTTGTACCTGTTTGAATATTACTGTGGCATTACACTTTATATATTTTTCAATAAAATGCATGGCAAAACATAACTGTTGTCTAAAAATAATTTAAAGGACACTTCCAGACAGTATACATTCAGTGTATTCCTCAGGTGTACAAGCAGTTTGGCTGACTTCTGTTGTACTTTGCTTCTTAACCACCTCATTTCTATCACATGGTTGTTAATGAATTTTACTTACTGCAATTTATTGCAGAGAGAGCTGAAGAGGGAGACATTTATTTGTTTAAAATAGGTTGCATTCTTCAAACAAAAGTACAGAAAATTAATGTATTATCTTGTATGAAACATGAAATATTCAAAGAAAAAGTTGAAACATGATTTTTAATAAGTTATAAAATATTTTTTTGATATAGAAGGGAAACTGAGCAGGCTGCTGGGAGGAAAGATGTGCTAAAGAAAACAAATTTGTCAAAAATGTCTTCATTTCTTTCATTCAAATATTTCTGAATAACTAGCAACTTTACTTTTAGTGATTCTAAGAGTACTAACAGTGCTATATATTGCCTGGAAATCTGCTTCTTATGCATGAAAATAAAACATAGAAAATAGAGCTCCACAGAAAGATAAGTAAACTTGACAATAATGCTGAAATCTTAATGAGAACCTACCTTGCCTACATACTGGTAATCAGATCCTGTGTATTCCTCTAAAAGGAAAAACTGGTTCCACATCCAGCCGCGCTTCTGGCGGTGAAGGGCTTTTCCATCGCTGCCTGATGCACGTCCCACAGAACTTCTGGGTCGAAGATCAGGAGTCCTTCTGAACAGCATTTCTGTGCGGCAGGGATGTAGCAGCCACATCCAAAGCAACAGAAGTAACAGGACTTGCTGTATTGTCATAGTTCTCCACTGCTGATACTTTTTGAGCTGGTCAGCAATGGAGTCTACGGTTTTGTTTTTCCTGATTTGCTTTTTATGTTTTTAGTTGGTGATGCACCCAAGAAGTTTCCAGCAGCTCATCTCTGAACTGTACATAGTAGCCAGATCCTGAAAGCAGAGAAGAGACAATGTAAGTTGAAATACATTTACTCCCTACTGTCCAGAATCCCTGCTAACCTGCAAATTAAAAGCATTATCACATAGAAAGCAACCTGGTTAGGAATATAAAGGCTGTCTTGCAAAGGAAAAACTTTGCAAATATGTTAGGTAGCTGCTTTCAAAGCCCTTCCTAAGGAAGCACAAGTGTGCACTCAGGTGACCGAATATTTTCCCATTAAAACCTTATAATTCAGAAACTTTCAAGGATGTTACTTTATATAGGCTGGGGGATTAATATTGGTGGAACATACACATTAAATACTGCAGTCTTTACTTCAAATGTTTTCCACCTGATTTGATTTACAAGAATTCCAGTGTTTTATTAATCTTACTATCAAGAGGACTGAAAAGCCAACAGAAAGTAGTTTCAGAAATGAGGAAATGGTAAAACACCGGTTCTCCAGGGTGTTTTAAATGGCAAAAGAGAACATCATATGCATCAGAAGAAATACAACATGACAAGAAGCAAACTTTTAAATATAAAAAGTTCTTGAGAAGAGCTTAAAATATGGAGAGATGCAAACCTAGCCTTAAAACTAAGGATGTATTTTCAAAATGAGGACCTGTTTACTAGTATCCTGAATAATTTTGATTTTGCAAAATAATGAAATGAATCTCATCGTGGCATGTGATACAGCAGAAAGAAGGCAATCTCTTAAATCATCTTTGCTTTGTCTTCACTTTTTTCTTTGCTTTGCTTAAGGTTTTTCTTCTCCAAACAGAACCATGATGTGTCATTTCATCAAGACAAATTTTGCCAGGTTCTCTTTTCTTTATTTCAATCCCAGCATTGAAAGTGTAGCAAATTTTTCTAGTGAGATTATCCAGTGATTTCTTCCTTCAGTATATCATGCAAACCTATGGTTTGTCTTCTTAATAGGATATAGTTTCTGGAAATTTTAATCAGCTTTTAATCATTTTTTTTAAAAATGTCCACAGAAAAAAAATGTATGGATAGGGGTTACAGTTCCTTGTACACTCATCCACACATGGCAGAAAAGTTCAAGTGTTAAAAAGCAGTAGATCAGTAACATTGCACACAGCAGTCCCAGGTGTCCTCTGGTTTTAATAACACTATACTATAGTTGACTATCATCTTAAATTGTTTTATTTTATTTTTCCAAATAGAACAATGTAAAACTTTCAGACATTCTGTGTTTGGTTTTGATATTGATGTACCACGTAAGATATTTCCAGTCTGTGTTGATTTAAAGAGTTTACAATAGTATGTCAGAAGTTTAGAGTGCAAAGCCTATAAAATGTAGTGGTTTCTTACAGATAAAAGAATGTGTGCATGTGTACTAAACTAATAACTGAACAGATTCAGTTCAGGAACCACCTTTTATCTATTATTTATATATATCTATCTATTAATTATCTATTATTTTATTAAATTATCTCTATTTATTAAATTCTCTCAGAAGAACATTTTCACTACTCCTCCATAATTTGGAAGACTAAAGAATTTATCACAGCCACAGATTTCAAGGACTTCAGTCCCAAGAATGAAGTGAAAGGCATTCATTTCTATTTATCTAAATAAACATCACATTGTGTATCCTTTTATTTACCCCTTCTTCCTTTCTCTTAAAAAAAAAAATAATAATAAATTTGCTTTATTTTTGAACTTTGAATACTATCCAAAGTAATGTGATCTAAAATAAGCTGTTAATAATATATGTCAAATTATATCAGCATGTACATACAGAAGTTGTGATCTTCCACGTCAAAAATTGTCACAACTCATATTTATGTTCTTTTGAAACAAAAATATACTCATTGAGAAAGGAAGGCTATGATTTATTCTCAGATACTTATAAAAGTTTCTTCTCAAAGACTATAGAAATTTCAAACTTGAAATTAACTTTTCAGGATTTTATTAGTTTCTGTAAAAATTGGAAAGCTATCGGTTTGTTTGAAAAGGAGATACAGTAGTTTCTTTCTTTCTCTCCCTTTTTTTTTTTTTTTGTTAGTTTTTCCCCTTCTTATTGACATCACTATATATAATCCACTATTCACACATTATTATTTGATGTAGAAGTGTTGTTAAATTCCTCTTGGGAAATAATGCTTCAATATTACGGGTTGTTATTGAATTTCCTTCTTATTAAATTAGGTCAGCAGAATGAAAGCTCAGATGAAATTTGTTAAAGTTACAGAAGTCACTAATGTACATGGACTTGGCAAGCATGGCTGCTTAATGGATGTACATCCAGTAAGGTTTTTTCCCTCCTTTGAGACTCCTGTTAAGAGTTCAGCTTCGTTCCCTAAATGTTTGATAGTCATCTACATTAAAGCAATAACATTTACCTTTAAAAATAACGTAGCAAACAAGAAACCCCAGACTTTACTAACAGCAATGAATAGCCAAAAAGTCATTAAATAAAAGCACAGGAATAAAGGAAATGTTTGAAGGAAACCTTTCAATATATAAGTAAAGAAAACCAACAGAAGTCCCAGTTCCGTAATACTTTACACATTTGAGTTGCATGCTATGCTGCCAGAACCAGGACAGTCAAATTTATCATATGTTTTACAATTTCCTGAAAAACTAATTGGAAAAAAAGCATACATATTGGTGAAATTTATATCTTAAAAGAGGGTCTGAGAACTCAGCAGAAATGTAAGTTTTTCTGGCCTCAAGTATTTCTTTTTACAGAAGTGAAAGTTCTAAATAGCATTAAATATCTTTAAATGAAACCATTTCTCTAGTAGTTCTCCTTAAAACTCTCTCTAATCTTCTTCCAAATTATACTTCTTCAATTTTTCCCAAAATAGAAAAGAAAGAAAGAAAAATAAAAAGACCATAAACTTAGAGCTTGCTAAAAACTACAAAATGGGTGCCATGATTCCCTATTTCTGTGTAACACCCCTCTAAATTATATTAAATATATACAAAGGAATACTGTGCCTCTTTCTACTCTTATTTATGTGTGTTTCTGTTTTGGGTTTCTTTTTATTTGTTGGACCAATCTCCAGTATGTAAAAGATGTATCATCAGCAAAACTATAAATCATTTCACACTTAGCTTTAAGCTACTAATTTTAAAATAATTAAGCACTTGTCATTTTTCACATGTTAATCACTTCTGTATCTCTCAGAACTTAGGCAAAAACATTTTAATGCAACTTCATTTGTGTTCCTGTGATTTCAGATGTAATTTTCTCAAAATTTGTAAAATACTGTATTTTGCTTGGTCATCCATGCAGCCCCCCTAATAATACTAAAACATACTTCATATGAAACTCATGAGATTTAATGGATACATAAGATGGGCCATTAGTACCCTTAACTGAGGCACTATAAAGAACAGTCTTCTTAACAGTTAGACTTCCATTTACTGGTTGTTCCTAGCCATTGATCTTTTTCAGCTGAGAAATCTACATTTCTGTAGTAAATGACTTCCTCTCTTTGTTAGTCTTTCTGCACTAATGTGTAGCTGCTTTTGGAGTCAGCAGAATTACATTTAAACTAAAAGCTGTAATATGGATCAAAAGCTTGTCTAATGTCTTTTAATCAAAGAAATTTTAGTGAGCTTCTCTTTCCTGTGAAAGGCAACTCCAACAATCACCAGATTTTCCGTGGGATAGCGGCCATCTTTCATTTTTGTTCCAGATTTAGCTTTGGTCATGAACTGAATTTTAAGTCTGAAACAATTCAGATAATTTGCTTGAAAACATTTATGCACTTCCATTTCTGTTTTCTCTATTTCTGTTTCAATTAGGAGGCACAATCTAGCCAACATCTCCATTCTTGTCTTTCAGCACTTCATTTCTACATTCATACCAAAGGAAAACAATTTTGGAACAGGAGATTCTTCATGACAAATTAAATTTGGTTAAATTACATTGGAAGATAACTATTTTTTTTTTTTTTTTTTTTTTTTCATAGTGGAAGATGCTGCAACATACTCTGTTTTTGTTTTGTTCTTGTTCTGTAGAAGTGACACCTAGAGCTGCTCCTCATGCACATCCACAGTGAGAAACATTTTTTATTTTCTGTCAAATTTCTCAAGGCCTTTGCTTCCTCTCCAGTCACCAGTACAGACCTACCACCACAGGCTGCATATCCTCTTTCAAAAGGGCTACAGCCATCAGACATAGGACATATTGCTACCAATTTGGTTTCCTCTTGGTAAAATGCCTCTCTCTATTCCCATAGAAATCTGACTCCCAGTTAAAATGTCATAAACAAATTGAAATCTATGGCTAGGTTTGAAATAATCTGAATTACTTAAACTAGTAGAAATGAAAGCAGAATGACAGCTAAATGCAGAAAAAGCCCCATTTCTAAATAAGCCTCAGAAGAGCCCAAAACTCAGCTAATTTAGTTTTAACTTTCTTTACCATCTCTTTATTAACATGGGGAAGAAAGTTCTAATGCTGTAGAAGCATGTACTTGAAACAGATACCTTTGCAAGAGGCTCTTCTTCAAAACACAACAAAATATTTGTCTGTAACTTACAAGTGTAATATATCCCTTAAGGGAAAAAGACAACATTTATATATATATATATATATATATATATTAAGACTACTTGAAGCCAACAAATGAGCTCTTTAAAATGATCAGTTCTTAATGGATTCTAATCTTGTCATTCATTTTATTATAGATTTATGTTCCTTGTTTTATCTATTCTGTTCCAATGAAATTGCCTGGAGCTGTTCATAATGTAATTGCCTAGTTCTGAACTAAGGATATAATTGGTAAATTGTCAATAAGCTGCTCATTTTAGCCTCCAGCATAACACTTACACACTGCAGTGACCACACTTGCAGTTATTAAATTATAACATGAATTTGCAAAGCAGTCAGCTGTACCTTTGACCTTTAGAACTCAATCCTCTTTATGAAGTCCTGCAACACTTGATCCACTTAAGAATTTGAAATAGAGTACGAATGGTCTGATACTAAACTCAAAGAAAAGAAAAAAAAAAAAAAAGGCAGCTAACCTTTCAGGAATTATGTGGTTTAATTAGTAATAGTAATCCTATTTTCCTATCTTCAAAGCTACTTCACTCAAATTTCTAATGTTACTTTCATACTTCATGGAAAGACTGAAAAAAAGCAGAAGAAGCAAATAAAGAGGAAAAACTGAACACTATAACTTTTCCTACAAAAGTTAAGCAATATCTTAGACATGAGAGAGATTTCATAGACACATAACTTGTGTCTTATTTTTAAGCATATATGTATAATACAAATCCCAATTGTTATTAAAACAAAAAAGCAAACAAACAAAACTAGTGTGCATTATACTCATTTTGAACTGGAAGGTTAAAAATTCAGTTTTCTCTACTGGCAGCACAGTAAATGGCCTCCAGCTGCAACCCTTCCCTGTTCTTGTTGAGGAAGACAGAAACCTTCAGTCTTAGGACACAGTGGGACATTGGGCATGCACAGAGAAAAGGCAGTAGATGTTAGTAAATTTTCTTGCAGTACAATTTTGTCTGTTTATTAGTGAGTCTCTTTTATATTAATTACATCATTTGGATATCTGACAATAATTCTTTGCTCTCCCTATATGATGACATCATTTTTTCTCACACCAAGACATCAAGAGTAGCACACTCCAGTAATTCACTACTTATGCATTGACATGTTAATTTGCTTTTGTCCTTAAAATTTTGGGAGAGAAGTTTTGCATGCAGTGGTGACAAAATGTAGGTGACTTGTGAACATGCAAAAGTGAGTTAAATCTATCATTTCTGACCCCTGTCAGGTGTCCATAATATTTTATTTCTACTGTTCTCCCTTTTAGATGCATCTTGCCTATCTGACTATACAGACTGAGTGAACTTTCTTATGTCTTGGTAACTATTCAGTATTTTTTTCAGGATGAAAAGTAGAGAGATTACTTATGATATTTATGATGACCACTGGGAAAAAAATAAAAAATAAAATAAAATTCAGAGTATTCCACCCAAAACTAAAGAAGTTATCTAAAATGTGCAGGATATGATTTAAAAAAAATAAATAAATGGAAAAGTCATAATAGATTGTATAGGAAGAAAGTAAATATCCACAGTTCTGGAGAATATAATCGAAGCATTGGAATAGGTCCAAACAATCTCTGTATAGTGTATTTTTTTATCACTCATCTTATAAAACATGAAAGAAAACTCACATAGAGAAAATGAAGATCAGGAATACTACTTTAAATACTACTTCCTCTCCACTGATACTCATTTCAAATGTTGTGTCGAGGTTCGAGCATCACAGTAGCAATATGTAAATAGCTAGAAATCAGGCTGGCAACAGTGTTCAGAAAAAGAAAAAAAAAAAAAAAAAAAAAAAGGTTATTTTTGAAGAAAGGATAACTACATCTATTTGCCTAATATTCATAAAAAGATGGAGAAAGTGGTAAGACTGTAGTTCTCAAAATCAGAAACACTTGAAAATAAGAAATTATTCTAAATGTCCACCACAGATAGTATTAGCAAATGATTTCAGTTACAGTACGAATGACTTACAGAATCACAGAATCACAGAATTTCTAGGTTGGAAGAGACCTCAAGATCATCGAGTCCAACCTCTGACCTAACACTAACAGTCCCCACTAAACCATATCCCTAAGCTCTACATCTAAATGTCTTTTAAAGACCTCCAGGGATGGTGACTCCACCACTTCCCTGGGCAGCGCGTTCCAATGTCTAACAACCCTTTCGGTAAAGAAGTTCTTCCTAAGATCCAACCTAAAATTCCCCTGGTGCAACTTAAGCCCATTCCCCCTCGTCCTGTCACCAGGCACGTGGGAGAACAGACCAACCCCCACCTCGCTACAGCCTCCTTTGAGGTACCTGTAGAGAGTGATAAGGTCACCCCTGAGCCTCCTCTTCTCCAGGCTGAACAATCCCAGCTCCCTCAGCCGATCCTCATAGGGCTTGTTCTCCAGGCCCCTCACCAGCTTCGTCGCTCTTCTCTGAACTCGCTCAAGCACCTCAATGTCCTTCTTGTAGCGAGGGGCCCAAAACTGAACACAGTATTCGAGGTGTGGCCTCACCAGAGCCGAGTACAGGGGGACGATCACCTCCCTAGCCCTGCTGGTCACACTGTTTCTTATACAGGCCAGGATGCTGTTGGCCTTCATGGCCGCCTGAGCACACTGCTGGCTCATATTCAGCTGACTATCAACCATCACTCCCAGGTCCTTCTCTTCCTGGCAGCTCTCCAACCACTCATCTCCCAGCCTGTAGCTCTGCTTGGGGTTATTGCGTCCCAGGTGGAGGACCCGGCACTTGGCCTTGTTGAACTTCATGCAGTTGACCTCAGCCCATCGGTGCAGCCTATCCAGATCCTCCTGCAGAGTCTTCCTACCCTCGAGCAGATCGACACATGCACCTAACTTGGTGTCATCTGCAAACTTACTGAGGGTGCACTCGATCCCCTCATCCAGATCATCGATGAAGATATTAAAGAGGACCGGCCCCAGCACCGAGCCCTGGGGAACGCCACTAGCGACCGGCCTCCAACTGGATTTGACTCCATTTACCACGACTCTTTGGGCCCGGCCATCCAGCCAGTTTCTAACACAACGAAGCGTGCGCCAGTCCAAGCCAAGAGCAGCCAGTTTCCTGAGGAGAATGCTGTGGGAAACGGTGTCAAAAGCCTTGCTGAAGTCAAGGTAGACCACATCCACAGCCTTTCCCTCGTCCACCCAGTGCGTCACTTTGTCATAGAAGGAGATCAGGTTCGTCAAGCAGGGCCTGCCTTTCATAAACCCATGCTGACTGGGAATGATCACCTGCTTGCCCTGCAAGTGCTGCGTGATGACTCTCAAGATAATCTGCTCCATGAGCTTCCCTGGCACTGAGGTCAAACTGACAGGCCTGTAGTTTCCCGGGTCAGTCCTCCGGCCCTTCTTGTAGATGGGCGTCACGTTTGCTAGCCGCCAGTCAACTGGGATCTCCCCCGATAGCCAGGACTGTTGATAAATGATGGTAAGCGGCTTGGCCAGCTTCTCTGCCAGTTCTCTCAGTACCCTCGGGTGGATCCCGTCCGGCCCCATCGACTTGTGCACTTCCAAGTGCCGTACCAGGTCACCAACCATTTCTTCGTGTATAGTGAGGGCCACATCCTGCTCCCCATCCCCTTCTACCAGTTCAGGGAATTGGGTATCCAGAGACTTAGGTTAGGCATTGAGAAAAACTTCCTATCTATTAGCAGAGGTAGTCAGCAGCTGAAATGAGGTGGGACTGAAGGTTCAGAAGAGCAAGCTGAGCAGATTGCTTTCAGAAATGGGTTGCATGCAGCTAGTGTGAGCAGAGGATTTCTCATAGTCCTTTTTTAGCTCTGTCCTGCAGAATTCCATCCCATACTTTCCATGTCATTATTTCTCATTATGTCTTTTTACTGTCACCAGTGGTTACCCTATTCTCTAAAATATGAATGCATATTATTAATTCCTGATCAGCTCAACCCCATCCTTTCCTATTTACCTGATTTCATCTCAAAACCAGCTGTAGATGTACTATTGTGGTTTTAAAGCAACTTAAATTCTCTTACTTTCCAGACAGTGTATCATGCTTTTCCACATCAAATGAACAGTCCTAGCCACACAGTTCCCTCAATTCCCTGCCATTTAGGTAAGGACTGTGCCAATTCCCTGTCTCCCTTCATAAGATTTTGGAGTTGCATTTATCCCGTCAATTGTCTGCTATATTCTTCCAGTTTGAACGTGAATTTAGCTCTTTCCTACTTCTCCCTGACTTCATTCCATGTACTTACTAAATGATTACCCCCATTGTGTTTAGCCTATGGCCATGCTGCCTTTTAAAACATCCATACTCCATTATTAGTCGAGTCCTTTTATAAAGGTGCTCCTCTTCTTCATCTATCTATCTATCTGTCTATCTGTCTGTCTATCTATCCATCTATCCATCTATCCATCCATCTATCAAACAAACAAAAACCAAAAAGCAGTTGCAGGTTTTAGTATTTGATTACACTTCCTTTTCTCTTTCTTTCTTTCTTTGTTTATTTAATAAAACATGCATCTCTCAATTAAAAAATTACTGTTCTGGTATTTAGCATGTATGCTAGGGGAAGGGGCGAAGATGCTGTTGATGGAGAGGAGGATGTTGTAATTTGGACACAGGAGCATACACTGAAGGGTGTTTGTACAGATGTTGTTAACACTGCATTTGCTTTTTCTTATTCAGTTCAATACATCTTTCGTAGGCCACGATTTCTTAGCTGAAAAGATCAGCTAATATTGTCTGAATGTTGTTAAGAGCCAAAACTGAGAGACCACTGAATATCTAGACTTGGGAACTTAATATTCTTTCTCCCTATCCTGAAGGGTTTTCCCACGCAGGACAAGTTGTAATGAGTAATGCTAAATGGTTACAAAAAAAGACATTCTTTTCCTCCAGGGCAGGTGGGATTTAAAATTTCCTAGTCTTTTCTGTCCACTGCTTTCACCCGCTGGCAAACTATCAGCCATATTAGAGAAATAGAATAAGCCCAGAAGCGTGCCAAGTATCTAAAAACTCACCATAATCTCATCAGGACTTTATATCTTCAGCTTAGGCTGAAACCTTACAGCTTCAGAGAGCAGAGGCAGTTCACTAAAGCATAAAGAATTGGGGCATTGAGAGACCGTGCCTGCTTAGAAAACTGTGTAATTTAATAAAGTGTTCATTGATGTCTACTCAGTGGCTCCTCAAACTTGTGTTAGTGCCTGTGCCTGCAGCATGGACAGTCCCATTCTTCCTAATTAGATGATAGCAGGAGGATTACATTCTTTCTTAGCAGACAGGAAGAAATGGAAACAACCACTTCTCAAGGAAACTCACAGTTGAAACATACAAAAGGAAGCACTTTAGGAAAGCTAGTTCAATCATATCATTGTTGTATCTCATATTTATTAGAATAGAAACATTAGTATTGAAAAATGCAGCTTAGTATTCACAAATACCAAAATGTTATATATGGCATTACAAAATATACCTCAAATGACAAGAAGGTTTATAATAACAATGCATTTGAAAATTCATAGAAAACAAACTTATTGGAGTTTCATCTTGTGCTCAATTCTGTTATAATTATTTAACATATTAAAAAGTGCTACTATGGCTCTTGGTATTCTTCTCAATTTACATAACAAATTAAAAATCACGTTGTGGGATGGCTGAGGGTTTTTTTGGGGTAGGGATGATCTGAAATAATGAAAAAAAAAAAAAAGGAATAGTAGTACCTTTTCTGATAGTGATTTGCTCTGGTTGGATACAATTATAATTGAATCATCATTAGTACACTATAATTACAAAGCCTGTTTTATAACTAGTTTTTAAATTGCATCAAGTGTTAACCTATGAGAAAACTCTGGTAAGAATACACCACACGTGTATATTGTATAATAAACTGTGCTTAACATCATACCATCTACAGTATGAAGATATATTTATGTATGATATATATATGTATGATGACATATATGTATAACATATAACATCAACAAAATGAAGTACTGTAGATCAGGTATTCATTGATGTTGCCTATGCAATGAATGTGAAGCTTTCAGCTGTATGATATATTCATGATGATACCAGCTAACGAGGAGATCACGTCCTATATTTTTGCCCCAAATGCTCCTTTCTTTAAAACAGTATACAACAGGCTGAAACCCACATCTTTCCAAAATTAGTTTGGCACTATCATTAACTATAAAGACCTGTAATTCACATAATAAAAATGCACCATTCTTTCCATATCTGAAAGAGAAAAGGATGTGTCTTGACTAATTTCAAAAACAGATATCTACTCCTCTTACAGCAAGGCATCCTATGACGAACCGCTGGATGACATGAGTCAATTAGAAACTTCAGCAGTGAGGAAATTTTTTTCTTAGGAATGCTTCTATCAACTTTAAAACTCCACCTGCATTGTAATTATACTGACACTCAGACAGCTCTTCCCAGTCACTAAATATTCCTTATGCATCTACTCACTCTGCTGTATGAGAACATATAGATGACAGTGATCAGATAAATAAAATTGTGCATATTCTGACCTTGGGTATCACACTTGTATCAAGACTGTTCAGAATGTCTTCTGCAGTATCTGTATAGTCCTATGTTTTATACAATCTCTGCTACCATCTCAGTCTTCAAGGTAAGAGGTGTTTGTTAGGCCAATGTATGTTTCAATTGGACCAGCAAGCATTGTTGGAAAAGTCAGATAAAGTTGTGGATTTCAGGTATGCTCTCTGAGCAAATCTGATGATATTTAAAACAACTTTACATAGTACAGCTTTTTTGACATGTCTTTCATGGTTGCTAGTTATACAAGAATAGACATGTTAGTCTGCTGTTTTTCTATACACAATTGTTTGATAGTTTTGTGGTTGACCATAGAACCTGGGAAAATGATAATAAGATTGGAATAGACCAGAGAGAGTCTAAATAGAGTTATCAAATTTGTGGTGAAAGACGGTAGGATTGAGCCCACTCTTCCAGTAGAGATGTCATACATGTAGATCGCTGCTTGACAAAACATCTAAAAATTATTATTTCAGGGAAAAATGAAAAATAAAAATCAATGTGCTGAAGAACACTTGTAACACCCACCGCAGCAATGTGAAGAGGAACTCTTCCCAGTAAGAACACACTTGTGCAAAAATAGATCACTGAATTCTTTTTCCTTAATGTAACATGCTTGACACACTGTGCTGCATGTTTTTCTGGTAATTATGTTGGTGGAAGTCAGCAGTCCTATGCAGTGGAATGAGCTTGCATGGACAATTGATTAAGGGCTAGGTACACCTAGCTTGCACAGGAAACACTCCCCCCCCCCCCCCCCATCCCCCTGTCTCGTCGTTTTCCCCCCATCCTCCGTGCCCCTGACCCTCCCTTTTTTCCCCGCCAAACAGTTGTTCCATCTTTGATCTTTCACTTCCAATTTTCAAGGGAAACCAACAAAATATATTTCAAATATATGCCTGGAACTATACTTCAAAATTCAGCTGGAAACCAAGAACAATGGATTCAAATGAGTTTCTGATAATATTGAACTTCATAGTCTTTCTCCCTTCCCTTCTAACCACTGTATGTCCACGGGTTATAAATTACCTATCTCTTTCCTTTGAGAGCTAAATATTCTTATGTTTTTTTCTCAGTTTCCTCAGCACTCTTTTCATATCAGTCTATATCATTGGTGACAACTATATATTCATATATATGTCTTTTTTCAGAGTAAATGTAATTGATAGCTATCTAATTAAAATTAAATAAATTGTCTTCAACTTGTGTTTAGTCTTTGAGTCCATGGTTTCTATTTCAGATCTAAAAAAGGTCATCTATGTCTGAAAGAATGTAATCTTTTTCCAAATGCATCCAGAGAGTCTCATAAAATACAGTGCTCTTTTTTCAAAAAGCTACACTTCATCTGTAAGTCCTTGGATCATTACAGTTTCAGCAAGTCCTTATGGACACTAACAGTCCTTATGGCATTCATTATTGCATCATCCAAGAAGCAGAGAAAGAATATACTCTTTCCTATTACTCAACAGAAGAAAATAATAAAATATTATTATTTTATTCTAGTCTCTGTGAAGAAGAAACTCAGATGAATGCAGACTAAGTGATCATCTGAGACTGTAGAGCAAGTATGTGATGGGCAGGGAGGCAAATTGCCATGTTTTACAGAGGGTATCTATTCTATTATATGAGAGAGGATATACAGACCAGAAAGTGTCCATGTATCACTTTCAAATATGTATAAACTAAATGTTTACTTCATGCTGACTGTCATTAAAATTTGTCAGACTGCATATGAAAAGAGGAAGGTGGTAACCTATTTAAACATGAATACCAAGGACTGATAAATAATAAGAGAATGAACCATGATGTGTCAGGAACTGATAAAGAGACATACAGGAGAGACATTGTTCTCTCTAAAGAAGCTACTCAAAACTGAAATCACTTAAATGTCTTTTGGTACATGGGAAGGATTTATCTCTCTGCTTCACTGCCCAAGAAACCTAAGAGTCAAATGAAATATTGAGTGGAATTTTGTGGGTAAGCACGAGCAGCGCTTATCTTCAAAAGATGTGAGATCTAAGGTAATTTCAGGAATCCATTTGTAATTCGTGCATGAGCAGTTGTCACTGGAGAAAGAATAACTAAACAAGGCCCATACTGACAAACAGGACAAAGTGGAGCGTGAGAGAAAAAAGACTGCAGAGAATGAGCACCCTCCATTTCCTAATTTCCTCCCAAACCTTGCTTAGCAGCAAGTAGTGAAGCAGTAACATCCTTTGTATACAACATGAAGAAGATTCTAGACTAATGACATTTGAAAGCAGAGGTGTAAGACAGCAAGCAAGAAAATAGCTCTGACTTGCGGTACAGTTTAAAAGGAAAGCTCATCCCATATTTGTATGTGTGCATGTTTTTCTTCCCATGTTTTACCTTGTGAAGAAAAGATCTTCCAGTGCAAGTGAAAGTCAGCATTTCAGTGATTCGACTAAAGAAAGCCTGGCATAATACTGTATAATTAAATTTAAGCTTGTTCTTAAAAGAGCTGTGAAGGGAAGAGAAAAAGAGACTGTCTGGGAAACTTCCCAGACCTTGGCACTGATCTGAGATGTTTTCTGGTGGTCTGCCCATACTGCCTTGACGTAGGAAAGATAACAGACAGATCCTTAAGAAAAGTCCACGCAATCTGAGGCCTTGGCCTTGAATTCAAGCTTTTAATTTATTGGCTTGGCCAAGAGTGTGTTGAAAGAAAGAAAGAAAGAAAGAAAGAAAGAAAGAAAGAAAGAAAGAAAGAAAGAAAGAAAGAAAGAAAGAAAGAAAGAAAGAAAGAAA
>CM021766.1:74502673-74519187 GCA_011076525.1 Nettapus auritus
AAAGAAAGAAAGAAAGAAAGAAAGAAAGAAAGAAAGAAAGAAAGAAAAAAGAAAGAAAGAGAAGCATTGTCTTATGGCATTAAGCCTACTGGGTGTTATACGTTGTAAGATCTTAAAAGTTTATTAGTGCAAGAAAGGAGCCCAGCATATTTTCTCTCATTAACTCCAAAATCATTCAAAAATTTCATACATGTGACAGCTAATCAGACAGAGATGTTAACTGAGTTCATTCATCTCCAGAAGTTTGTTCTGATCAGCAGGTCTTAGGATCTCTCATAGTCCCTCCCACTGAAATTATTCAGTGCTGTGTAGAGTTTAATAGTTGATAAAATATTAAAAAAAAAAAAAAAAAAAAAAAAAAAAAAAAAAGGAAAAGGGTAGAGAGTGGCAGCCTAATAGTCATTTCATTCAAAACAGCCTCCGAGGAAGAAAAATCAAACCCATGTAGCCAGGTAATGTATTATAGTTGCATTCTGGAAAAATCTCACTTCTCTTGCTCTCTACTTTCTAACACCAATTAGTTTTCTAAGGAACCACACACACACAAACAAAATAATAATAAAAAAGAATAAACTGGTGTTTTCATCAATATTTTCCAAGGTACTAACACATTTTTGATTTTAAAAAAAAAAAAAAAAAAAAGAGATTTGCAAGACCTAATTTCCCATGTATTAATCACAACAGTAATATCTGTACAGTAAATTCAACTTTCTTTTGCACCATTCTGTAGTTAAAAGAATGAGGGCTCAATGAATGTCATTTGCAGATGATTCAAGAAATTTCAAACAAATTTCTATATTAGTGATAATTCAAATACTAAATGAATTTTCTACTTTTATTGTGGGCATTTTTGATATGTTAAAATTGGTAATTTGCGTGTGAGACGGGTGAGGATTACTTTGGCAACAGAATTTATCCTTCTGTTCTTACAAAACATGTTGTCTGTTTTTTTGTCTAATCAGACATCAAAACTGGAACACTGGAATATTGTGAACTAGCAATTTGCAGGTAATAACAGGAACTAGTGTCTATCCATGTATTACTTGAAACTAGCAACTGCTGAAGAATTTTCATCCTTTTTGTTCAAAATAAAGGAGAACAAAAATTAAAAACCTAAACAGCATCTTGAATGGTTTTTGTTAGCTTTCCTTTAAAACAGGTATTTTCCTATCTGTTTAGTATGCAATATTTCCATTGCTATATATCCATCTCTGAGTAAGTATCCTTATATCTGTTTGTAGATACATAACATACATAGAAATAAAATGAACAATTAACTGTGCCCAGACCTGGATAACTTAAAACTTTATAAGCCATTCAACCGTCTATCAGACAGCACTTGCTATAAAACTATTACAGTCTGACGTGCTCTAGTTTTGTAACCCCAAAACATTTCATCAAATTAAAATGCCTGTGTTCTGCCATTACCAAAAGCAACTTAAACAAGAGAAAGAAATCTGTGTAATACTAAAATTTGTCAAAATATCTAATTGTAGCTGTACTCCTCCAGCTTTTCTTTTTTATCTTGACATTGTCTTATTCCTAGTTCCAAAATAAGTACACACCACTGCTTTGTATATATGAATATTTTCTTCCTTTTCCATCTTAGAAATTTTCTGCGGGCAGTATATTATGGAATTCTTCTCAGTGTTTATATCTGATTAATAATTCTGTTCAATATTCTGTTTCAAGTAAAACTACTTCTGTTTTTCTCATAAATCCCCTCTGATCAGCTTGTTCAGCTGTGCTTCATTTTTTTGTTTGTTTTGTTTTGTTTTGTTTTCCCCTTTATCACTATAGTCACAAATTCTTCTTCCATGGCAATTGGACATCAGTAAAGTAACAACAAAAACTATCCTGAACAACTATCCTGCCAATAATAACCAGTCCTTCTTCATCACATCCAGGCAAATTATCTGTTCCATAACAGCAATCTCTAGACTACAAATGAAAAGCTATGTCTCTACTACATAGAATCTATGCCTGTCCACACCTTATCCAAAATGGAATTGAGTCTTACTACTGTTTTGGTCAAATGATTTTCCAGCCATACCCATATCAACCAGAAAACAAAATGCAAACACTGTATACTGTATATTGTTTTAACCATTTAGCTAGCAAACAAACAACTAGGACTGCAAGACAACTTAGGATGCTGCACTACAATTGCAAGTTAACTTTGTCATGGTCAAAGGAAAATGGATTCATATGACATTGGTTTATCTAACTCTTTCTTTTGCTAAACAATGAATAGTTTTAGCTAAAAATATATATATTTTTACAAATAGAGTTAGAAAAGTAGTATTTTTTTTTCTCTGACATTCTAATGTAATTAGAATGGAAAATTGCTGATTTAAATCAATATACCTGATCTACCATGAATTCTGTGGTTTTACATGTGAATAAATTGTTTTATTATCCATGTAGTTAGTTATAAAATTTTCTAATTATCTCCCTACTTTGTTTTATTTTATTGCATTTTATTTTTGGTATTTTGAAGCTAAGATGAATAAATGATTATTTGAAAATAGTCATTGGAAAATTGGAAATCAAATAGTACATTAAATTAAATACATAAATTATTGGAATTCTTGGTCAATTTTTATCTAGTCTCTAGCTTTTGTTTCTGTTTAGAGTTAGAGACTGCTTTCATCAGAATGTGCACAGCTATTTATTTAACATCGTTTTATTTTAAACTGTCTTTTTTGTCAAATGATACCAATTTTCAATAATTAAGGATGTATTGATTTTAGAAGCTTACTGACCACAAGGCATTTTTTTTCTACTAAAAGCTTTAAAGTGTTACAGGGGATGATTCCTACCTTGTGCTGTATTATATGTAACGTTTCAGTGCAATTTCTTAACGTGTGGTAACATTTTAGGTAATATGTACACATTTTTTCTCTACAGAACATTCTTCTGTAAGCTTACCAAAGGTCTATAACAGCAAGTGAAGAGAAATCTCTCATGTAAAGAACCCAAATAGATAACCAGGCGGAGACTGCAGAAAAATAATTCTCTAATTCTAAGAGTCAACAATGTACTCAAACAAAGTGGCTTCTCTGTGATAAACAGACTTCCTTCTCATTCTTTCCTCCTAAGTGAATATATAATTATGTAAACATCATCTAGTTCCCTGAGAAACCTGCCTTGAACAAAGATGAATTCTTAGGACATCAGAAATTTGCCTACTTAAAGGCAGAATCCTCCAAGTCTCTCAAAGAAGGAATCAGTTCCTTAATTTTTGCAAATAATCTAACTGAAATATATACATCTGTTTATGTGGCAAATATTTGCATGAGATAAGTAGCATATGTGTGACAATACATAATATGTAGCAAAATTCCACAGCTAAGGCGTTTTACATAAAATTTCTTTACTCCATGTTTAGAATGAAAAACAGGAACCAGACCTGTCGATTTACCAACATTTTTACCAACATTTTTACCATCATTCAAAACACTTGCAGAGAAGGAAGCACTGCAGAAGTACACAGAACTGTTTCTCATAGACAGTCTTTTACATACTTGAGTTTCAAGGTCATCAGAAAAATCTGACTCTCAGGTTTTCGTACACATACAGATACAACATACCCAGAAAGCTTCTGGAAAAATATTCTGGGAGGTGTCAATATAAGAAATGTTGACTTTCTGTGACGAAAATCAAAATCACAGCTGAGGAAGCAAATTAATTTCCTTCTAAGGCATACTATGACTTAACTAGTAGCTAAAGTTTTTTCCAGTCTGCCTGATATACTTACAGAACAGCACCTAGCTTCTCACTTCTGGAAGGCTTATAGCAGGCTGAATCTTTGCCATACTGCTCCAAGCATTATTTTTTGTACCTTCCAAGAACAATGCATGGACCCAATGCTAGCATCAACATGGAAAAGCAATACTGAATTTAAAGCTGACTATTTGCAGCTTGCTTTATGGTAAAGGAAGCAATTGCAAGAAGCTTAGGACTTTAGATGAATGTAGGAGAAGAATGTTCATCAAGGTCCAAAAACCCCACAGTTCCCAAACTGGAATTAAAAGTGATTTTTAACAGGCTGTAAGGGTCACATCAATTAAATGGTAATATATCCCATCAACTGTTTTTGATGTCATTTTTTTTATGGCTCTTTTGGTTCACTTTTGCACCAGTTTCCATAAAATGCCAGTCACAATAAGTGACTATATTGTACCCTATAATTTGAACACAAATTTTCATTGGTATGTTGACAGTTCTCCCTTCTTTTCCTAACATTTTCATTTTATTCCTGGTATTTCTTTTAGTCCTCTTCCAAACACTTGTTGGAGAAAGGCAGGCTAGCATAAGAATCTGATGTCAATAAAAACATTACGTTACTACAGGGATGTCAAGGATCTGTTCTCAGTTTCAACAACAAAAAGCCAGCTACTTCAGTGACTGAAGTGTAGTTGCTGAAGATATTCACTGATGTCACTCAGAGCACAATGTGATATATATTTAAAGTACATGTTAGCATATTAAAAAAAAAAACTACAAGGATTTTTTTTTCTTGAAGTGATCAGAAGCACAGAACTACAGTGGTATTATATATATACACATTAGCAAAGCTTTAGATAAAATGTCAAGCAATGAATTCCTCCCTCTCCTTTAAATATTGTTATACAGTAAAATAGATATATCATCTCTAATAATTGTTATATGAGTGAAGATTGAAGAAATCATGTGTAAAGTTTTCCTGTGCCTATGAACAAACCTTACCATTTCCAGTACTTCATCGCATTACTCAATGTAACAATGCTAGCTGGATGACAGTTAAAAGAAAAAAAAAAAAAAAAATAAAGCAACTCATCAGATCTAAAAGACAGGGACAGATTTTTTAAAAAATGGTCACATACTGAATATGATGATGAAAGTCATACCATTGAAAACTTTGCACCTTTTTGGCAACTTGTGAGGGAGGACAACAAACAGCACCTGGCAGACAGTGAGGTCAGCACCAAGTGATGTCAGGCAGCTCCTGGGCCACAGCAGCAGCACTACCACTGTCCTTTCCATCCTTAGTCCTGAAAGATACTGCACGTGTGCCCCTGTTTCTGGTCTGCAGTTGGACAGCAGCCTCTTCAAAGCCTCTGTATCTCAGTTTTCCCCGTTCCTGTTCTACAAACTGTTCCAAAATTGAGTTGGAAATATTCCTTCCCTCAAAACCTCTTATGCAAACTGCTGAGGTCTACTACAAGTGCAAAGTATTTGTCCACAGTACCATCATCTGCAATGATCTGTTACTGCCCTTTTTTTTTTTTTTTTTTTTTTTAGCAGGCTGCTTTTATTCATTATGTTTCAGAAAACCCTCTCATTAGGAAGAAAAATGTTTTATAGAAACATAATATTCTGGAAATAAATTAATGACTAATGATGTTATCTTGACTGTTTTGGCTTCCCCACTTAGGGAACATTTTTCAGTGAGCTATTCGGTGAAGATGAGTTCTTTCTTATGGGACATGGAGGGAAACAAAGAAGATTGAGTTACCAAATTAGTAAAGAGGATTTTAAAGTAAGATGAAACAAGGGGATGCTAAATAGAAACATGTAATTCAGGTACAAAAAGTAAATACCTGGAAATCAGTCCAGGTTATCCTCCATGGTCAAAGAAGATAAAAAGAACACGTGACAGCAAGCCAGGAAGGATGAAAAAAATACTGCATTAGTCATATATCAAACATTCTTGACATCCCTACAGTAATACAAAAAACTCAGAAAGCAAACCTAGAAAATTGTGAAGGGTTTTGTTTTAGAAGCTGAAAATTGTATAAGCACAATAGAGAAATAGTGAAGTATTCTGTAGGCCTGGAAGACTGTGATATGTGCAGGATAGGCAGGAAGAACAAAGGAGGAGGCAGCTCTTGAAAGAGACTACATGACACTAACAAAAGCTTCCCTAGTCCAAAAGTAGGACTGGAAATGCAATAAAGAACAAACTTTGGTTAGACCACTATCTTTTCATTCAAAATATAAGGCATTTAATAATTTAATAATTTAATAACTTTAAATACATCATCTTGCTAAATATGAGCATAAGGGAGAAATAGACAAAGAAAGAGGTAAAATGGACATGGTCGAGCTGCAAAATGAGAAGTCGGACACATCCAAAATAATTTTGTAAGAGCATTAGCAACAGGAGGAAGATAAAAAACATCAGTTCAATAATCAATGGAGAAGTAGAGATTTTACAGATAGAATGGAGGAAGCTGGAGAGTGGTAATGGTAAATTTAGACCATGTAGATAGTTAATATTGGTAGCAAGATGATATGATCTCAACAGTAAACAGGAAAATGTCAGAATAAAGTTGAATTGGGGAACTTTGAAGAAAACAGCCAGCCTCTGCATTCCTGTCATCTGTGTAAGAACCAAATATCAAGAAGCACTAGAAAAATCCAGTAATGTCTGTTAGGTGGGAAGTGACATGAACTCCTCCTGAAGGAGATGGAATGGTGATGGACAAGGTGTTCAGCTGTGCACAGGGCAACCCAATCACATCAGGTGATGGGACTCTGGCAAGACAGTCAGGAAA
Source organism: Nettapus auritus (assembly GCA_011076525.1). Taxonomy (NCBI): domain Eukaryota; kingdom Metazoa; phylum Chordata; class Aves; order Anseriformes; family Anatidae; genus Nettapus; species Nettapus auritus. The sequence continues at coordinate 74,509,216 of CM021766.1, forward strand.
ACCATCAACTCTCAGTCAGTGCATCCTGTGTCGATAAAATGAAACAACATCAGCATGGGAATCAGGCATGGCTCAAGGGCCACATACTAGCCACTGCAAATTACAGGTTTTTAAAGTGCTGAGCCTAATGAATTTGCTATTAGAACAAGAATTGTCTGAAGCAGTTTCAGAATAATTAGAGATTCTCTTATTCAAAAACTTATTTTCCACTCCAATTCCACTCTAAATTCTTTCTATAATTGAATAATTGTCACACCTTGTGGACAGAGAAAATTGTTAAATGCCAACCATCTTAATGCTAGTGAGGCAAATGGATCAGTGGCTATACAGATTATATCACTGAATATGATCTAACAGTATCTTCTGTTAAAAAAAAAATAAAAAAAAAAAAAAAAAAAAAAAAATAAAATTTATAAAAAAAAAAATAAAAATTAAAAAAAAAAAAAAAAAAAGATATATAAAGACAATTGCTACTTGTAAGAAAAAAGAGGTATATCTTTACTACTTAGGCAACAATGGGAAAGGCTCAGCTAAAATGGTAAGACCATTTGTGAACACTGCACCTCAAGACAAGTGTCAAATATGTAAAAGGCTTCTGCAAAGAGATGGGGAATAATCTGTTATTCATATCTACTGAACATGACAAGATGTAATGGTTTAGATGATTTGTAGCTGAGAGGTAGGATAAAAAAAAATAAAAATAGTCCAGCCCAGTGAATGATTTTTATTTTTATTTTTTTGTATCTTACTGATAATTACATCGACAGACAGAACTAGCACACATTTGCATAGTACAATACATCTCTTAAGACTGTCTTGGAGATTAAATTCCCTTTCCACCTCTATTCATCCATAATCTTGTAAGTGCTATACCCAGAAGACCAACCCTGAACTTCACTTTATTTACACAGAAAAAAAGTTTTAAAAGCCTTTATATATAACATTTACTTTCAAATATATTTCACTTCCGCACAGTAACTGTGAACAAAGTACGAAAAACAAATTTTTGGAGACAATCTTAATTACTCAGATCCCATTCTGAGACATAAAAAAAAAAAAAAAAAAAAAAGTCTGTTAACCTCCGTGCAACATAAAATAAGCAATATTTGTAGCTGTCTTCTACAGCCCTCTGGGGATTAAACATACTTTGAAAAACTAAATACCTACTCATATTTTGTTTAGTAGCAGCTCACTCTATGTTTGCTTTTTCAGGGTTGTCACTATAGAATACCGGATTTTCAGAAGTACATTTTAACATCACTGGAAATGGGAAACATAGCTCAAGGGCCAGAACACACAGTGGTTAATGCTTATATACCCGCTGTGTCTTCAAGGAGAGGAAGATGGAATGATTCCAAGTACGCAGAAGAGATGCTGTCTGAAAAATCGTATGAAAGCTATAATCACATAGCTATTAAGGATGACCTGTCTCCCATATGATGTCTGATTCTTTTAGATATTTCAGCCATTTCAAATCACACTTAGCTCTAATGTGATCTGTCATTTATCATCACACATTATATGTTATATTTCCAAAGTGATGGAGAGTGGGGGGAACAAATAATTAATTTTTAATTTACAGAAAAAAATCTAAAACAATAAAAAAAAAATCAGTTAAATTGGGAAATTACTTACTTACTAGCTCCCAGTAGGGAATCCAGGTTTCCTGTTTCTTCCATTCCCCTACAATCACTTTTTTTTCAACCCTTTTGCAAGCAATTCTCATAGTACAGGGTTTCAAAGCAGATGGAGGGATATTGGTCAGGATACACGAGTCCCACAAAGAAGGTGTCTTTATAAAGAAGGTACCCCAGTGATTATATCTAGAACAACCCAACTAGCAGGACAAATTCCAAAGTGAAAGCAAACCAGAATGCCATTCTCAATGTCTATACATTCATAACTGTATTATTTGATGACCATGAATAGTCAAGGAAAACCTGATTTTAGATTTTACTTGGTATACCATCATAATAGCAGTGCTCCCTCTCTAGAATTAATACTGATTGTTAATTCAGTTCAGATTCAAAGCAATACAGTTATGGAATTATAACTTACTTCATATTTCAATAAATAATCTTCGTGTACTGCCTGACCATCTGCAAGGTCAGAAAACGTCTAGAATTTAACAGCACTTCAAACGAAGTAGAATGGATGTGTTTTGAGTATGTTTTTTGTTATTGGTGGGGTTTTGTTTGTTTGTTTAGTATTCATTAATCATAAAATTGTCTCTGGACAACAAGAAGGCCTAAAGCTCTTCAGTGACCCCAAGGTTCTCTGTTCTGCAATCAGCCAGAGAGTGGATTAATAGATGAAAGGGCAGTACCTAAGCATAACCATTGCTGCAACTGAAAAACAAACAAACTAAACCAACCAAACAAAAAAGCCACAGTACTTTAGTAAGCTATTAATAGCTGATTAGTGATATATGATAAAAACTGGCTTTACTTTATCATTAAATATATATTCATAAAGAGTATCTCTTATATACTGAAAATTATCCAGGAACTACTGCTCTACAGCATGAGAACTGTTGATAACATTTAGTATTCTTAAAATGTAGAAAAGCTGAAAATCATACCATAAAATCCATGTTGTAAGAGAATGAAAATAAATAAATGAAAATAAATAAATAAATAAACACGATGAAAATTATTTGTGAGAGTATCCAAAATACCATAATATTACATCATACAGATGAAAGTCACATATCTGTGACTGGTAGGAAAAACAGAGTGAGAAACAAATACCATAGGTATGTTGTAAGCAAAGAAGGAACACACACACACACACACACAAAAAGGAACACCTGCACAGAAAGAAAGCAAGTCATCAGGTTGTAAGAAACAAGTTCTGTTCAACTGAACAGTTGAGCAACTATTTGATGTATGCTTATAATTTTGGGAATCTATGAATAGAAATACATAAAGCATAACACAACAAACATGAAAGTCCTAGGGGTAAAATGATAAAAAATAAAAGCAAAGAACTTAAAGCTTGTGGCTTGATTTCCCTTATAATTTTATGCCAGTCTTACATTGAAGATTTAATAATTCTAAACTATGTGGCAGTGTTTGACTTACAACAATGTAGCCTTTTAAGTGAGAGAGAATGTAGATAATTTATCCAATATATAATTGGATATATTGTTTTGGATATGAAAATTTCTGCTTGGTACACACTGAAGCAGAAGTGCAACTAAACACTTCCTGGGAAGTAAGAACGAGCAGCTCAGCATATGTTCTCATTTTGTGCTTGTCTTCCAGAATAAGTTTTGGTCACACATATTCTATATATAATTCATTCATTCCAACTGTCCTGTGCATTTCCTTATGGAGATGGAATGCTCATCTTGGTCTTTAAATCAATTAAACCAACCACCTGACAAATACTTATTGGAGATTGTTAAAAGGTTATGAAAAAACCAACCAACCAAACAAACAAAAACAACTTGCAATCTGTTAATTATGTGAGGGATGAAAAATGTCCTTTTACTAAAATCTAGGTGGAAACCAGTAAAATGTCTGAAAAACTTAGAAGTCCTGAACATTTGACTAACACCACTAATAACAGCACTAAGCAGAGACTGAGACACAAAGAGATAAGGTTGATGGTTAACACCCAGTTAATACCAGAAATACAGAGCCATTTTATTCTGATTTGCTGCTAGATAACAAAGGTCTCAGAAGGCACAGCTTTCATTAAGGATTAAGTTGGCCAAAGCACATGGATCTGTATCTGCACAGTGTTAAATACAATTTAAATGTGCTTACGTTTATATACATGATCAAATATTGTCAAACACAATGGAAATTAAGCACAGGCTTAAGTCATACACAAAAGCTGGGGCTTCCCTTGCATAAAGTCACAACTTTTGCAGTTCAGTACATCCTCCAAGATTGTAATACAAAGAAGGAGGTGGCTTTTAATCCTCCCCATAAGGCCCATAGGCAAGCCCTTTTCTTCCATTAATTAGGGAGAGAGAATCAGAAATTTGCTGACAATTAGGAGCTTCTGCAGTGCTGCCTAGCCCTGCATCTTCTGGTTCTTTACACACATGGTTCTTACATGTGAACAAGTACTTAATATTTCAAGCATGGCCTACTCGACAAGAGCACCTGACTGTTGTTAAACAAAATGCCTTTCAGAGAAAGTACTGAAAAGCACAGAAAGAGGCAGTGTAAATTAACACTCATTTATCCCTCTTCAGGACTTTTTATTTTTACTTATTTATTTTTTAATAAGACTTGGTCTTTTCAAAGTGTAAACATTGCAAAACAATCTCATGGACAAGAATGTGTACTGACTAGGAGAAAGCTCAAGAACTGGTCATTGTTACCACTACTTTCTCACATAAATCAGCTGTCACAAACTATTTGAGCATCTAGAAATAGCTGTAGCTTGGTCTAAGACTGTATTATCTACCAAGATTTTTTTTTTTTTTTTTTTTTTTTTTTTTTTTTACCTGAAGAGAACTTTATTGAATGCTGTTGGAGAAAGCTAAAACTCTAAAGACACAAGGTTGTAATTCCCTGAAAAATTTATTTCCTGCACCAAGATCTTCTGATTACTGAATTATTGTTAAATTAGAAAACAAAGTTTTAAAATTGCTATAGCAAGGCTTCTGCTCCCATTTTTAATGAAATAAAATTTCTTTTGTCCTTGGTTTTCTGCATTTTACAATATGCAAAAATAACAGCTAACTCCATGTAAGCATTTCAGTTTGTTCTGTCAAAAGACATGGATATAGGTACACTTCAGAAAAATACAATTTCCTTTCTGAAGCACATGGACTCTGTTTTATCAGCCCAACTGATTATATATATATATTTTCTTAGTGCTGCATATTCATACCTGAAAGCCAGTCTAGATTACTTCAACACTGTAGAAGGTAGTGAAGGAAGCGCTTCATCCACAGATAGTGTATATATCACAGACTTCCAGAATTGCAGAATGATTGAGGTTGGAAGGGACCTCTGGAGGTCATCTGGTCCTAACCCCACCCCACCCCATGTTGCAGTTTGTGCCCACTACCTCTTGTCCTGTCACTGGGCACCACTGAAAAGAGCCTGGCTCCATCTTCTTTGAACTCTCCTTTTAGGTATTTAGACACAATGATAAGATCCCCCCAAGCCTCTTCTTCTTCAGGCTGAACAGACCCAGACCACTCTCAGCTCTTCCTCATAGGAGAGGTACTTGGCTTATCTGTTCACCTTTGTGAGGAAACAGCCAAGTTCACTTTGGTAAAGGAAAGATCTTTTAACCAAAATATCAGTATCACTGCTCCTGTTTAAATACTTCTCTTATCAATTTAAATGGCACTTCTTGCTTTGCCTTAACTACTGTAATCTCTGAAGGGCAAAGACGTAGTAACAAACTCATTCTCCTACTGCAGGTGCCTGAAAAGATGGCACACCTATGTCTTGTACACAATGGCAGCACTCACAGTCATTGGGATTTTGTGCTTTTGTGACCTTGTTAGCTTGCTTAGAATTTCTCTATGCAGTCAGACCCTGAAACATGTCAGTTATATATTACTGCAGTTGTACGGGAGGATGAATTTTCTTCTTTTGCTGCCACAGCCTAGGTGCACATTGCTTAGTCTAGCTGGTAGTCACACTAGACATAAATAATTTTGACAGTCAGGAGAAGAACACACTAAATATACAAGTTCCACAGATCAGCAATCAATCTTATCTGACAGACTAACCTCAGAAACAGTTTTAAAAAACATTTTTTTCCTTTTGATCATCTGGACAAGTTCTGTGGCAGACACTTTTCAGTCTCCCCTTTATACACAGGATCTAACAGTTTCCAGCATAAATAATGTATTTACTTACCTACCTAAAATTCTAACTAAATGAAGCACACTGGGATTGAAATATAAAAATCTACTATTCAACAGGTGCAATTTGCAGAGGGGACATGCAAGGGATTTAGCAATTCTGATGAAGAAATTCTAGCAATTCTGCTTCTTTCAAAAACAGATTCTGAATGGTACTAGACAGATTACTGGGAGTTCTAGACTATGGTCACAAAATCATTAATAACTTCTGTTCATATAATCACTTTGACAGTTTCCTATTTGCTCTTCAACTTCAGTGAAGACAATGATACTTTGTATTATTTCATCTTTCCAAAACATTTTCCTAACCATCTACATCTTTTTTATCCCTTGCCTTTATTTTACATCCCTCTTAGCCAATCTAGCAGTAAATGCTCCTAAACTTATGTCAACCTTATCTCTGCTTAAATCCTTGGTCAAACTATCATTTATTCTGTCACTGAACATTGTGCTTGTTTTGCATATGAAATCTTCCATAACACTTCAGTTTTTGAAGGCTAGTGCTGTGCATTCTCAGATCATAGAATCACTGACATTGGAAAAGACTTCCAAGATCATCTGGTCCAACTGGTCCCCCCCCACCAAGATTACCCACTACACCATGTCCCTAAGTACCATGTCCAACCTTTCCTTAAACACCCACAAGTAGGCGACTCCACCATCTCCCTGGGCAACCTGTTCCAATGCCTGACTGCTCTTTCTGAGAAGAAATTTCTCCTAATTTCCAACCTAAACCTCCATTGGTGCAACTTGAGGCCATTTCCTCTTGTCCTAGATGGATTAAGAGGTGCAATCTTTATAACATCTTTTCTTTAAATTTCAGAATTCTGTTCAAATAAGCATCAATTTAATTTTCTGAAGTCCTTTAGGTATACATGCCAATTAATCCAAGCAATTCTCTCTCTGTTCCTTCACAACATCTATTGGCTTACCAGTTACATTTCTGCTTTTTATGCTGCATATACACAACCGCTTTTCACTGGAGACCTTCTCTTTGATTACTTATGATGTGCTACATCATTGTTCTTCATCTGTACTTGATTTGTTGCCTATTTCACTCCATGTTTCAGTTGAAGTATGCTGTCCTGCCTCACCTCCAGGTTTTATAGGTAAACATATTTTTTTAAAAAAAAAATCATTATTATTATTATTTTTTTTTTTAAATAAAAGACCTTTAACACATATAGCATATCATACTTTTCCCCTCTTGAAAGTTCGTAGAGATATTCTGCCCTTGGTTGGCATTAAATATAACCTCAAGAAAATTACAGTACCACATATACACAAATGAAAATGATTCATACAGAATAAGATGCTGAGAAACTGAAATTTTGGTAAGTAACTTTCTAGAAAGCTTTTAAAGATCTCATTCTTATAGACAAATTACCCTGAAATGACAAAAAAAAAAAAAAAAAAAAAAAAAAGGTGTTCTGTGATATACTGACTACATGTTTCTGACAGGTACAAAATAAAAAAAATATCTTCCAGGCCTAAAAACTGCCAGATCTAGAAAGCCAGATACAGAAGCATATTGAAATTGGTTTTATATGTGTTGCAAAAGGCACAAAAATATAAATAATAGTTTAGATTTCAATGTAATTAATATTGGCATACTCTATATGTCACAATATTTGCATTATTTATGCACATATTATGTTATTAATAATATAGTGATATATTATTAAATACTATTGTATTCAAATATTATTTTATCAATATCAATGACATTTTTATCAACACATTTATCAATAACATTTTTATCAAAAAGTCTATACCCTAGACTTAAGTCTGTCTCTCTCATTAGAGAGTCTTTCGATGTTGTAGAACTCGAGGATGGGAATGACAAGGTCGAGTCCCTCTGGGTTAGGATCGGCAGGGCCAACAAGGCTAGCGTCCTGGTCGGGGTCTGTTATAGACCGCCGAACCAGGATGAGGAGACGGATGAGGAGTTCTACAGGCAGCTGACAGAAGTTGCGAAATCATCAGCCCTTGTTCTCGTGGGGGACTTCAACTTCCCTGACATATCCTGGGAGCACAACACAGCCCAGAGAAAGCAGTCTAGGAGGTTTCTGGAGAGCGTGGAAGATAGCTTCCTGATGCAGCTGGTTAGTGAACCTACCAGGGGTGGCGCCCTGCTAGACCTTCTCTTCACAAACAGAGAAGGACTGGTGGAGGATGTGATTGTCGGGAGCTGTCTTAGGCAGAGTGACCACGAAATGGTGGAGTTCTCTATTCTTGGTGAGGCCAGGAAGGGGACCAGTAAAACCACTGTATTGGACTTCCAGAGGGCTGACTTTATGCTGCTGAGGACACTGGTTGGTAGAGTCCCTTGGGAGGCAGTTCTGAAGGGCAGAGGAGTCCAGGAAGGCTGGGCGCTCTTCAAGAGGGAAATCTTAATGGCGCAGGAATGGTCTGTCCCCACGTGCCCAAAGATGAGCTGGCGGGGAAGAAGACCAGCCTGGCTGAACAGAGAATTGTGGCTTGAGCTTAGGAGAAAAAAGAGGGTTTATAATCTTTGGAAAAGTGGGCAGGCCACTAAGGAGGACTATAAGGATGTTGCGAAGCTGTGCAGGGACAAAATTAGAAAAGCCAAAGCTCATCTGGAGCTCAATCTGGCTACTGCCGTTAAAGATAACAGAAAATGTTTTTATAAATACATCAACACAAAAAGGAAGACTAAGGACAATCTCCATCCTTTACTGGATGCGGGGGGAAACTTAGCTACAAGAGATGAGGAAAAGGTGGAGGTGCTTAATGCCTTCTTCGCCTCAGTCTTTAGTGGCAATACCGGTTGTTCTCTGGATACCCAGTTCCCTGAACTGGTGGAAGGGGATGGGGAGCAGGATGTGGCCCTCACTATCCACGAAGAAATGGTTGGTGACCTGGTATGGCACTTGGATGTGCACAAGTCGATGGGGCCGGATGGGATCCACCCGAGGGTACTGAGAGAAATGGCAGAGAAGCTGGCCAAGCCGCTTACCATCATTTATCAACAGTCCTGGCTATCGGGGGAGATCCCAGTTGACTGGCGGCTAGCAAACGTGATGCCCATCTACAAGAAGGGCCGGAGGACTGACCCGGGAAACTACAGGCCTGTCAGTTTGACCTCAGTGCCAGGGAAGCTCATGGAGCAGATTATCTTGAGAGTCATCACGCAGCACTTGCAGGGCAAGCAGGTGATCAGGCCCAGTCAGCATGGGTTTATGAAAGGCAGGCCCTGCTTGACGAACCTGATCTCCTTCTATGACAAAGTGACGCACTGGGTGGATGAGGGAAAGGCTGTGGATGTGGTCTACCTTGACTTCAGCAAGGCTTTTGACACCGTTTCCCACAGCATTCTCCTCAGGAAACTGGCTGCTCTTGGCTTGGACTGGCGCACGCTTCGTTGGGTTAGAAACTGGCTGGATGGCTGGGCCCAAAGAGTCGTGGTAAATGGAGTCAAATCCAGTTGGAGGCCGGTCGCTAGTGGCGTTCCCCAGGGCTCGGTGCTGGGGCCGGTCCTCTTTAATATCTTCATCGATGATCTGGATGAGGGGATCGAGTGCACCCTCAGTAAGTTTGCAGATGACACCAAGTTAGGTGCGTGTGTCGATCTGCTCGAGGGTAGGAAGACTCTGCAGGAGGATCTGGATAGGCTGCACCGATGGGCTGAGGTCAACTGCATGAAGTTCAACAAGGCCAAGTGCCGGGTCCTCCACCTGTGCCGCAATAACCCCAAGCAGAGCTACAGGCTGGGAGATGAGTGGTTGGAGAGCTGCCAGGAAGAGAAGGACCTGGGAGTGATGGTTGATAGTCGGCTGAATATTGAGCCAGCAGTGTGCTCAGGCGGCCAAGAAGGCCAACAGCATCCTGGCCTGTATAAGAAACAGTGTGACCAGCAGGGCTAGGGAGGTGATCGTCCCCCTGTACTCGGCTCTGGTGAGGCCACACTTCGAATACTGTGTTCAGTTTTGGGCCCCTCGCTACAAGAAGGACATTGAGGTGCTTGAGCGAGTCCAGAGAAGGGCTACAAAGCTGGTGAGGGGCCTGGAGAACAAGCCCTACGAGGATCGGCTGAGGGAGCTGGGATTGTTCAGCCTGGAGAAGAGGAGGCTCAGGGGTGACCTTATCGCTCTCTACAGGTACCT
>CM021766.1:74519197-74550040 GCA_011076525.1 Nettapus auritus
TTTAGATGTAGAGCTTAGGGATATGGTTTAGTGGGGACTGTTAGTGTTAGGTCAGAGGTTGGACTCGATGATCTTGAGGTCTCTTCCAACCTAGAAGTTCTGTGATTCTGTGATTCTGTGTTAAGGAAATTCGTACCAAGTAAATGCACTTGAAAAAGCAATTGCAATTCTTCCTTTCAGTAGGTCACTTACCACTTTAATCTTGTATGTAAAGCATACTGTACAAAACACCACAAAATATGGAAAGAATGAAGCATTCAAGTGAGCTAATTGTCAAGATAATTTTACTAGTGTGGGGCGGAAGAATTTGAATGGACACAGCTCTTGCTCATACACAAAAGTGTTGAGATCCTATATCCTATTGCATTCATGCTGTGATTCTTTTCTCTGGTCTAGTTGACAGGCAAGAATTTTATGTCTGGCTAACCCAGCTAACCCTAATCAGAAAAATTACAGTCTCTAACCATCCAAAAGGAACCCTTCAACAACTGAGGGATTTATCACTCTCACTAGCTGGTGCAGCATACAACTGTACATCAGTTGGCTAGTGACTGCCTATTACAAAACACACTGTAGTGAACAACATTTTAAAAAATACCCAGTAATTACTGGAAAAAGTATCTTGTATTAGCATCTTTGTCATATTTTTATTTTCTGTATAAGTTTACAAAGCATGAACAATGAAACAGTATTGCCTTTCTGTACAGAAAGTGATACAGAAAGATATTCTCAATGTAAGAATATCCAATTGTAACACTACTTCCATTTTAAATATCAGAACCTGAAGTGTTCTCATTTGGTATTCATTTTGATCGTGTGTCCTCCTTCAGCCAGGATTAATTTGGATGACTAACTGCTATTCTGAAAGATAGAAAAATAATAATAAGAAGCACTTGTAATATTTTTATTTTATTTCTTTTTTAATATTTGTGGCTATAGTACTGGACTGAAATTCAAACTTTCGAAGTGTTTTGTAGCCATAAGATATGAGAACTTATAATTCTTATATGCCTCCTATAATAAGTGGTTGGGACAAAACCACTCTCAGAATAATCTTTATCAGAGCCAAATTTATTAAGCAAGCATTCAAGTCTGCAAAACAGTACTGGGCGGCTGGGGAGTCCCCGCTCCACCAACAGCGCATGCCGTCACATCAGGCGGCTGACTTTTTATACTTCTAACCTAATACATATTCATCACTATTTCTAGGAAAGGAAGGGTTATTATAATTAGTTTCTGAAATCTGATCTTGGCCCCAAACGCATGCACATCAGTCTCTGGGAGTCCCTTTGGGGGTCGCTCATGTTGAAGGCTCGTAGTCTTCCTCTCAGGCTTTGTCCTTCAGTCGCCCTTCAACTCCCCTCTTCTCCTTATTTGGTGGTCTCTTGGCTGGGTGCAAGGGGGTTTGGGCAGCTTCTTATGCATGGATCAGCAGTTCTTTTTCCCCCTTATCTTTATTTACACGCATTGCTGAGCCCCTGTTCCCTCCTTTGCATGGTTCAAAAGAAGAGCACACTGGTGTTGGTATTATCTTTTTTTTTTTTTCTTTCTTTTTTTTTTTTTTTTTTTTTCTTTTAGCTTAAAAGTTACATTTTGTCATGTAATGCCATCATTGTTCTATACTGACATGAATCAAATTAACACATTAGGATATTGCAGCTGGAAACTTTCCAGCTATACAGGGTTGCCACAGCCCCACAGGCTATCAGTTTGATTAACAAACTTATTATACAATGTTTATTACACCTCCAGACCCCTTAAGTGGAAAAAAGGGTATTATAATAAAAGGGTATTATAATATCTCACTAAGTTATAATCAGCAAATGATCTTCAAAGACATCAAGTTATTTGGACATTATTTGGACCAGACTATAATAAATGTCTTTTAGAAAAATAAAATAAAATAAAAATAAAAAAAAGGAAAAGAAGGAAAAGGAGGAAGAGAGAAGAAAGAGAAAGAAAAAGAAAATAATCCTTTATTTTGAAAGAATGAGAATCACTGGCTTAAGTGAAAGCAGGACTGACATCTTAATTTCCTTTCCATCTACTGACAAAGAATAATATTTTTGCATCTAGAGATTTTCAGCATGACTGGAACTCAGAGACAAATAAGTAAGCAAATATGGACTACCACACAGAAAACTCTTTATGAGATTGAGAGAGAATGTTCTCTGTAGTGATTGCAAACATCTACAAGCATTACTTTCAAAAACACAGGTAGTAAACTAGTATTTATTTAGCTCAAAACCAAAAACACTGTTTTTTCTGAACAGCAGTGAGAATACCAGGAAAATAAACAGAACTCCTGTGCAGTTATTGCTTTTATTGTATGCAGGCTGGTATGAATTTTCACAAACCTAAACCAGAAAATAAAATGAAAAATAAGAACGCTAGCATGGATACTGGCTTTTGCTAAACATTTCAGGATGCTAAGTGAACACCGCCTTGAGCTAGCTAAGTATTAAAATATTCTACAGAGATCTAATGAACTAATACAATAAAAATCTATTGACAATTGCCTTGAACTAGTAAAGCATTTAAGTATTCTACAGAGTTCTAATGCATTAAGGACAAAATCTATTTCGATGTGGTAACCATAGTCAATTTTTGTGATGTTTCTCAAGTCTCACAAATCAATATTTGTAGTAATGTACATGAAAAGATTAAGAAAAGAAAGAACCAAAAAGATTTTTTCCTGTGCATGACTTGATTTGATATTTTACATTAAGTATAAACATTCATACATATCTATCACCAAAGCAAAGTATTTTGCTGGTAGGCATGGAAGTGTAGGCTGGAAAAGAGCAACTAGTTTTCCTATAATTATCGTCTTGCCACAAGATGGCACCAAAAGATTAAAAATATCTGCATTCTTAGGATTCCTATCAGAAAAAACTGGAACAAACTTTTCAGGGAATTGCACAAGAAAAGTCATCAACATTTTACTTGTAGTAGTAAGTAATGAACATCATTCTGCTTACTTTGACAAACTGCTGAAATGTGGAGACTTACCATGGGGTTAATGAATATTGAGAAAAATAATGTTTTACTAAAGCTTAAGTTTCCTACAAATTCTGAAGAACAAGGAATGAGAATTTAGAATTATATATTTCCTTTTCCTGACAGGGAAGTGAGAATGTATTCAAATGTATGAATAAAAACTAAACAGACAAGAAAAAGCAAATCCAAACCTATCAACAACTTCCCCTAAAGAAAACCTTATCAATTTCTTCATTAAGAATGTGTCTTTTTCTCCACTCCATTCTCCCTCCCAGTTGCAATTAAGGAGAAAAAAAAAAATAATAATAATAAAAAAAAAAGCTGATCTCAAATTTAGCGAGCCCTTAAAAAGCTACATGTGGGAGATATAATGAGCTATAATGTGAGACAGTGAAGAAACAATATTTCCAGTGTATCAGATATCTCATTGTCAGATGAATGCTTTTCAATTTCCACTGCAAAACTCCATCCTTCACAAAGGATTATTATATGATTATGATTCTATTATAGGACATATAATAGGATTACTATATCCTACTATGTGATAGGAACAGGTCAGAGTGCAGTAACCGTGTAAACAGAAAACAAGATAAAAACCTAAATAAAGGCTTCCATGGCAGGAAACATTACTTCACTGGTGATTATTTTGTGTAATAGATTTTACTTATTTATAGAAAAGAAACAAACAAAACAAAGAAAAAACTATATTAAAGTGTTGACAGAACACTTCAGCCAGAAAGAAACCAAGCATCTCACAACATAGAAATACTAATTCACCAGCAAACTGCTGTAAGACATTGTAATTGTTTCCTTTAAAGGGAAAAGACCCTGAACAATACCAACACTATAAAAAGAATTATTTTTGTGTCAGTATTAACTTGAGCTTTGTTGCTAGTATTTCTGATTGTACAGAAATGTATTTAGCTAACTTCAAACTATTTTTCCATATATCACTTCATTTTAGCTCATATATTTTAAAGTATCAATAGACTACTCTGGAGAAGTCAGTGCTTGACTACACATTAGAATCATTAAGATGAATTCTGTTTACTTAAATAGAATTTCATTCTCAAAAATAATCATTTTTTTTTTTCTTGCAGTCATCATGTCATTATGATACCTTTTTTTATGTTATTGTCCTGCTTGCTATCCAATAGTCTGGTTTCATTCTACTCTAATGATAGCAAAATAGCTTCTGAACTACTCCAGAAATCTTTTAGTGCTGAAGTAGCATGATTTTACTTGTGTGCCCTTTTTTTAACTAAAAAACAAACAAAAACAAACAAACAAACAAAAACATGGGGGGGGGGGGGGGGAACGGACTTTAGCTAGAGCTATAAATGGACTCCAGTGAGCATATGCAAAGGAGTCGCAAGGAACCAGTCACAACACTAAAATGATGCCACTGTTTGAGTGCTCTTCCAAAGACTGAGCTGGAACCATCTGACTGGGAGATGTGGGACTGATCCACCTAGCCTTCCATTATCCCATTAGACCTGACTTTTGCAGGCCGTCCATTTGGCAAGACAGCTCAGACTTTATGTGCAGGTATTTGCTGCTTGGGTCTTGATGGCTGCAGCAATGGAAGAGAGAAAAGTTGGGTATTTCCTTTCCTGAATATACACAACCCAAAATGTAGCAAGAAGTGGCTCCTGTGTTAACACAGCTGTTTGCTCATTTGTTTGTTTTGATGCTGTAACTTAGAAAGCCAAACTAATTTGAGCTTTATTTGTATTTAACTCCAGCTAAGCAGGTGTTGTTAGAATTGAAAACCTAACAAACTAGCTCCTAGATGGCTTTTTGTAATTTCTGTTCTATGCATATCAAGTATAATTTAAACACCTGAATACAACAAATTGAAAATATACTGTAACTTTTGGAACAACTATGGATTTCAGAATTTAATTGATTTCTCCTTCTTTGTCACAGTATTTTAGGTATCCAATTCAGAGCAGATCAAGCCCAGTGACCTGTCTCATTCACATTACAAATTCCTGAATTAACTTGAAGATTTATGCTCATCAGAACTTTAATGGTATTATTACTATAATAAATTATGTCTTAATTCATCATTCTTTTGCAATTCTCATTTTTCTGAGCTCAAATAGAAAGGTAGAGGAAACCACATCACAATTAAAATATATTCACAAATAACACACATGTTTCAGAATGGGTTCAGATGCCTTGCTTGTCAAGGACAGGAAGAGGAAGAAGGGATATATGGTTTTTTCTCCATTTTCTCCATACTTTAATTTTAGAAAACAGATCCATTTCTTTTCATCATCAGAATGACTGTTATTCCATTAAAGTTTCTAAATATTATAAATAAATCTTAAAAGTAACATATTTCCACCTTAAGAAAGATTTTATCTAATTATTCAAGTCTGGGTAGTACTTCATTAAAGACCACTTAATAAGATAAATTTTAAAGAATTAAATTGTAAACAAGAAAAAAAGTGTATCATTTATAAATGAAAAATATTACAAAGGAAAATCCATCTGTATCTGTATATCTGCCATTCACAGATGTAACTACCAGAAAAAAAAAAAAAATGGATCTAGTAAAAGACAACACAAAAGCTTGCAAATTCTTAATCAAAAACTGTCAATAAAATGTGCCCAGTATTAAGTTGTGGAGAGAACCAAATGTACTTTATACGCCTGGGGCTTGATTCACCTGTTTTAATCAAGGTGTCAGCTTCAGTGCTGTCTTGACCATGGGCACCAAACTTGTACACAAGGGAAAGAGCACATCTCGGCATGCTAGTGGCAGAAATACTTCATCCAACAAGAAGAAAAAAATCACACTTCTGTCCTACTTTTTATGTACACTACATATTTCTGCCACAAGGCTGTGGTAACTATTCCAAAGAGTAACTAGGAGACAGAAATAGTGTTTAAAAGATGCTCTTGGGAAGGCAGTAGCAGTAACATATTTAGGGAAGTTGGTTATAATATGCTTAAGCAGATCTTGAACTATCTTTCATATAATAATGACACTCCTTACTTCATTAATCTTAAAAGGGAAAAAAATGTTTCATACAGCTGCAAAATTACTGGCTAGACCCTAGTAACTCATACAGAACATTAGGTCTACACTATTACTTACCATTTAATAAAGTACTGTTTTGATTAAAGACTGTTTTCAAATGGTTAAATGCTATTGATCTGTGCTGAAATTTACCATATTCTATGGCAGTGACTGCACAGATTCTACAATGTTAATATAATATTGCTTTGTTTTGGTTAATATTATATATTTAACTAGAATTCATTATTAGATAGCCCAACAGTTAGTTAGCTTAATTAGTTAGTTTTCTTTTGATTTTTTAAGAGAAACTCATGAGAGCAGGATAGTAGCTCTGAACAGCTTACTTTGCAGATCAAGATTATAATGAAAAAAAGAAAAAATCATGTACAACAGAAATGACATATAACAGCCCTCCCCTTACTAAAAAATCTACAAGAATTTAGAAGACATCTACACTAATAATCAGAACATGATCTATAACATGATGTTTTGTTTTATTTTTTTTTAAGTCTTGTCACATAATTTGCAATTACAATATATTCTTACAGGTAGAAAATAAGACCTGAAATATTTTTATTTTCTTATTTTAATTTGTCATGTTTGGGGGTTATTCTTTTAAACACATTCTGCTTTTTTTTGTTGTTGTTTGCTTGGTTTTTTTGTGTTTTTTTTTTTTTCCTGTTTGTGTTGTTTTGCAATTATTACTAACAACTGTCAATCTTCTGAAAATCCAGGTTATCTTGTAAGTAAACTCAACATAAAAAATAAAACACGTTATTTTAAGGTTTAAATCTTATTCATCTCATTAGCACCTTCAGTGAAGGGATTACTTACAATTTTTATGATGTATAGAAATTTATGACATCTAAATCTACTTTTAACTGATTTACTGATGACACATTGGAAATCTTCAAGAGATACCAAGAAAACAGGGAGGGACCCAAATAGAAACTTTTATTTTCACACTTTGTCTGCTGTTTTGAGACTCAGATATTTCTCCAGGGACAAGTGAAACATACAAACATGATTTTAAATGAATATATTTTTAAAAATATAAACAGGTGTCCTTTTATATAAAAACACGCTGATGATAGAAAGAAATGATAGAAAGAAACTTTTTTTTTTTTTTTTTCTCAAATTAATTGTTGTAACACTATCCACAGATTTCAACCAAGACTAAAAGAAGTGTAGGCCTCTCTTTATCTCTACCCAAGGAGTAGAAAGATATATGGAGAAAACAGGACAGTTCTTCACTGAGAAAGCAGGAACTTGTAGATATTATTATACACTAGAGTCCCAATTCATAATTGAAGCTCTTAAGTCTGTCATGACTACATCAGACAACATTTTAAGGCCCAGCGATGGATAATATTTTTAAAAGAATATTCTGAGAATGATAGCCATAACAAGAAAAAATATGATGTTGTGCCCATTAAACCAAGTAGACAGAGACAAGAAAATCTCAATGTTGTGATGGAGGAAGGGGTCTCTCTCTCCCTGCTGCCCACAGCTGCTTTCAAAGGGCTGTCTATACCCCTCTTTAGGAGACTTTATCTGTGGTAGTTGTACCAGTACAAAGACCTTTGCAAGGTTACAGGACCCCTAGCCCTGGAGAATCCACTGCCCCATGCCAGAGGTCACAGCCAAGGATGCTAACACTGTATGCACAGCAACACTACT
The DNA here is from genome assembly GCA_011076525.1 of Nettapus auritus. Taxonomy (NCBI): domain Eukaryota; kingdom Metazoa; phylum Chordata; class Aves; order Anseriformes; family Anatidae; genus Nettapus; species Nettapus auritus. The sequence goes on from CM021766.1 coordinate 74,526,909, forward strand.
GATGTCGATTGAGTCCCACATCTTGGGCCTTGTATACATTTATGGCCCCAGTTCTACTTACCATAGAAAAAGACATCAGGAAACAGGCGACTGTTTGTAAGAAAAATAAATGTATAAATTTAAGGGATGTTTTTTCTTAGAAGAAAGAAACCTTAGAAGCAAAATAAACTTTATTAGTCCTGAATATTGCCTCCAAACAATTACAAATACTTTTAATTCCCAACCTCTTTTCTCACCCTCATTTCAAAACAAAAAGTTTTTTTGCAGTTTCTTTGTCTCGTGTCTATAATCTGAAACATATTCAATAAAAAAAATACATTAAAAACTCTATTCCAGCAGAAGTAAAAATCAGCTGTACACTTGTATTACATATAGGAACCAATGACAGGATGGTCATTGCGGAACAGCAACTATAAGTTTCCTAGACACAGGCATATAAATATAGTGTAACAACTAATAAGATAACCTTTTTATCCATTAAACTGGTGTAAATATATGAACTACTATAGTGTGGTTCACAAGCCCACAAAAACAGTTCAGTATCTATTTTTATTTTATGTTAATATGGAGGCCAGGGGAGGAATACCAGTCCTGTGCCATTTTGAGTTTTGCTCATAATGCAGTAAATTAAATTTGTATCTATATTTTTATGTCTTAAAAATAAGGTACTGTAGCAGTGCAGGTTTCATGAGGATTGCACTCTTTTTTAAGGATCATTATCTGATCAGGCTAAGTGATGGTATATCATGATCTTTATGTTGTAATGTAGAACACTGAAATAGGATAATACAATAAAACCAATCTGTAATGTGGCAGATGATGGAGTATCAGCAGAAAAATCATAGAACATACACATAGGTACAGAAATAAATATCACATAATACATAATTCTTCATGAGAACGTATTTCAGAGAGGGTGTTTTTAATTATTATTGTAAAATAGAAGAGGACCATTCTAGCTTTTGACCAATGGGATTCTGGGAATATCTATTTTCAATGCATATTTTTTGAATGATTGGTTTTGCATAAGCACATATACACTTGCTTTCTCTGCCTTACATGATTTCCTACAGTTTGATACATGTTTCAAAGTTCACTTTGAGTTACCATTAAGAGATGCCATAATAAAGTTTAATATAGAAAAACATCATGTTAAGAATGATGTGTATGTGGGGACAGGGAAAACTGCCATATAGTTTTTCATTATATCCAGTTAACTTCTAAATCTTTGTGTTCCCTTGATGCAGCCTGTTGGTAAAGACGTAGTACTGCACACTTCCAACTTGAGTTTATATCCCAGATCAGATGCCCTGTTACAGTACAAGCTGGGGAACACCTCTGAGATACTACTAGAGCTTTATGCCTCCTACTGCACACACTCCTTTATCAACAACTGATAAACCTTTATTTCATATAAGTTAGTCGAGGCAAGAAGTGATAGTAGGAGCTTACAAGAAAAGTGAACTAATAAAATGCTGATATAAATTGAGAGAAAGTGTACAGTATTCTGCTAGAATGAAATACCTGTACAAAGCAAAGATATTCCCTGTTATGCCTTTCCCCTACACACACACACTTGATGTAACTGGCTCTGATGTTTAATAATCAGGAAGACTGCATGTACAAAGAAAAGCATTAAAAGCCTCAGCTGGCAGATTTTTGGCAAATCCTCAACATACTAAAACCTCAACCAATAAGCCAGCAATCAGAACGTATAAGCTCAATAGCTCTTTGGTTGTGTGGTGTTCTGGCTGGCCACCAGACCAAAACAAAACAGATAAAAAAATAAAAAATAATAAAAAAAATAAACACAGTGCTTGGATCTGGCTGATTTTTTCCTGTGTGCAGCAGTACATCCTGATGACTGTAACACACTCAGATTCCCAGAGATGAGGATTACTTCCTATTGCTCTATTGTAGAGGTTCTAACTCACAGACATGGGCAAGTTAGGAAAGTCACCATGCCAAGGACTCAAATATGAAGAGGTGTAAATCCAGTAAGGGAAAAAATAAATAATAATAAAAAATAAACAAACAAAAAACCCCCACAACATTCAACAGAGGAGTTCCTTTTGGCCTGAACAGTTTTGGGCAACATTTAGTCCAAGACAGAATTCAGAATACTGTTCTTCATTGTTTCTTGCATTCAGGTTTTGCCAGATGTTGGACAGTAGAGGAAGCATGTTTCTTGAAAAAGCAAGTGTCTACATTAGTAGTTTTGAGGGTGCAGGATGTGCAGTGTGTGTGTCATAAAGTATGGTCTATGAAGGTTTCAGTGAAGTGTACCTTGAGTTTGCACATGCTTTCATTTATAGCTGCATATTATTCAGAACAATTTACAATGTTCTGTGGTTTCCATATGTACAGTGAAATCACCCTTCATAATATTTTACTTTGGCATACTTAAAGTCTTGGCAAGAAAAGAAGTTTTGTATCTGAATTTCAATATTCTTCTCTTACTATAAATGATACGTCAACTAGTATGTCATTAAATATCTCATAATAAATAATAACAGTAATACAAAATATATGTGTTTGTCATTTATAAGAAATTCACAAAATGTTTCTTAAACTCATATTTTATTTACTCTGTCTTTCCCTATCATTTATGTCTCTTATGTAATATCAAATAATTAACTGGGCATCAGATTTTTGAAATGTATGAGCAATTATATATTGTGAAGTCCAAGTAAGATGTGTTGGTGTTTACAAATTTGGTTTCAAGTGATAATAATGAATTAATTCAAAATATTAGTTTGATTATAGTCAGAATAGTATAGTTCACCCCATTGCTTCAATTCAACAATATTCAACCTTAATTTGGCCCTTTGCATTAGTGCTGCAACCTAGTGGTGTATATAAAATTATTCTACTTCAAAAGGTAGTGAATTTTCATCTGCAACCTGCCTGTGAATACGGTTAACAGACATAGGAATTAAGTTATCTGCAGAGAACTACCCAGATGAGGCAGGCTCTGTCTCAGTCATTTTTTTTCCTTGGGAAATCATGTTGAGATCAGGAAATTACTTTCAGAAACAGAGGTATATATCATTCTCAAATTAACCTTTTCTGCCTTTTACAATGAATTATTTAACAAGGAAAAATTAGAACTATCACTTAGCCAAAATTTGTACACTGTATGCATACTTGTGTATATTATGACTATCTCTCTACATTTAATTAATGACGAGCGTGCTTGCTCTGACATGGCATTATTTGAATGCATTTTTCAATAAAGTCTAGAACAGAACAGAAACCACAGTGTCTACTGTGACCATATTTTAGTATTCCACCAGTTTCTTCACAGATCCTTTGTCTACTGAGAACAAGCAAATATGAAGTTTTAGTAGATCTACACTCATTTGCTCTAACGCAAAACCAACAAGACCATTTCACAGAGTATATAAGTTCCTACATACAGTCCCTCAAAGACAGATCTTGCCATTTTATTTGACATTAACTGTTACAGAATTATAAATATAAATTGCTGGCAATGCAAGCAATCAAGATACGTAAAGAAACAAAAATAAAATTCTTAGCAGCAGTCTCAAGTTTAAATATATATTATAATCAAAACTCCTCAAACATTACAAAGTTCCTACTTAAGCATATAAAATCATCTTGGCAGCACACAAAGAAAGCACAAAGATAAAGCTAAACTAAAATTAACAGAAAACTGCTACAGAAATGACCTTTTCATTCATATTATTGTTTAAGAAGGTATATAAAAATTTGAGAAGAACCCCTCCAGACACAAACCAAACCCATTTATAATCCAAGAACTATGCCTCTCCTGATGCAAGCCCACATTGACTCTAAAAAGCTGGTTTTCAACTCAGGGAAAGATAGCTTGTCTTTTTTATTTGCCTTGCCCAGTTCCCTAAGTTCGTTCATTCTTTCTTCTCTTCGAAAATAGCAATGACTAGTGTAACATTCAAAAAGTATCCAATTAATACAAAAGTTTGACTAACTAGAAAATCTCAATAAATGCTTGTATCAGACATGATATTTCTGGTACACGACATATTTAAAAATAATATAGGGATTCAGAACTACATTCTAGTCTCCCACCCATGTTCTCCCCTTTCAGTAACTCTGCCATGTAAATGCAAAGCCTACTAGCATAAAAAAAAAAAAAAAAAAAAAAAAAAAAAAACATAATTCTTAACAAACCTGTTTCCTCACACCACACACATATACAATCATATATACATATACAAACAACAAGGTGTATAATTCAAAAAATACCTTCAAAGCAGTGAATATGTAGTTGGGGTAATACAGAAGCTTTTACTGAAACGAAAGATGAAGATTATAGGAAACAGCTCCATTTGTGTGGAAGCAACAGAGATGATAGGTCAGTTTTAAAATGCTGGTTGCTATTTGTCACCGACTGCACGTGCAGATGCATTCTCTTAAGCTGAAGGACTGTTAGATTTTTATGGCTGCAACTAGTATCACGTACGGTATTAGTCTACTGCAAATTTCTCATGCAGCTGACAATGCCACCAATAGTGGAAACATGGATTTAGACTTGTATTGTGCTGCATTAATTTAACACCACATCAAATATGGATTTTATTGCAGCAGTGACAATAAATGCTCACACAGGTGAAGACTAAATTTTTTCTCCCTCCCTCTCTTCTCTTTTCCCCCCCTTACTGAAATGTCAAACCTGGCAATATTTTCCCCATTGGTGTGTATATAGCTCTGTACCTATATTTGAAATATTGCCTGTATCCACCCACCATCCCTCTCCATAGGGATTTCCTTCATAAAGAAACATTTGCTCTAAGTGCATATAATTATTCTGAAATTCAATTCAGGGCAAAACCAATAGCAGTGAAAGCTGTAACAGACTTGTACTGGCATAGAGAAAGTGTGGGCATGTATGTGTATGTTTCATGCTATGCTCAGAACAGTTACACTATGAAGCACTGGGATTTTTCAATTCAAGTATTATTGTTGTTGTCTCTATTATATTTGCAAGAACTGAATACAAATTGCAACTGCTGCTCCAAAGGCAGCCTGATACTACTAGAGAAAAAATTAATAAATAAATAAATAAATTATAAAATGCTGAACATTTCAATCTTCAATACATATGATATCGGTTTACTTCGAGGACAAAATACACGGCATCTGTTTCCTATCTCTTGTTTCATTACTCCTGAGGCATATTTATGAAATGTAAGAAGTTGCATACAGTAGATCAATTTTATGCATTACATTAAATACCATGCTGTTCATGCTCTAATAACAATAACAGCAACTACAAGGGGCTTAAGGAAATGCAAGTAAGAAAGGCTCCTACCTTTTATTCTGCTTCTGAGAAAGTGGTGTCCACCCCAAAGAAAATTGAAGAATGAGCTATTAGAGTCCTTTTCTTGTTTGTTTGCTGCTGTTATTTTCTAAGACTGATCCCACTTGGATCTAACTCAGGGTTTTTCTCCCAGCATCACTTAACTCTGGACAGCAGGGAACCAAAGCTAAGGGGGAGCTCTCCCTCTGCCTGGCTTTCATTCAGAGCTCCCGATTAGAAAGGAGGAAAAAAAAAAAAAAAAAAAAAAAAGGGGGGGGGGGAAAGACACACAGCCACCACACACGCACCCGCACAGACACCCACACGGACACACGCAGGCACACTCGGAGGAAGGGAGCGGGGAGAGGCGCTGCTGCTGGAACCGCAGCACTTACCCTGGGAAGGCTAGGGACTAGGGAAGCGCAGGCTTTTCCAAGCACACAGCGATTTGCAACTGAATGCAGTGGGAGGGTACAGCAACGGAGAGCTTTTTTGTTAAAGCCCGTCGCCCTCCCTTCGCTGACAGAATGGTTCTCTGTTTTTGAAGTCTAAGGTAATCAGCCTCAGCTACTTAGCTCGTCGCGGTAATGCTGGGAACACCATCACTTTTTGCGGTGTATTTTTCTTGATTAAATATAAACACTTTTCTATTCCACCAGTGATCTTACCGCAATGTTTATAAGATATATATACATATAAATTAGCATGGTGCTAATTTATTAAATTACAACCTCAGAGGGCTCAGATGCAGCCACAGAGGGTAGCTATTTTCTTCACTTATCTGCTTGTGCTATTAGATTAGAAATATTTTTTTCTCCTGCTTTACCAGTTGTATCATTAATATAAAAAAAGACAGGTTCACATAATATTAGATATTTTCCCATTTCCAGAGGTCATCTGAAAAAAAAAAAAAAAAGTCAGTATCACTACAAATCCACCACTATTTTTTTTTTTTCTGCAGTTGATACTTGCAATGCCTACATTTATTTTATTTCAGCCACTGTATTTGGACTTCACAATTTGCAGATATATTCCTTTCCATCGAGTTAATCTGTGCTGTTCACACATTTCTAATAGAGCAAACTGGACTCAGCACAATCCTCCTTGGATCGTATCTTTGTGATACTGTCAAGAATTCCCTGTACATTACTTAGAAGAGATTTAACAAATAGGCACATAAGATTAAGCCAATGGATGTCACTATTGCTCTATGCAGAAAGTGTCATAAAGGACTTTCTTTGGTTGGAAAAAAAAAAAAAAAAAAAAAAAAAAAAGCCTTTTATAATAAAAATTAAAAAAAAAAAAAAAGTAAAATCCCTTAAAATCTCTTAAACAGAAGCTGAAAAATATTGTATTTCAGGGTGAGGATGCAAGTATCAATAAAAACTATTTCATCATTAGAATATCTAATACAAGAATAGATAGATCACCAGCTGTTATTAGGCTGCTTGTTTACTTGTTTTCAACTGCTACTGAGCAGTCCAAAGAAAAACCACCAACAACAAAGATCTTTATCTTGCCTAGTATCAATCTCTAATATAAGCAACGGGTATCAGAAATGACCCATCACCTGAATGCAATCATATGGTAGATGAGAAAATGTAATTAAGTAATATGCTACACTAACACGTGAACACATCATCGCCATAGACTGAAGCAAAACAGCAAAATGTCGAGGGAAAAATAAGTCATCCTACTACCGTATATAGAACAATTTGGTTTTGACAAACTTACCTACCATCAGAGATTTTTTATCTTTCAAGGAGAGACAATGATGTTCTATGGCTTTGGCTGTACTTGGGCACAGAAAAACAGAGTGCAAACTGTAAACATTTTTCCATTGCTTTCCTTCCCTCTTTCCCATTGCTCTACCAATGTGAAAGTTAGAATTGCCATATGTCCATCTGCTCCTGCTTTCCAAAGAACTTCATTCTCAGTCGTTTCACAGGAAAGGAAGACAGTGTAGAATCTAATTCAGGCTTCCTTCTCTGTGCCAGCATTTGACATTCACAGTTCCCTGTGCTCCATGTGGAACTGACAATATTGACACATCTGCACTGTCTTACAAGTTGACCCATTTATTTGTGGAAAAAAAAAAAAAAAAAAAAAAAAAAAAAAAAATGGGGGCATAAAGCTCTCTTTTTTTTGGGGCAAATCATCTTACCTTGATCTGAAGATGAAGTTCAAGGAACCATCTTTTCTGGCTTTAAGAGCTATGTTTCTGCCTCCTAAAAGTACCAGGTCCATGCAGCAGAAAGCTGAAGACTGTCTTAGAATAGCAGCTGCACTTTCAGCTTAGTACTACGGATATATTAAATTATAGTGAAAAGAGTAACAAATACGTGGAAATTAATATACAGGGCTGGGAAGTATCTCTTTAAAGTTGGATTACTTTTTGGATAATGAACAAAATATTGAGTGTTGACAATAAAGTTAAAAGCTTTAGTTCCTTTTAATATTTTGTCTTCTGATATTTAAGTTGTAAACACAAAGTGGGAAATAAAGGACAGTTGGTGTATGTATCAAAAAAATTAGACATGCACACACTTGAACACACACACACAGTGTTGCAACAAATTCTGAAGTAAAAACAGAAAACAACGATCTAGTGGAATTATTCAGGAAAAAGAACTCCAGAATCACCAAGTGTGTACTTACGCCCTACCCTGCAGAGAGTTTTAGTATATTTCCTTTAGTGTTTTATTCAACTAAAATGTACTAATCTTATCCTAGAGATATATGAATATAAATTCATATGCAAGGCATAGTTTCTGCTAGTCACACTTCACACTTACTTCCTGAAATTGGGCTAACTTTGCTATTTACTGTTGAACGCTAGAAAAAACGCATGTATTAAATCTATTTTTTTTTTTTTTTTTTTTTTTTGGTATGGTCAACTATTTAAAAGTCAGCATTTTTGATATTGATAGTATAAGAATATCTTAGGCAAAACAATAATTCATCCACTTTTTTCATCTAGCTATATGCAGCAGTAACTTTAATACAAGGTGGCACCATAGCCCGTTTATAAAACTCCCTAATACTTCCCATTAGAAGGGCCCTTTTATAGTTGCTTATAAATTTACCAAACAAATTATTTAGGACTAAATTTTCTATGCTGATGGTTCGCCCCAGGCAGAAATGATTTAAAAACATACCAGCCAAAATAATACTGAGATTTCAGTGAATGAGGAAAAATTATACTGCTGGAATTTTCTCACAGGAGTAAAGCAACCTTCATGCTTTGAAGGCAGAATGTGAAACTCCACAGGGTACAGCTGGCCTTTGAGTCAGATAAGCTTACCAATGGGGACAGATTAGGTCAATGAGCATTAAGATAAAGGAAGAGTGGTAGGAGCAGAAGGAGTAGAGGCTGGAGGATGCATTCTTATTGGCCAGCAAGGAAAAAAACAAACAAACAAACAAACAAACAAAAAAAAACAGCAAAGTAAAACATTGGAAAGAGAAACAGTTCGTTACAGATGGCTTTGTCATCTCTGTCTTCTAGGTGGGCAACTTTATCCTCTGAAAGTAATGGGTCTACTGTGATAGAATAGTAGAATGGTTTGGGTTGGAAGGGACCTTAAAGATTATCTTGTTCTGAGCCCTCTGCCATGGGCAGGGACACCTCCCACTAGACCAGTTTTCTTTTATTTTCTTTTCTAGATGCAAACTTGGCTGAGATCCCAAGAGCCAACAGTTGCATTTGTAGGAAGAAGATGAAGTGTAAGAAAGATGAGGAAGAAAAAAAAAAAAAAAAAAAAAAAAGGAATTAGACCCCATTTTCTGAAGCATCACATCAGGAAGTGGATATCAAACCTACTAGCATTTTCTGCACTCGGCGCAGAGTTAAAGCATAGCAATTACTTCATCAGTAACTTATCTCAGGAAATACAGATCAGTATGGTATTTTTAAACACTCCAAACCTTGCAATGAGCCGTGCAGAACCTGGTGATTCCATTTCTACTTTATTTTATTCCATGTTTGATATATTTTTTAACCTCTGTAAAGTCACACACATAAAACCAACAATAAAAAACAAGTACTCTGTAATTAACAGATATCAGAATTATTTATCTATTTATAATTTTACAGCTACATATAACTAAAGATTATTACAAAGTATGTATGAAAAGATGCCAATTTAATTATCATGTTTGTCCTAATTCCTCTCCATCTTCCTTCAAACACTCCCTAAAGCACCCCTCCACACTGCACAAAATGGAGTGGCCTCTGGGTAAGCCATGGCAAGGCAAAAGTTGTCTAGAAAAGATTGCCCTTTATGTTGCAGAAGCCAGAAAATGTGTTGTGAATGAAATTGAATGAAGGGGAAAATAGAAGTTCTCACAGTGAAAACATTCCCCTTTGAAGTAGATTATAGCTAATTCTCTGACACTTATCCTTGTGTGATGCTGAGCATGTCACTTGAACCAGATTTCTTCCGTAGGTGTTTTCCTATTACGCTCTCTGATTTCTCACTAAAGAGCTGGGTCTGCTATAAAGAAGTGCTGAACACACAGCTGCAGCACACACTGTGCTATTATAAGAGCAAAAAAAATGTGAAAGTGAGGTCTGGTGCTCTGTGTCTTGTACTTGGTGAACTAAGTCAGCTTGTACTTCTTAGTGTGGTCTCTCTCTATGCCTCAAATTCTATTTTGTAGAAAAGGGTCAGCATCATGCTTCCACTTCAGAAACATGTTGAGGAGATTAACTTAGAAAATGTTTAGCTGTTGCACTGTTGAGCGCTATGGAAGTGTTTAAGGATGTTATAAAAAAGCAGGATTTAGAAGTGGGATTCAAACAAGGCCATAAACTGTATATTGAATAATGCTAAAGCAGAATTGTTGTTAAATAAGAAAAACTGCTAATCAATAAAATAATGCAGAAAAATATAATGATGCTTATGCACAGTGGTGTATCAAATGCAGGGTAAATAGGTTTAGTATTTCCTAATTTCTGCATGCATTAATCTGAAAATGTACTAGGTTTTTCTTGTCTGTTTTGTTTTCTTACAGTGACTATGTGTGCACCCATATTTCTAATTTTTATTATTTATTCATTAAGTGATCATGAATGCACTAGGTACTGTGGAGGAAAAAAAAAAATGACAACAGATCCCACACAGAGACATTGTTTCCAAGAAGACAGGAAAGGATGGACATCACAACAACAAAAACGGTGGCTGAGTAAAAAAGCAGGGAAGCAACAGCGATAAATAGTGGAGGGAGGTGGTGGCAATAACGGAACAGAGGCTCCCATATTAGGCAGTCTAAGTGCTGTGAAGGAACACACAGATAGTCCTAGGAACAAAAGACTGTTCATGAAGGAAGGACAAGCAAAATATTTTGGAGTATGTGCAGTAAGCAAAAAAAAATAAAATAAAATAAAAATCAAAAAACATCAAGCAGAGCAGTACCCAGTCCAAAATGTCACTCTTCTAAAAGCAACATCATCACTGTTCCATTCAGTAATGTTCATATCAGTTGGAGTTCCTGCTCTGACAATAACACCACTTCCTCTAATTCTCCAGGCAATCCTGGCTATGTGTATGCCAGGAAGTGTCCTGACTTCTATTATAAGTCTCTTTTAATCTGTCATGATGGATAAAAACAATAACGTTGTTTGAGATCTATGACTTTCTGGCATCTGATTTTAATTCAAACACATTTTTTTTTTTTTTTTTCCAATTATTGCAAGCCATAAGCTTTCTTATCAAAGGATGATCATGGTTCTTCCATAGAAGGAGTCTCCAAGGAATGAACTACTCAGTTTCATTCATTGCTGTTATTCCAGAGTGCACATATACTGGTATCTGATAAAATTGTTTTGTTTTAATAAATCATTGAGTCCTGTAACAGTGTTCAAATGTTCTGAGGCTAAAAGTAAGTATTAGTACAGTAAAAGAAAAAAAAAAAAAAAAAAAAAAAAAAACTTAGTTACCTGGAAAACATCCATAAACATGGTATAATAGAACATAATTCCTACAAAAGACTACACACACAAGCTGAAACTACTAAGAAGTACGTCAATAAAACAGCTATATTGCGTACAAACTTGTCTATGTTTCCTCCAATGATTATGAAAAAAGATCTAAAACATCCATAAAGATTGCTGCATTATTGGTAGCATTCTTCAAGTACCCTAACATATTTTGTAACGGCATGAACAGAAATAATTATTTTTTAAAATAATGCTGTATTAATACAACCCAGCAGAAAAATTTTGCTAGAATAGATGTAATCTGATTTGGACAAAAGATATTATTTCTGTATAATGCTATGCAAATAAATATAACAGAGAAAATATCTTTACTTACCTTCACTAAAACTATTCTTTGTCTTTCCACTTTCCATGTCAGTCAGTTATATTTTTTCTGTTAGTATTGGCTTAAACACTGCTGAAGCTTACTTGCATATATAAATTATGATACTGCATAAACAACCCTTCTATGAAAGATGTCCACAATAACAGTAATGTGAAAGTTATTAGTTCTTCCTTTTCTTTGGTCTTTCCTTTTCTTAGTTTCCATCCAGTAACAGTGGCACTGGAAATGGTACCAAAAATCCCAACAACCTGTTTGATTCCTTTCTAACATCAATATGTTTCTCTGCATTCACAGGTAAAAAACATTTTTATACACAGGTTTTATTCTGATGTTTGCTTTAGCAGCATGGTTGTAACTTTACTATTATATACCAATGTTATCTATATATCAGGAGGTTTAGTGCCACCCCATTTCACTTAAATAAGAATGTGCATGCCTACGCAATCTCAAGGAAATGCATAAATACACAAAAAACCCTCCTCCTTTGATGTTTGGAAGAAGATGTATCAATTTTGCATTTGGTAAATGTGATGGTGATATTTTAAGAACAGCTAAACTACTGAACAGCTAAACAGCTTTAGATAAATTCTCAGGCTTGAAAGAATTTATATATTTGCAGAGAACAAAATCAAATAAAGCATACTTTTTCAGTCTAAATAACACCAGAAATTACATTTGTAGACTTCATGAAAAAAAAAAAAAGGGAAAGAAAGAAAGAAAGAAAGAAAAACAGACAGTAAACCACAGCCCTGCTCAGAAAAATAAAGCCAACCAATCAACCAAAAAACAGCAATGATATGCTGCATTTCAATATGCGTATAACACAGCTACGTCAAATTAGAATTTGGATGGAGTTAGAGACATGCTCAAAACAAACAAAAAGAACCAAACATATTGATAAGCTATAACTAAGTATCCTAAAGTCAGGAAACTTGGAGCGAGAGTGAACACTATAAAGAGAAGACATACACAATTTTACTGCTATATTTTATATTAGAAGTAAAGGAAAACAAAAGGGGGAAGACATTAGTCACATTCTAAAACAATAAAATTATATTCTGCATAGTTCAATGTTAAAAGACTGGTAGCAAACAGCAGTTTTAGGCAATTTTTGTATTCTTTCTGTAAAGGAAACAAAGCAACAAAGTAAAAAAGAGTGACTCAGGTTAACATTGAAGTTTACCGTAAGTTCCCAACTGCAAAGCTAAATCTGTCATTCGTATGATTTACTTTGAATTAAGGAAAAAAGCCAAAAAACAACAACAACAAATTGGTGCCAGATAATTCACCAGAAGTCTGCATTCATGCTAAAATAACATGGTTGCTATTGGCATACATCATTCTTTGTTTTTTATAGTAGCATATCTTAAGCTTCCTCAGGTGAGCAAACATCTTTGCTATAAGAATAGTAGGAAAGGAAGAAGAGAGAGAAAAAAAAAAAATCAAAACCAAAACACCAACTTAGAGTTTGCCAAACTATCATCAATATCTGCAGAACAGAACTGTTTGTTTTTTAACCTTTAAATTCACCTGTTCCACCTCTGTCCGCCCACTCCCCCACCCCACCCCCCACCCCCACACATTGGGAAACAGTCAAATAATCACCAGCTCCTCTGTTCCAAATACAGTTATATCAGTCAGGAGTCTTTCAGGGATTTTGTTACGAAATAACACCCTAGATTTGAGTTCATGCTCTTAGTATTTGAGTGGAATGCCAAAGAGAAACAGACTGCAGGCTGCAGTAGAATGACTTTTGTCACCCAGCAGAAAAGACTTCAGAGTGCTGACGTGCTCAACTCTAACCCCAGGGGCAAATTACCTGAAGTCAACGAATGTTCCCATCCAGATTTTGATGACACAGTTGCTTCTTCTCAAGCCTTGAAATCTGATCTTTCTGCAATTGAGAGTATCCTACTGAAGTGTCACTGAAATAATGTTTCATTTTCAAGCCAGTTTGTCTTTTACTGAGTCCAGCTAAAAGATGAGCATCTACATAGTATGCATGCCTTTTATCGTTAAGCTTTCGGGGGGGGGGAAAAAAAAAAAATAATAAAAAAAAAAATAAATAAAAAGGCATGCTAATTGTCAAAAGACAACTTTTATCCAGATAACTGCATAGTAAAGCACAATTCAAATCATGTGATAGCTACAAGCAAGTCTAATTTTGGAAACAGACATCATCAGAATAAGCAAAATATATAACAGAAAACAGGATAATGCAGGTACCTTATACTACAATTTACTTTGTATTTAAGATGAGAAATTGTCATCACCTAATGTCCTGTTAGTGGTTTACATAAAATCACTATATTGCATTGGACAGCTGCCCAATGGATAAGTACCCACATCATAAATATGCAAACATAAAAATCGTTATTGGTACTAATTAGAGTAGCAACCTTGTTGGCAGACTCAACAGAAAGGGAAAAGAGATTTTGCTTAGGTGACAGAATAGCATCTGATGCCAAAATAAAAATGGATGAACAAACGTTGGCAACAAAAACTGCCTATGAAATCTGATGAGCAAAATTTTTTGGAAAAAAAAAAAAAAAAAAAAGCAACTGTGTTTGGTTGTACCTAAATAGAGTGAAAGCTAAAACACACAGCTTGTTGCTTCCTTGCTGGTTTACACATATTAGTCTCAATAAGACTAGACTAGGGAAAAATCTTGCTTTGATTTAAACTATGCTTTGAGATGACTGTACGTTAACTTGCATTTATGTGCAACTTTATGCTTTTTTGTATAAATTGTATGCTTTCAGGCATACCCAAAGATAAAAGTGTTATTTTGTGTTTTGTTACATATTTTGAAAACAACAGATGTGAACTGTTTTCTTTTTGTTATTACTTGAAGCTCAGGAATTGTTACTTTGATATAATTCAAAGAGTAAATGTTAAATTCCAGCATTTTCTGGGCTTTATATACATAGAGCGATACTTACAAATGTTTCTTAGCTTTTGAAAAATACGCTCACACACACACAAATAAAAATAAAATACAACTTGTACTTTTCTAGAAACATTTTCCTCTTTAATGAGGTATTTATGCAGGAGTCAGGAAGTGGCCTTAAAGTTGTAGGAAGCGAATTTACCTTCAAGCTCTGACCCTTCACCATTTCATCACAATATGGTAAGAACAGTAACATAAACCTCCAAACAGTGATTCACACTTCAGTCATTTAATGCTTTCTCATTTCGTTCAAAAATGTCACAATGTAGCATGAAATTAATTTTGCATACAGCTTTCTAAAAGACTATAAAATTTCAGCCCCAGGACAGTAAATAAATAAGTATATAAATAAATAAATAAAAATAACCTAAGCAAGGAAGACCTAAACAGCCAACAACCTTTTATGGCTTATCTGCAAACTGGACAGCAGCCAAGAGACTTGGGTACACTCTCTCATTAGGTCATTTATTGTGCTATATTCTCATCCCCAAGAAAGCAAGGATTCAAGAGTTCCAAGTTCTGACATTTTTTCAATTACGCTACTGTGCAGCATAACATGAAGTTATAAGGTATAATGAAGGCCTACGGGAGACTATTAGCACAGTTTTTTAGGAGCTAGCAAATAGTTTTTAATAATCATTTTGTCATAAACGCCATACGCTGAATTGGTAATTAAGAGATGAAGACAAAAGAACAGAACCCTGAACAAGAAGAGAATATCATTGTATAACATTTTTAATGTACTGTGGGTTTGATTAGTGTTTGCTTTTAAGTAAAGAAAATAAGATGGGGAATTTCTTCAAATGTAGGTCGCAGGACAGTTGAACAGAAAGTAGACTGCACTCAAAGTGGGACAGCTTCCTAGTTTTAACTGTGAAGAAACCTCCTGATTTTTTCTAAGGCTGGTATAACTTAAAAGAGTTAGCACTAAACTGTGAGAGCTAGAAGATGATGCATGAGACATCACTCTCAATGTCTTCCTTGCTGGAAAAAAAATGTGAGTAGGAAGAAGATGATAATATCAGAAAACTCTCATTATAGGTATTATACAATAGCTTGTAAATTGTAAATGCTGTGTAGTCTAACAGAACTGCACAGGGCAAGATCTAGAGATAATCACCTCTCTTGCACCTCTGTCATCAACCCCTTTTGTGAATTTTGGCCAATCACTTATCTCCCTCCGTTCATCACTACAGTGGAGAAATTAATTACAGAATGCATAAATTTCACCTTCAATTTGCAAATTGTTCATGCAAAGCTTACAGTTTCCTTTCATTTCTTCTGCATAATTAATCATTCACCTTCTCAGCTGGCATTTTTTTCCTTCTCTGAAACTGAGGCAATGCCAGCTAATTTTGACTGGAAAAACTACATGATACTGTGTTTTTTTGTTTGTTTGTTTGTTTTCCTGGTTGGGTGAGAATAGCTTTTAACCAATTAAATTTTTGTTACAAGCTACACATATCTATAAATTCCTAGTTACCTTCCACAAAATATTTTCTAAATTAATGGAAATTGAAAGGTAAAAACATTTAGGCAATATAATGGGAAATATTGCTTCATTTCTCATTAAAGAACATGAAATAACTTCAGTAAATATTACAAAATAACCATGTTGTTTTTTAATTCATTGGCTTTCCCAAGAACTGCAGGAATTGTCATGCTAATGTTAATACCACATTATTACAAAGCAACTGGATATTCACAATAATAGTAATATAAAGATTTACAAAGACTATATGCTTTCTATAAAGGGAATAAAAGTGCATAATATTTTTATAACCATGTTTTCACATTTTGGATTTATTTGGATCTAGAAGAACAGTTCTAGGATTTGCAGTAAATTTGACAAATCTGAAAGGTCATGACCTCCACTGAAATATCAAAAGATTTTCCCCAGAACACAGTAATGTTTCTAGAAGAATTCTTTACTCCAGATTCAGTCAGAGACGGAACAATGCCTGCAGAGAGCAGCAGTGAACTTTTCACTGAGTAAAGAAGCATAGGTAGGAAGTACTGGCCAAAAAAACACAAAAAACTTCCAAAGCATTGTAGCCTACAAAGCTGAGGTCACTGCAAAGTTAGGATTAGAAAAACCTGCTATATAAGGTATACCAATAATGCAAAAAGAAATCCAAAATAGGACAACTGTTATCTTCATTACAGACATGCATTCTTTCTGGGTCATGATATCAGAAAGTCAGGTTTCCCAGACAAGGCAATAGTCTAATTTTCACATCATACAGTCAAAGTACAATTATGTTATTTCATAACAGCATGCATTATTTCAAAGCCATTTTGGATTTAAATCCCTATTTCTCACTTTCAGTCTTTCTGGATATAAAGGACATAAATTAATCTCCTTAAAATGCCCAGAATATCAAAAGCAACACTGTGATTAGAGTCTTCTAGCTTCTGTCCTTTTAGAATCGGTATCTTTGACTTTCTAGGTATACGTTAAATGTATCCCTTCAGATTCTGAGCAAATAACAGCTGAGAGATGCAAGAACATTGTGTTTTATTAAAAGATGGTAGGTATTGCTACGGAGTTACCCTTGTAGGCTAATCTCTGTCATATGGCAGAGATATTACATTTAGGTCATGTACCTACTGACTTTCTTACTGATATGCTGAGAGTATACACATAAGTGAATAGCCATATCAAGATTTGCTTTCTTTCACTGTTTGGTTTACTATGCATATCTAAGTTGGCATTTTTTTGTGGTGGTTTTACCCCACTGGGCAGCTGAACTCTACCACAACTGCTCTCTCACTCCCCCTCCTCAAAAGGAAAGGGGGAGAAAATACAATGAAAAGAACTGAAGGGTTGAGATAAAGACAGGGAGATCACTCAAAAATTATCATCATGGGCAACACAAACTCGGCATAGGGAGATTAATATAATTTATTGCCTATCACTAGTAGACTAAGGCAGTAAGAAACTAAAAGCAAACCAAACACCTTCCCCCAATCCACCCTCTTCCACCTCCTCCCCCTGAGTGATGGAGGAGAACAGGGAATGGCAGTGCAGTTGGTCCCTATCACTTCATCTCTGCCTCTTCCTCACGGTCATTCTCTACCCCTTCTCCACAGGGGTTCCCTCCCACGGGATGCCGTCTTTCCCAAACTGATCCTGAGTGGGCTTCCCACATGGCTCCGTACCACAGGGTCCATCCATCAGGAGCAAACTGCTCCAGCACAGGTCCCCCAAGGGTGGCAGCTCCCCCCAGACTCCCTGCTCCTGTGTGGTCTCCTCTCCACGGGCTGCAGCTCTGGCCTGGGGCCTGCTCCTGTGGGGGCTCTCCATGGGCCACAGCCTCCTCCAGGACACATCCACCTGCTCCTCCGGGGGCTCCTCCACAGGCTGCAGCGTGGAGATCTGCTCCATGTGGGACCCATGGGCTGCAGGGGGAACTGCTGCTGCGCGCCTGGAGCACCTCCTGCCCTGCTGCTTCACTGATCTTGGGGTCTGCGGGGCTGGGTCTCACTTCTCTCTCCCAGCTGATGTGGCAAAGCAGTTTTTTTCTCTTCCTTAAGTCTGCTCTCCCAGAGGCCCAACCAGTGTAATTCCCTGGCTCGGCTCTGGCCAGCAACGTGTCCCTTTTGGAACTGGCTGGAGCTGGCTCTGATCTGACATGGGGTAGCTGCTGGGCTCTGCTCACAGAGACCACCCCTGCAGCCCCCCCAGCTACCAAAACCTTGACATATAAACTCAGTACAATTTTTTAAAATAAAACCCTTTGCTTTCCTTGGAATATTTTAAAATGGTACTTTGAATATACTGTAATGGAAAGCATAATGAAACAGTACTTAATTATATTCTTAATTTACATAACATATTTTAATGATTTTAAACTGTACTGATCTAAGCCTTATTTGTAAACTCTGATATTTGTATTTAGTATTACTTTCAAACTAGCAGTCAGCCTTTAACATTCTTTGCTTATAAAGAGAGCTTCACAAAACCAGATGCAAGCTAATCCTTAAAATAAACAAACAAACAAACAAACAAAACAAAACAAAACAACAACAAAAAAAACTATTTCATTATCCACTTACCTTGTATATGAGCAGTTCTGTTCCATGGATTAGCCCATTTTTGAAGTACCACCATCCAGCCTCTGCTTCAAAACTTCCAGATTTACATCTACCTGTGGAAAAGAGGGAAGAACAAAGAATGATACAGAAGGAAACTGCATTACATTAGGTGTATTTGTTAAAATATGTGAGGGTTAAACTTTGATATGCTTATATATTTAGAAAATCTGTTCACCTAAATCATACACTGAGTTCAAATTATTTGGGTTAAAGTAATATAATTGTGACATTTTCTGTGAGAATAATTATCTGATTACTATTCCCAGAGCCCTAAGTTACTTGTCAGCCAAACAGGGTACCTGCAGGCACATACAGTAGGTTACGACTAGGTTACATATGCCCCAAAGACTCTTCTTCCATTACAAGGTAAGGTAACAAATGTCAATTAATAAGCAAAGTATTTCGTTAACACCAGTGTGAACAGAAAAGCTATATAGATACTGTAACTCTTCTTACTTCTCAGCTAAGAGGAAGTATAGCATGTTTTTCCCTCTGTTTTCTCTGAAGAATGGAAAAATAAGCAATTATATGCAAAAGTGACTAGGAATATATATTTTTTTATTTTATTTTGGTTTTATCCTTTTCTTACGAGTTCACTGAAAAAAGTGTGGAATTAAACAAGTCTTGGACCAGGGTCATTCTGTACACAGTGGTAACTAATTCCTAGCTTAAAAACAGCCAAAGTAGGATACAGTAAGGAACTGAAGATAAGGACTCAGTATAATGCATCTTGAGATGCACTCTCATCTTGAGATGAAAACACAGCTTTTCCTCAACCAAAAAGACACACTTTTGACTGCAGTAAATCTTTTAGATGAATGACAGGGTGGAAGTTAAACATTCTGATTAAGCTACACTTCTTTAATCAAATAAAACATGGCTAGCCGCATAAGTAATTTTTCCTAATCAACTTTTCAGAGATTTGCCATCCTTTTTCAAGGCATTTCCCTACTCTTTTGAAGTCATTTAGATACATATACATACCTCACATTTTGTAATGCATATTATTTTGGGAGTTTATAGACGAAATGGCAGTAATGTACAAGCTATTAGCAAGGTTTTATGTCATGATACATTAAAAACAAATCTGTTTTAAAGGCCACATTGGATGGGGCTTTGAGCAACCTCGTCTAGTGGGAGGTGTCCCTGCCCATAGCAGGAGGTTAGGAATTAGGTGATTATTAAAGTCCCTTCCAATCCAAACTACTTTATCATTCTATGACATACGTAAAATAAAAGGACTATATATGTGCACATAAACACATGTATGGCCTATGAAATACCATGTAGAAAAATGTTATATTACAATACATATAATAAACATGCCTATTAATGTCAGCACATTTTGGTGGGGATGGGGTGGGAATCTGCATGATCTGCAGATAAACAAATAAAGAAACAAAACCCTACAGGAACTGGAGATATGCAGGTTATGGAAAAGAGCAATTAATACTGAATCATTCTTATTCCAGGACAAAATGTTGTTCTCTGCATCTAAAAAAAAGGTAGAAGGAGGTGAGTAATAGCCAATGGCAGTGTGAGTGTATACCTTGTACTATGTCACAGGAGATGCTGCCCAAATCTTTCTTGGTGTTATAATGTTTGTAACATCTCCCCTGAATGAGGGTTTTCTTGTGTCTTATAAAGGCTGAATGAACACTAAATCTTCAGTGTAATTTAGCTTAAAAATTCAACCAACCAGAACGAACAAATGCACTGGAAATTAGGCTCCTGTGAACTCATACATCTTCCACCAATTAAGAGAACTTCTTCTTAAAAAAAAAAAAGAAATAATGTATGTTATCTTTTTAAATAACATTTCTTATTTTGCATTATTTATGTCAATATAAAATCTAGAACGGCTTCAGTTTATTGACTCTCTGAAACTGAGTTATCACACAAATCATATACCATTTTTAGCCCTTAACATTTTACTATATTTCATCTCTGAAGTTACATTTCAAACTGATTGAATGACCAAAACTGATTGAATGACTGTATTCTCTCCCTCTGCAGATGATCAAGTTTGATTAAGGAGCATTAACAAGTGAAGAGACCTTGAATATTTATCTCAGACTACCTTAGTAGACTGAGACTTTAGTTAAGAAAAGCTTTAATGCCACTAAAGAACCGAGATGAAGTACTGAAATAGGACCTATAATCAATTGTCAATCTAGTTTCACAATTTCAAAACAATTATAAAAAAAAGGGGGGGGGGAGGGAACTTATTCCAGAAAGAAATATAGCACTTTATATGGAAAAATGTATATCTACAAAATGCAAATCTACAAAATGCAATTAACAGGTATCAACTCAAGAATGAATGAAAAAAAAAAAAAAATCAAAGATTTGGCTGCTCAGGAGACAGCTTCAAATAGATAATATTGGCACTTTAATTATTTTTCCCATTCAATTTATTAATAAATACATAACTCTAATCAAATATAAATAAAAGCTAAAGAGGCTTGGACACTTGCATACACCACCAGCCATTACCTGTTGCTAAGCATCGCCTGGATTTGTGCATTTGTGTTCATCTGCACTGGACAGAGGGCTTGATATTAAAGTGGCACTAATGTGCAATGAAAAGAAAGGTGCAATGAAAGAAAGATGACATTTGAACCTTGGGTACATTATTAAAGAAGATCAAAAGGATATTTCATCTCTATCATAGCCAAAACTTGGTTTAATTTGGTCAAAGGCAAAATTCTTTGAGTGCGACATAATTTGCCAAAAGCCATCATCTCTCTGTCTGTGGAAATGGTAACTTTTTTTACTAGGACAGCAAGACTTTTTACATTTTCTTCAAGTTGGAAAGGTTGCTGTCAGTGTTCAGCTTTTTTTTATTTTCTTCAAACTACCAGTGCACTCTAGAGTATTTAAAATCCCTTGAGAGACATATTCTAGAATTTAGAAAAACAAACAAACAACGACTGAGTCATACAGATACAAGCAATTGATACCATTTTTTCATATATTTAATAATGCAGAATCTCTCTCGCTATAATCAAAAAATATTTGCACTCTTACCAGCACCTTCTCTTCCTTCATTCTTCCTTTTAAAAAACAGAAATATCTGGGAACATCAGAGCACTGTACATTGCTCAAAATAATACAGAAAATATGTCACAATGGGAATTTGATATCCATTACTCCTAAGGTTCCTAGACAGGTGACAGAGGGTATATAAGCCTATTGGAAAATTATTAATTTATTGTCCTGATTTGACTCTTGGTCTATTAGGCTTTTCATCATTCAGTCAGATACTGAGTTACATTTCACCTTAATTTTTGTCCCAGTCTGGAAACAGGAGACTCAGCGAGAAAGAACTACCAACCCAGAATGGTTGTATATCTCCCTAAAAATGTTTTCTTAACATTAACCCTACTGCTTTGCTTTGCAGAAGGTGAAGTCATTTTCTGAATTATACCAACCATTCCAAAGAGATGCTGTGGTGAAACTGATAGGAGCTGGCATTAACTAGGAAGGAAACAGAAAAATTTAACCTCTCCAAGTTTCAGACCACTTTGAATTCTTCTCTGTACCCTTACATTCAATTTACTATTTGCCACCCCAACATCCTCCCACCTGCATGGGTGGATAGCCCATGTCTAAAATGCTTTTTATGTTTTTCTCTTTCTTTAGCCATGGACCGACCTCTATTCCTCTAGTTAAGGTGAGTGCTATTCCTGCAGTCTCTATGAGTCCTTTCACAAATCTCCAATTCTTTCTTTGACTGAACACTGCATCTTTTCCAAGAAGAAACTGAAGGAAGGACAGTAAGAACTTCTCATTTCCTGCCCTCTCTGCAACTTCCTCCTCCCTACAGACAGAAGAGTTTCTAATCAACAATCCTTTAAGCTTTCCAGTGTTCCTCTTGGTCTCATTCACTTCTAGTCTCATGGTTTTCACCTCATATTTATTTCATGTATTCTTTCACAATCCATAGAGGTATTAATGTATCTTACTAAGGTTTCTTCCATTATCACTCCACCATCTTTTGTTTTATATACTCCCAGAATTTCTGTATTCAATGAAAAGATCTCTTGCTAGAAACTTTTAAATTCTTCATTAAAAAATAAAAATAACAAAAAAAAATCAGCCTTAGCTGAATATTTAATCAGCCTTAGAAAATTTAATTGTCTTTTTATCCTTGTGCATTTGGCAAGATACATTAAATAATGCTGTTTAACTATTACACTTTTATATGTTGCACCACATAAAAATTAGAAGTGGTTATGTCTTCTTTTCCAAAGCAACATCTTGCAAGAATATCCAAAGTACTAAAGACAAATGTAAAGAAGCGTTAACATAGACTATTTTTGTTTTGCTTTAAATACAAGTCAATGTAAAAAAAAAATAAAAAATTAAGAATTGGAAAGAAGAAAGATATCAAAATGCCTAACAGCATATGAAAAAAAAAAAAAAAAAAAAAAAAAAAAAAAAAAAAAAAAAA